>JACAZE010000030.1:0-389110 GCA_014461115.1 Mycena chlorophos | reverse complement strand
AACAAACGAGTCCGAGAAGAACAACAGTCGGTTGCCGGGTCTGGTTCCTCAATGCTCTCGCCTCAATGCTTCGCTTTCGGGGACCCTGAACATCCTGCAACTCAACGTAGTTATTGAGAAACCACGGGTCAGCCTCTGCCCTGGAGGCAGAAAACGGAGACACATACCCACTAGGGAACAGCCCCACAGCAACCATTCTCCGGCCCACGGTCTAAACACCAATCGTCCGATTCAGCCTCAATCTCCACCGATCAGACTCCTCCTTGAATGAAAGTTCGTTTTCCCCAGCCGCATCTGAACTGGACGAACTGCTGAGTACAAAGGTCAAGTTGGCTGCGGAAGCACACGTACTCGTAAAGGCGACCGCAGAGGGTCCTTTTGTTCTTGGGCAGGCGCTCAGCTCTGGCGTCATCTCATGAGGCGGCGGCGCAGGAGCAGTCATGGCGGGTGGGCTGGATCTAATGAGCAGCGGCTCCAACAAACAACAATAAACCCACTGGGGCGGCGGCGGAGGTGGAGGAGGCGGAGGCGGGCAGCCCTCTTCCGCAGGCGCAGGCACTTTCGATCGTCGACGCTAAGTGTCAGGCGAAAATGATCAACTCCATCCTCCTCACGAAAGAAAACGCACCCAGGGAATAATCCTGATTTGCCTCCGTGATCAACACTTCACTCCACCAGCCTTCGTCTAGTTGCCTGCATAATCTTGCTCAATGAGCTCAGCTCTTCAATCAAAATCCATCTCATTCTCTTCGGTTGCCCAAGCCATTTTGGTGTGGTGAGTATTTATGGTCTGGCAAAAGAACTTAAACGAACATCATAACCGAACAAACAGCGCAAAAAGTTCCACCACCGGAAACCGGAGCAGCACTGGCATGGCACAGACTCCGGTCCGGGCCCAGGTTCAGGTAGTCGGGCGCCCGCATCTGGAACAAAGTCACGTGAGTGGATGACAAAAGAATAATTGCGATACGCACGTAGCCGCCTGAGGCGGGGGCGGGGGCGGTGGAGGTGGTGGAGGTGGAGGTGCAGCTCTGCAGCTGGGGGAGGTGGTGGCGGAGGCGGCGGAGGCGGAGGCGGGGGGCGGGCGATCGGTGCCCGTGAAGGGCCATGAGTACAAGGTATCAAAAGTGCAATCGCCACTAACTGCAATCTCTTCTTTCTTCCTCCGGCCCGGGCTCCCATTCTGGTTCCGGGCTCTGGCCTCAGGCGCACGAGGGGCGGTGGAGGGGGGAACACTCCAAACGAGCGCGGCGTGCCTGGACGGGAGCGGCAGGCTTAGCGAACTGGATGCAGCCGTACCAGCCGGTTTGGAAACGAGGGAGCTCCAGCAACAGGTGAAACAGGCGCGATAAATTGTCGCGTCGCGACCCGAGCTTCCTCTCAGCTTGCTGCTTCTTGGCCATCTCTTTGTCTCTGGGTCCGGGTCAACTTTCCGGTGCCGGAAGGAGCACGTGGGAGGCGGGGTTGAGTCGGTTCCCGTTGCTCGAACTGAGCAAAGGGTTCTTGAGCTTCGGTGCAGGAAGCGACGACGGGGTGTGTGTTGGTCTAACTGAACGATGCGGTCTTCCTCAAGGGGCTTAATCGGAACATTGACGAGGCAACAGGTGCTGGAGCAGCTGGTTGCGGGGGGTAGGTTCAACCGTCAATAAAGTGCACCAATATGAGACAAGTCAACTCACAACAGCAGGTCTTGACGCAGCAACAATAGGTCTCGATGTGGTCGGCAGCATAGGCGGACTCGAGGCAGCAGGGGAGGCGGGGTCTGAGAGTGGCAGCAGGTCTGCTCGTGGCTGACCTAATCCTCATCTGGGGCCGTAGTCCGGTTATCGACCGTACGCCCATACAGACTTGGCTACGGTCTTGGGGCGGTGAAAGCGGGACTCGCAGCAGCGGGAGGCGGGGGTGGTGCGCCTTTCGCATGGCGGTGATCTCCGGAGAAGTGCCGACGGGTCAGTAGATATCCCGATGGGTGCGATCCCTCGAACTTTGCGCGCCGTTTCTTTTTTGGGCAGAACATTCTGCCCCGACGCGGCTTCAACGCGAGACATGACCAAGGCAGGAGCAACGTCGGACTCGTTAATGTGAGCGAGATGTCGAAGCTCGAGAGAGAGTGGCCCTCGTTGCGAGCATCCAAGACGACATGGTGTCCCGGAGAGAGCTCGCGACGGCATTTGAGTGGGTGTGGAACAAGCCCTTCTTCTGCTCTGGTCCGTCGTCGCCGCATCAGTTGATTTGCATAACGAGGCACTTGGGGAGGCTGGCTCAGAGGGAATGGTGAGATCAGCGAAGAGCGTCATCGATGGCCGCCTACATTTGGGTCGACCACCCGCGCAAACGCATATTGAATCCTTTGAGAGCGTCAGTCGAGCGAGCCAGCACAGACGACTGCGTCCCGGCCATCCGAGAACTCCTCTTCTAATTCCTCCATCCATCGCCGGTGCCTGTACCTTGAGGTCGTTGGTGCCGCCCTCGTACGTGAACAGGGCCCAGTCGATGCCATTCGAGTTCAACACGTTCTGGTATGCAGTGAGGATGTCCTTGCTGGACAGATTGACCTGCAGCGGACATGGTGGTCGCGGCGAGACCTAGAGTGTTGTGACAGACTGCGCCCTTCGCATCAAATCAGCCGCCAATTTTTTGCGCTTTGCCTCCAGACCGCGATGAGCCAACCGATTGGTGAGACCCACTCGTCGTTCCAACTACGCTGCTCATGCACCCCGAAAGCTCTCTTATCCGTCTACGATAAGACCGGCCTCTTGGAGTTTGCCCAGGGGTCTCCAGGCAGCCGGTGTGCGTTTGCTGGGTTCTGGAGGCACCGCGAAGAAGATCAGAACGCGGGGATCGCTATCGAGTCCGTGCTGCACCTCACAGCACCCCTTCCGTCTTACTCCAGCGCAGAGATGTCTCCGATATCACAAAAAGCGCCCGGAAATGCTAGGGACGCGTCAAGACCCTCCATCCCGCTGTTCACGGCGGCATCCTCGCGCGTTCAACCCCTTCAGACGAAGCAGACCTCGCGGCGCAGGGCATATCCCCCGATTTCCATTGTGGTTTGCAACCTCTATCCGTTCTCGTCAACCATCGCGCAGCCGAACTGCACCCCCGCCGCCGCGGTCGAGGAAATCGACATTGAGGTGTCACTCTCCCGCGTGCAGCAGCCAAGAACCACGCACGCGTATCTGTGATCTCGGACCCCTCCGACTATGCTCCGTTCCTACAAGCTTGGAAGGCTGGGAACGGCGACGTTGGACAGAGTCTGCGAAGCACACTGGCGCTCAAGGCGTTTGAAATGACCGCGCAATACGACGACGCCATTAGCGGGTACTTCAGGGAGCAATACGCGTCTGCCGAGCTTCCGAAAGACCAGCTGGCTGGTTCTGTCCAGCGAATCGCGCTTCGCTACGGCGCCAACCCCCACCAAAAGCCAGCACAGGCGTACGTTACCAAGGGGCGAGCTTCCGTTCAAGGGTGTGTTCAAACTCTTTTCATTCGATGCCTTTCTAAAGCCGCGCAGTTTTGTGCGGGTCCCCAGGCTACATCAACCTCCTCGACGCGCTCAACTCCTACGCCCTGGTCAAGGAACTCCAAGAAGCTCTTGGGCTCCCCGCGGCAGCCTCGTTCAAGCACGTCTCTCCCGCCGGCGCCGCCGTCGGAATCGCGCTCGACGAAACCGAGAAAAAGGTCTACGGCGTTGACGACCTCAAAGAGCCCCTTACTCCCCTTGCATGTGCATACGCCCGTGCGCGTGGTGCCGACCGGATGTCGTCTTTTGGCGACTTCCATTGGCCTTTCAGCGCAATGCGACCTTGCGACGGCCAAGATCATCTCGCGAGAAGTTTCTGACGGGATTATCGCGCCAGGTTACACGCCTGAAGCTTTAGATGTTCTGTCGAAGAAGAAGGGCGGGAAATATTGTGTGCTCGAGGTGCTGTTGCTCCTAAAACCCATTTTTTGTTGCTCATCGATAGCAGATCGACCCCAACTATGTACCCGATCCAGTCGAGACGAAACAGGTCTATGGAGTGCACCTCCAGCAGCAGCGCAATAATGCCAAAGTCGACGCCAGCCTCTTCACCAACATCGTCACCAAAAAGACCGAAGCAAGCTCAACAAATCTCTCTTCACAAAAAAATAATCTGATCCAGCACAGCTCCCACAAACTGCACAAACCGACCTCATCCTCGCCACCCTCGCGCTCAAATACACCCAATCCAACAGCGTCGCGTACTCCAAGAACGGCGCCATCATCGGTCTCGGCGCGGGCCAGCAGTCGCGCATCCACTGCACGCGTCTGGCCGGCGGGAAAGCCGACCTCTGGTGGCTGCGCCACCACCCGCGCGGTCCTGGCGCTTCCCTTCAAGAAGGGCGTCAAGCGTGCTGGAGAAAGCCAACGCGATCGACCTGTTCGTTAGGCGGCGAGGTTCTCGAGGGTGGGGAGAAAGAACAGTGGGAGGGTCTTTTCGAAGGGAGCGTCGCACCGCTGGAGTGTCGAGGAAAAGGCCGAGTGGTCGGCGAAGCTTGACGGGGTGTCGTGCTCTAGTGACGCGTTCTTCCCCTTCCCAGACAACGTCCACCGGGCGCGGAAGAGCGGGGTGAGCTACCTCGCGGCGCCGAGCGGAAGCGTCATGGACGCAGAATGCATCAAGGCAGCGGATGAGCATGGGATCGTGTTTGCTCACACCTCGTTGCGTCTATTCCACCACTAAGGGCCCCACAAACGAAAGAAGAGGAAAGAAATCTAATGTATGATTATGTACGTTTGCTTTGGAGTTGCGATAGAGTTTCCTCAACGCCTCTTCGATTCGAAAAGGCTTAAATATATTACAGAAAGTCGAAAAAGTAAGATAGCCCAAAGATTGCCTAGAAGTGTTCCTGCAAAAAGCATCAGAAAGCTATCCACGGGACCAAGAGGAAGCATCACCTTTGCGAAAGTGAATGTTACGCGACTGTTGCTGTGGTGGTCTGTTGCCTCCTTGATTGCCTTCGCAAGCGGCGTGGGTCCACAGAAGTACGTCTGTGACGGTATTGTCAGCTAAGTGCTCAACCTGCAAGCACCGGCACCTACTCCGACTGTGGTCTTGAGCTGCTCGCCACTCCCAGGCAGGTACTGCCCCTCCTGGATAGCACGGCTTATCTGACCAAATATAGCCATCCAGTCAGGCCTTCCGGAACATCGTGCGCGTGCGGAGGAGCGTGAGTGGGTCGTATGCAGCGCCGGCGTCGTTAACGGCGATATTCCAGAGCATATTCTCTGGAAGATATTGTCAGAGTAAGCTATAATAATGAGGGCTCGCTCACCATCGATCTTTTGCGTCAGATAGATGTTGATATGCAGGAAGTTGGCTAAAAAGTAGCGGTTAGCTTACTGATCACGTGGGCGTAGATTAGAACATACGATCAGCCTGCGCCGCCTCAACCTCGGCCAGCAAGCTCTGGAACCACCCAAATGACGGAGCATCACGGCAGACCCAGAAGAACTCCACACGACGAAGCGTTCCGAGGTTGCCCTTGCGCTGGCGGTACCAAATGTGCTTCAAAATGGATGCAAAACGGCGTAACGCCGATACCAGCACCGACCAGTACCGCGACCTCGACACCGAACACATCCTCTGCTGGCGCACCGTACGGTCCGTCGATACGGACGACGGGCATCTCGCCAGTAGTGCTTGCATCGAGCTCGATATAGTCGCCGCGGTACCCGTCCGCCTTCTCGTGCTTCTCCGAGCCGCGCATGGCGTTCTTGGTCATTGCCGCAACCGTCGCTGGACCGACACCGAGACGCTCGCCGAGGTCGTGGAGTCCAGTCACCGACCTGGCGCACGTGGACCGAGACATACGGGTCATCGGGGGCCGAAGTGATGGTGAAAGGATGCCATTGCCAGCGCGATACTTCGGGCACCTGGAGGAAGAGCCATTGGCCGGCGGTGTATTTGAAACTCGGCTTGACGATGCGCAGCTCCATGGCGCCACTCAGGTGGACGAGGACGCGGGACAGACGCGTTTGGCGGCGGGCACGATATTCGCGGTAGACACGCTCGCCGAAGTAGATGATGCCGGGCCAGATATTGTAGCGCCAACCCAGGTAGCCAAGACCTACGATTAAATGAGCCTCGAAGAAAGGGATGGCAATAAAACAACCAACAGTGTTTCGAGTCGTAGAAGGGGAATGTCTTGATGTAAGCCGGGTTCACCGTGTCGCGCACGAAGCATCCTGTAGCGTGCGTCTGCGGAGTAAAGTAAGGCTCTGAGTGCGCGAAAAGAAGCAAAGCACTCACATAGAGACCAAGCATAAAGAAGAACGCAAGGTGATGAGTGTACCAGAATGCCTCAAAGCACTGGTTGCGAATCTTGTGGTGGGCGGTGGTGTACATGAGCAGCATAATGAGGAGCATCCAGTGGCCCGTGAATCCACCGGGCTGCGTGTAGTGTATCTGGAGCGCGTATTGCTTGCGGACCTGAGTGCGCTCAACGTTGATGAAGTTGACATAGTGGCCCGTTGTGTGTACGGCGGACCAGAACGCCATCGAGTAGGCGACCTGTCGATGGAACCATAGGTTCTCGTCGGCAGGAAGCAGCCAAGCCAGGTGCGGCCGGACGACGCGAATAATGTTGCGGAGGAGCGGAATAAGAATCATCGCTCCGTCAAACGCGAGCACGAGTCCAGCGCCACGGCTGACCCACACCGAGTATTGGAGCAAGTTCAAGATGGCGAGTTTCGGATTTGTTTCCTGGAGGAGTAATCAGAGCAATGAAGTGGCAACAGACTACACAAGTGCAGCCCATACCTGACTGTGCCACCCATATGCGAAGAGGAAGAAGTGCAGGCCGTACCAGATGACGTTAAACGCCAGACGGCGGGGGAGCCAAGAACTCCCGCGCAAACCAACTCTCTCCCATGTTTATTTAAGCAATGGGGCAGAGACTAACGCGTCGAAAGGAATGGTGGGCAATCTGAATCCAGTCAGACCAGGAAAATGAGGGAAAGGGCGGGCGCGGGCGGCGGGGACGGGAGGGGAGCGACAATTGTTAGGTCGACGAAGGAAGAAGAAGAGAGGTGGGGCTCGGTGGCCGATATTTGTGGTAGTTCGTGTGGTACCGCATTTGGTTCTAGGCGAGTCTGGCTCAAATGCTTTTGATTCAGTCGCGAAGTGATGGCGACATGGAGTCTGGCCAGCCAAGTCCAGAGCAGCCGAGTGAGATTGAAGGTCGGCAAGGCCATCGTTGCTTGAGGCCCGAACCGAGGCCATGGAGAGTGTTTACGCCGGAGATCTTGGCATTTGTGTCGACTTCCACTGGCAAACGTCTTTCAAGTTGGTTGCCAGTCAGCCGTTTTTCGGATTAGTCGTCTGTTAACCGCCGGTCGACCAGCGATCCCATTGTGCGGCTACAACTGGGCACAGGTGAGCAAGAAGCAATTGGAGGAGATGAGGGCCTGGTCCAAGACGAGTGACTCACGTGGTGATGCGATCACGTCAAAATTTCATGTCTGCTTTGCGCCTTCGCGCCGTGCTCAGTCTCTGCCAACGTCCCGTCCTCGCTCGCGCCGCTCAGCCAGCAATCCTCCCCCAACGACAGCTCCACGCATCCCAGCCGCGGTACGCGAAGAAGAACCGCGACACCAAATCCAAGCACTCTGACGACCGCGACGTCGAGCCTGTCGACGATGACGCGCCCCGGGGGTCCAGGAGAGGGCCAAAATCGACCGCGGAGTTTGTGCCTGGGTCGAGGCAGCCCATCACAGATGAGGCGGCGCGTGCAGAGTACAAACAGGCCGACGACAAGATGACCGCTGCGGTCGAGTGGTTCCGCAAGGAATGTGCGGCTGTCGAGACGCGAGCAACCGGCCGAGTTACTCCAGCTGTGCTGGACCCTGTGCGCGTAAATATGGACGGACGGGAAGTACGACTTACGGAGGTTGCGACGGTTGGCGTCCGCGACGGTTCAGTACTAATAGTGACGGTATTCGACGACCAAGTGCGTGAGTCTTCGCATTTTCTGAACCCGTGGACGATGCTGAAGCAGTTGTGTAGAATGTGAAGCAAGTGGAAAAGGCGCTTTACGACTCTAAGCTGCCAAACATTGTCCCTCAGCGACACGATTCGCGTACAATTAGAATCCCCATCCCCAAGCGCGTCTTCCGCTCATCCCAGTGTCGCTCTTATTGACCTATTCACAGGCCTACAGTTGAATCTAACTTGGCGCTCGTCACCGCAGCGAGTAGGCAGTCGGAAGATGTGCGCGTGCAAATACGCAAGGCGCACCAAGCCAGCCTTAAACGGGGAAATTACAAGAAACATTCAATTGAGCTCGAGGAGGTGTGTTGGCTGTTTCGGCGCCTTGATCTTCACTCATGCCCACTCGCAGTTCCAAAAACTCGTCGACCGGCACGTCGCTGAGGTCGACAAAATCGTCGCTGAACTCAAGAAGGCGACGGAGCGTAGGAGCGAAGAAAAAATAGAGTGACTAGCACAGGAATGTGCTGGTTGACCACGGTTCCTGGGCCGCGGCTCTTGAGTAGAACGCGAGGTCAAAAGGGCTCATGCCGGCGTGTAATCGAATCGATCCCAATGATTGCATACGCCTATATCTCCTGTGCACAATTTCTGGTTCGACACAAAAGCGCGAGCAGTCGAACCGAAGGGCTGCGCATCGTGTTCACTCACTATGAAGCGGGAGACTGTGCACGTTCAGCAATGCAAGGCAAAACTTCCATCTGGTCTAAACTGTGATGGCCATCATTTTGATGATCGACAGTCTTGAGCACGTGCTTTTCAGCAACTTTTCAAGCGCCGTCATGTCGCCAATAGACTACTCGGTTTGGTGCCGCGACTTCCCGTATTGCGCTGCTCACCAGACGCGCTTCTCAAGGCCATATTTGACGCAGCGCCGGAATCTCCCGATATTGCGGCGCGCGTCGAGTTCTGGAACAGCAAACGAAATTTGCTGCTGGTCTTGTGGCTACGAGCTCTATCTTGTCTCGTCTACGCGTACCGCCATGGAGGTCTCGGCTGGAGAGGCCTGTGGACTCGAAGCATGAAGAGCCTTATGCTATTTGCCAAGATTTGCCTGAAAGCATCGCGGCCTCCGACAAGCCACCGGTGAATACCTCACAGTTCTCATTCAAATACCGATTCTAAACCCTTTTAGTTCACAATGGCGACAAACGTGAATATGGCACTGACTATTTTTCGTTCTTCTCACTGCTCGTAGGGTTTGGTCGCGTTCGCGACCAACAAACACCACCATGAACCTTGAGGGCAACATGGTCCATGTTGCCCTCAAGCTCATTCGAAATAACAGCATGGAACATCGAGTCTTGTCTTTCATCTACGACAAACAAAGCGACTTCAAGGACGGCGTTATTCCGGGGATTGTTCCCATCCTCGGAATACTATCGAGCGACGAGCACTGGATTGTTGTTACGCCTCGGTGAGATACGAATAAGACACACCCGCGCAAATCTGAAGATGATCTAGGTGGGGAAGTGCGCTCAGTGGCTGGTTTCGCACCGTAGACGACTTGCTGTTCTACATCGAGCAGCTCTTAGAGGGTTTATCTTTTCTTCATGACCATCGAATCATCCATCGAGTACGCAGCTGCCGTCGGAAACTCGAACAACCGGCTCACTATTTGCGCTAGGACTTGGCCTACGGCAACCACCTCAGCAACTATCTTCCCACAAACCCGAATAACCTCAATGACTCTCCGGGAAATGCGAAGCAGGACCTTCAGCGACATAAGATGATGCGCTACGGATGGATCGACTTCGGCTATGCTCTTCAGCTGCCGCAAGACACCTCTCTGTTATCCTGCCGACTCCTGCGGAAAGCCGCGTTCTTTGGCGCGTGGCACACACCGCCGGATGTTTGGCAAGCAGAATATATCTACAACCCGTTCGCGTTCGATGTCGGGACATTGGGCATTTATCTCTGCGGTTCATTCCAGGCTCGGTCGCTCCACACTCATTCTGTATCCTACGCTGACCATCGACTAGACCTTGACCCCGCACATCCCGCTCCTCGCGCCTCTTCTCGACGGTATGATTACCCACAATATTGACCGCCGGCTGTCTGCAAGCGACGCCCTGGTTTTTCTTCGTCGCATGCGCGCCGAAATGGTCCAGCAAGATCGAGAGAGCCCATGCCCGCCGCCCAAGTATATGGATGAGTTGGAGTATGCGGATTATGATCGCTGGGCGGGACTCCCTCTCTGGTTCACAGCCTGCTGGAAACATATGCGAGAGCCGCTCAAAGTTTCGCTTTGGACGCGATGCGTTTGGCTGGTGTGTGGACCTGGCCGATTTCCATGGGCAATCGAGGTGGTTAAGACCCTGCGGCGGTTCATCGACCGACTCAGAGGACGGACGTTTGAGGTAGTCTACATGGGGCTGTCAAGACTTGAGTGAATGCAATCCGCTGTAAACGACTATTTGGTGGCCTACAGGTTTTGGGAGAATGACGTGAGCTCGCGTGACCTGAGACATTCGCGTCAACCACTCTTGCTTTCGTCCGCCAGCACAGCGGCGGGCGCCAACTCTGTCACCAGATGTGGTCAAATTGTTTTGGGACATGTTTGGTGACGATAATCCGGTCTGTATCTCGCGCGATACGCATCAAAAACACTCGGCGGGACGTCGGGTAGTGAACCCCAGTAACCTTTGTAAGGTTGACCCAACTCCATCTCCGTCGCTGGGTGGCCGAAACTCCGCTTGTTTCCCCGGAACGTTTGTACAGACGGGCCTACGATAACGACACAAATCTCATTCACAGCAACAGCAAAAACGGGGACTCTCCGACCTATTATTCGCTGCAGCGCAGTCACGGAGCGCCGTGTACACTCGAATAGCATGCTTTCGGACATTCAAATCGCTCAAGGTACATTTAGGATCTTGCCACGAGATCCACTGCTGTTGTGACCTCGTGTGTTTGCCACTGTTTGGTCTGCAGGAACAGCCCGCGCATTCCTGATGAAACCTCGTGCTCTCAGCATCGTATCGACGAAGAAGTCGCACCAGGACACTCTCAAATTATCCTAGAAGGCCCTCCGCCTCCGCGGAGCATCGGTCAACCATGCGATCGGTGAGAGGCCAGCGAGTCATCCTCTAAATCATCTCACATTCGTGGCCCAAATCTTTCAGAACGACTGAAAGAAGCGAGATCAAACGACTATCGGGCTCCCGACAAGCAAGCGGAACAATAGTAAAATCCACATGAACGGCGATGCAAGCAGTCCACGCCTTTTCTAGTCAGCAAACAATCGGTGCGCGCAGCTTCTCCAGAGCTTCTGATATAATGGCTCAAAACGGCCACATCATTCTAGGAATTCTCCCGTCCCTATTGCATCCGTTTGTGGGTACCGCGTTCGGAATGAAAGCTCTAAACCATCGACCGCGCCGGCGTCGTCCCGTCTCTCAGCCATCTCGCTCTCATCGTGATGCTGTTGCTTGAGCCAAACGAGTTTTACGCCGCGTCGGGCCGCGACGAAAGAACGCCACACAAGCTTGTGTGGGCGCCTTGATTTCAGATAACGCCTCTATCGCCGACCCAATGAGAAGTGCTTCTCGACGCTCCCCTATGCCGGTACGCACACGAGGATAACGCGTGCCAGTCGGTTGTTGACGGTTAAGCGCCAGAGTCTTCCTTTGTACCTGATATGGACGTCTTGCTGTTCAACACCCTCGATTTTCAAGATCCACCACCGATATGACGGTATTCAGCCCAGATAAATAGCAGCTACCGTCCTCTACCCTCCTCACAGCTCCCTCCCCATCGACAACATGCCGCCACGCAAATACACCAGAATGCAGCCACCCGCAAATGCCGCCAACGACGAGGACCTTCAGAAGGTTGCACGGCTCGCAGAGAACGAAGGGAATAAGGTGCCTTTCCTCTCTCCTCTCTCTCTGAGTCTGGAATTCACATTCAGCGATCCACAGGAAATACTTTATGGCTTGAACCTCTCGCAGCCTCTGATGATGATCGAGGTCGTCGCTGACGTGCAACCTCGCGTCTTCAATCTCGAGGTGGGAACGGAGGATAAAGTGTACGTTGACAAGGTGCGACACAACGGGGCGCAACTTACGGTAAGCGGGTTTCTTGATCTCCTTCGTACGCTATCCATTAATCGGAGAACCCCAGGGTCTTCCGGACGACGCTGAATCGACGCTCTTTGGCGTCGCTGTTGATCGCGCGGTCCAGGACCAGCTTATGCTTACTCCTGCGAGAAATATCCGGATCACCAAGAAACAAATGAAACTCAATCCGCTTACAACTCCCGCGGTGAGCACAGAGGTCGAACTTGCCACTGTTTGATTCAATCTTCCGCAGGACGGAGATGTCGTTGCGCTGCAGTCCCTTTCCGGCCCAATCCAATACCAGGGTGTCGAAAAAGGCACCGATAAGGCGTACAAGATTATTCTGAATGCAGGAGACAGGGTCGTTTTGACCGGGCCCCCGTTCTCATCTCAGGTTTGCTCGCCTTTGAAAACATATTATGTACGTACTCAACGACCTGCTTAGAATGGCCCGCATCGCAGCAGAGGTGTGCAAGCCGAGTGGCACGACTTTTACCCTTATATTCTCGAGACGAGAATGAAGAAGTTCCAGTCGAAGCAGAAGCTCCTCCATCACCAGATCGTCGAACTCGTTTAAGTAGTATATAACAGAAGGAGCGTCTTGCTCTGTTATGCATATCTTCAGAGCTGAAGCACAAATCTCCAAATATCGTCCTGCGCAATGGAGAGTGAAGTTCAGGCTTGGTCATGTGACCGCGATCAACCACGCTCTTCTTCAACTTCGATGGACTTCGAGACAGCGAGTCCTGCTACCCATTGTTCGTCTCGAGCATGACGATTTCAGACTTTCTTCTCGTCTCCTTTCGGCGTCCACCCGGAGGACATTGACGTTCGTCCCAGACTAGGCTACTGGGAGAGCAAACGCGCCTTTCTGCTTAGTCGTGGTTTGAATCTGTACCAACTGTCCTCCCCTCGCCATTCTATGATCTACTGCTACCCTCCATGCAATCCAAATGCTGGTGGCACCTTGCCTTACGCCATCTACGAAGATTCTGCAGATCACGACCCAATGTCCAATATTCCCGCTGTGAGTTATTGTTTTCGCAGCTCGCGCCTTCTTGACGAAGCCAGCACAGTTCCGATTCGGGACCAGGGTAACTCCCCGAAGCATTTGATTCAACCCGTACTCATTCTTGTTAGGGCGTCGTCGTTCCCGCTGTCGATGAGCTGAATCGGCATGTTACCCTCAAGTTGATTAAGAACGGCAGCTCCGAATACAAAACTTTGCAGCGTATCATATCGCTACAGGACCGCTCCGCCGAAGGCATTCTTTCCGGCCTTGTCCCAGTCTTGGAACTTCTACCAATGGACGGTCACTGGGTTGTTATTATGCCTCGGTCAGTGGGTCGCTCTTCCAGTGTCTGCCCCGGGCTTGACCATGATATCAGGTGGTCAGGTCAGCCCGTGACGGGCTGGTTCTGGTCTGTAAAGGAGCTCTTTTTTTGCGTCGAGGAATTGTTGAATGGCCTTGTCGTCTTGCACTCACAAAGAATCGTTCACAGAGTCCGTTCATTTTTTTTTCTCGTACACCGCTAATATTTGTGAAGGACCTCGCCCCCCACAACTGCCTCACAAACTACGTCCCCGCAGGTCCCAATAGAATCGATATCGAAGACCCTGCGAACGCCGTGCGACAGCTGCAGAGCAGCCATTCTCTTCGCTACGGCTGGATCGACTACGGTTTCTCCGTACCATTACCTCTCGAAACTCCATTCTCCCTTTGCCGTTTCCCGTGGCAGGCATCGGTACCCGGTGCATGGGACATTCCGTACGACGTGTCCCAGGGCGAATACATTTACGACCCCTTCGCATTCGATGTCGGAACGCTGGGTATTTTCTTTTGCGCCATGTGTCAGGTTGGTCTGCGTTTATGCCCAAGCCGAATGTTCACCGTTTTCAGCACCTCGCGCCTCAAATTCCGCTGCTTGCTCCCTTTCTCGACCGAATGGTCACTCGTGACATATCGTCGCGATTTACAGCCGCTGCGGCACTCGACTTCGTCCACCACATCCAAGAAACATTGTCCGAAAAGGAGTTGGAGCAGCCTTGCGAGCTCCCGGGCTACGAAGAGCGGGACTATGAGACCTTTGACCGTTGGCGCGGGCTCCCCGACGCATTTATCGCGCAGTGGGGTTATATGCGAGAGCCCTCCAGAGTTCCTCTTTGGACGCGGGTGCTTCGCTTTGCATGTGGGTACATGTGGATAGAAGGGGCCGTTCGTTACTGCCGGAGAGCAGTAGATTACATTCTGGGGCGCCGCTTCCAAGTGTTATCGGTCGAGTAGAAAAAAAACCTCCGAGTCCGATCCGAAAGCCTCCTGTTCGGCCCTTCCGGGTATCTTCGGAAACGTAGAAACACGAGCTCGGCAGCCGCGGCCTGATCCGCTTCGGGGACCGGCTGAAAGTTAGTCACCGACCGAGGCGCCTAAAAGCTGCCAGGTTCATCCATGCGCCGTACTTCGCCGTTTGGCTCCTGCACCCATGCACTTCTTCCGCCCAAAACATGAGCTACACGATGCTCAACGCCTCGAGATCCTCCTCGAACGCGATTTCCTCCTCCTTCGCGGCACTGGCACAGATCATGAGCCCGCGTTGCTGCAGGGGAATGTCGTCCTCGAGCTACGCGAGCCGACCACGCTACGCTCCGTAACGCTTCAGTTCCGCGGCAAGGCGTACGTCGCTCAACCCCCACAACAAGATTCGATGTCCACCAACAACCCCACGTCTACCTACATTGTCTGCAAACACAACTGGTCGTTTCTCGACGGAGCAAAGAAGAACAAGAATAGCTTCACGCTTAAAGCCGGACGTCATCTCTTCCCTTTCAAGCTCCAGCTTGGGGGCTCGTTACCTTCGAGCCTTGTCACCGATTCGATGGGCGGCGCGTCTGTAGCTTACAAGCTACGCGCCGTGGCTACACGAACGGGCCTCAACCAGAACATCCAAGCCGTCGCTCCAGTATATCTTCTTCGCGCACCGTCCCCCACCGCCTTGGAATATCAGCAGACACGCGACATCGAGTATAGTGCGTGGCGCAATCCCTGACAATCGCGATTGGATTACTCATTATTGTGCTCATAGCATGGATGAACAAGCTCCTCTTCTACATCGCTATTCCCCACGTCGCGTGGGCTGCCGGCGATGAACTCGTTGCTTTGCTCAAGATCACTCCTTTGGTCAAAGGCGTGGGTGTCGTGAGCATCACCACGTCTCTGCGCGAAACCACGAAGCTCTATGGCCGACAAGGCAGCAATATGCGCAAGGTTGCCGTTGCAACTCATGAGATACTGGGCGGAAAAGCGGTTCCAGTATCTGAGCTCATAGATCGCAAGGGCAAGGAGACTTCTCGCCTCGCATCCCCGTCGAATACTCCCACGACGCCGACGCAGCCCGAAGCGGGTCCTAGTCGCGTGAACGACGCTTCTCCAGAACCCGAGCATGGAGAGAATGACATCGTTCGTCTATTTCGCCTCGGATTGCCGCTTAGCCGCCTAATCTACGTACAGGTGACGACACTTAGCATTCGCGTCCCCTCTCAGTCCACACCGAGCCACTCTTCCGATCCTGTTCATGTAGCATATGTGGTTCACTGGAGCCTACTGGTCACCAACGCCGATGGCCACATCTCCGAACTCTTTTGTTCGTTGCCTATAACGATTCTGGACTCTTACCTCCTCACCGAAGTTCGAAGACATACCTCCCTAGCCCGACAACTTCTTCTCGGTGGTACAGAACAACCTGCGGCCACCGAGGAGAAGAGCGAGTTACCATCGTATCTCGAGCATGTACGCGATCGCGTCGCGAATATGGCGCTCTCGGAGGCGAACACCCTGCGCGTCACGAACCCATGGGTCCAAAGCGGCATTTCACCCACTATCGTCAACGGCCAAGAAGACAACTATCAGGCGCCGCTCGAGATCATCTCGGACAGTCCGTTCACGCACGACCCAGACCATCCCATCTTCCTTGACTGGGTGAACTCGGAGCTGCTCATCTCACAAGGAGCAACGAAAGTCGCGTTCCCAACAAATGCCGAGGCCGAAGGCAGCGGCTACAGCACCCCAATACCACCCGCCGACCATCCACCAACGCCTCCCATGTCCGCCTCCGGCGAGTGTGGTTCATACCTGCATGATTGCCATGCAAACGAACCCACGCCGGGTATATTCGTCGCTACGCTAGAGCCCACGAGCTCGTTTTCTCACCCCGCCTGGCTCAGTTCGCGTCCAGATCCCAAAGCGCCGCGAAACCTTGCGCCGTCGTCGGCCGCATCAGCAGAAGCGGTCCACAAGCGTGTTTTGGAGATATCGCAGCCACGACCGAACGTCAACTCGGAGCTGTTGCACAAGGCATTTACGGAGGTGCCAGACTATGATGTTGCCGTGCGAGGGTTCTTGGGAGGGGTGCCGCCGCTGAGCAGTATGCAAGGGTTGCCATCGTATCAGGATTCAGAGGCGTCCAGGAGCGGAGAGACGATTTCATAGCATAACTAGTAATTTGTTTGGGGCATTTTCGAAAGTTATCATCACGTGCCAGAATGGGAACTCGACCAACTGGCCAACTACACGCGAAATGTCGACAATTACAGTGCAAGTGAATAGCGTACAACACAATCTACACACACACACACACACAATTACGCAGTTGCATTTTGGGCAATCTCCGTGAACTGCGCCTTCTCGTCCCCGCTCTCCATCTCATCCAGTGCTTCGCTAAACAAATCTGGGTCAGCAGTCATTCTACAAAACGTTCGAGACTTACTGGTACGCTGCTGCACACTCGGCATGTCGATCACGAACCGACTGAGTCGACGATTTCTTCCATTGCTGCAGCCTAGAATTCTTCGCCAACATCTCTCGGTCGAGCTCTACCGGCGGAGATGAGCCAGGTTCAAACGGAGAAGGAAAAGGCCCACCTTTGTTTTCTGCGAGCTGGCGCATCGACTCCGGCGACGCAATCTCCCTTCACGAAAATAAAATGAAGTCGCGCAGAAAACAACAAATTCACAACGTACCAATTGTAGTTGTTTTTATTCTTGTCGTAAAAACGCACAATGTGCAAGAAACCTTTCTTTTTCGACGTCTGGCGTTTTCTTTGCGCATCTTGCAATACGTTTGGAGGGATTTCCGGCATGCTGTCGTGAAAGACGATCGCTGGCCACCACGGGAAGGATACTGCACGTGATCATCAGCTGCGAGTAGAAAACCAAGGCGAACCGACACGTACTCGATTTAACCCAGACCAGAGTCCCCGACTCAACAAGCTCCTTTCCAGTTAGTTTGAAGCGTCCGAGGTCTCTCAACCTCTGAATTTCCTCTCTCCCTTTGCTGCGGCCTGCAACAGGCTGCTCTGGCGCCGCATCCTCCATTTCGACGTCCTCGTCCGGTGGCGGTGTAAGCCTTTCTTCGGCAGGAGGCATACGTTCGTCGCCATCGAACGACTCTCGCGGGACGCTTTCCGGCGGAGCTGAAGCTCGTTCTGAAGGTTCCGTCGTTAGAGGACTCGAATGAGCGTCGCCTGCATCCGATTCCCCATCTCCATCCGCATCCGCATCCGCATTGTCCTCGTCGTCCGCCTCCCCCACACCGTCTTCGTCTTCATCGTCGTCGTCCTGGTCCGTCAAGTCGCCATTCATAGCATCATGCAACAGCTCCGCTCGACTGAGGCTGATCGACGAAGAGAGAGACGAGAGAGACGAAAGCGGTTTCTCCGCACCACTGGCAGCAGCTTCAGCTTCAGCGGCGCGCCTTTCATTGTTCCTCCTCTTATTCTTGGCTCGGCGAATCGCAGGCGAGTCGTATTCCTCCACGACCACTTGCCCGTCTTCCTCGGTCCGAATAACGGGAGCCGGAATATCCTTGGGGTCCAGGCTATCGGTGGCAGGTCTGCGCCCACGAGGTTTGTGTGGCGCCGAACGCGACCTCGACGATTCACCACCATCCGTAACACGTGACGGCCCCTCGTCCCAGCGCGCCTTCTTCTTGGGTGGCGGGCCCGCAGAATCGGACTGGCGGGTTCGACGGGTACCCTCATAGAATCTTGAGAACGATTCGTGGTCGTCGACATCATCCCCAGCCCGGCGGCGCGACCCAGACCCGCGTTCCCTAGTAGACTGGCGCGGCTCGGTAGTCTCTGCTTCAGACTGCTTCCGATGGCGTCGCCGAGGTGCTGGTGCCGAGACACTGGCAGCAGCAGCTTCAGCCTGCTCGGCCTCGAGCGCAGCGACCTGCGCCATACTTCCGCGCGTGACCCGAGGCGCAACAGGCGCCGACATGCTCGCCAACGTCAGCGCAGCCTCGTGCGCCAGGTCGTCATTGTCCTTGTCGTTGCTGTATTTGGTGGCCGCGAGCAGCGCAGCCGCAGCCTCCTTGGCGTCTGCCCGACGTTGTTTATCGGCCTCTTTCTTGGCGAGCTTCTCCGCCTTGAGCTGATCCCGCCTCGCCTTGTCTCTGGCCTTCTTTTCTGCCCGTGCCAGCGCCTCTGGATCTTCGCTCGGAGGCTTCGGTTGCGGAAGTTCCAAGTTGAGGAGCGAGGTGATGGGGTCGGTGGAAAGGATGAGCTCAGAGTCGCCTTGAAAGGCCTCTGAATTGAGCAACAACTCGAGCACCTCCAGGGGAGGCTCGAGGTCTCCGGTCGCTGGTGAAACCCAAGGTTGGGCTTCCTGGCCCTCTTCAGCAGGCAGTCGCAGATTGGGCGAAGAACAGAGCTGAGAGAGCTGCGCGAGAACGGGCTGCGAGGCTGCTTGTATTCGAAGCGCCGTTTTGTGATATGGCGTGTTCGGTTTGTTGTATAGGATAGCGTTGTCCAGAACAAGTTGGATGTCGTCCTTGTGAGAGTCGAAATGAGCTCGCGGCTAGACTAATGAGACAACGAAAATCACCTTGAACGCTTGGAGATCCCAATACTGGCAGGCGTCGAGCTTGGCCTCGATGTTACTCCATGCCATTGGGTTCTGGACAACATCGAAATAGTCGGGTACTTCTTCTCTCCTAACGGGATGCTTGAAGTACTCCAAACGGTCGATTCTGCACAAGTGTAAGGGTCTCTCTTCTTGAACCAAAACAGGCAAACGAACGCTACAATCTTGTCGAACGCGGCTCGGAGATGCGGCAGGTGCGGGAAGAGAGCTCGCGAAATGACTTCATGAATGACCTCGGCTTGTTTGAGTTTGCGAGTTTCGCGCCTGCGAGCGAGGATCGTGAGGTTTCGTAGGTCCTCCAGATCCTTGCGCAGATGCTGGAGTTGCTGCGGACACTTCAGCTGGCGCAAACCAAGGAAGAAGACAGAACGTACGTCAAGCTTCATATGTTTCTCCTCCTCCCCATCCTTCGTATTCGTGCTAGACGTCCACGGCTCCAGATGCAAACGCTTCAACAGCGGTGCCCCTCTCCTGGCCTCCCGCTTCAAACTCCAATACCGACACAACATGGCCAGGAACTCGGGCTTCTTGCGGATAGTGACTTTGTTAATGTATTGCCCAATACGATTGAGGATGACGGCGGGGACGAGCGGCGGACCAGGTTTATAGGTCTTGGCATAGGCGCGCGCGGATTTGGCGAGCTTTGCGTTGTTGTAGTCGGCTTCTTCTGCCTCGGCTTCAGCCTCCAGAGCCGCTTCGCGCGCCTCAGCATGCTCGGGCTGTCGCAACGATTAAGTCTAACGTCGACACAAGATGACGACGACGTACCGGCAAATGCCTCTCGCAAAAGGCCGTTAGCATGGCCGGCTCGCCTCCTTGCGCACTCTTCATGGGAAGCAGAAGCTTGTCCTTGCGAGCGCAAGAAACATGGAAAGCGACGAAACAATTGGGCTTGCCGCATTGGATGCAGGCACCGCCGCGCGACGGGCAAATCGAGCACTTCTGAGAGGACTTCAGGGAATGTCTAGAAGGAGAAAAAGGCACGCACCAATTTCCACCGCTGCTTGCTTATACTATCCACTCCGATAATAGGTTCCATAAAGGCGTCGTTCGACACACGCGTCTCCGGGACCCAGATCGCGCACAACAAGTGTACCCACTGTCCTTGGGTCGTTTGCTTGAAAGCGCCACCTTCGTTTGGACAAAGAAGGCAGGACTGGAAAGCCGTTAGGGAATGAATATCGCTGTTGCTGGGCAAGCCACGCACCACCGTGTTATCCGGAGAGACCGTGCATTTGCGACATAGCCATTGACCTTCGGGAATATACGGGACACCATAACAATCTCCAGAGAGTCAAGGTGGGAGAAACGCCAGGCGCAAGACAAACTCACCCTGGTGGACTGCAAGATTACAGCCGTCGCAGAACACGATTGCATTGCTGTTTTCTCCCTCGGCATCGTCACAAATAGCGCAAGTGGAGTCCTCGGAGGGCAGACCAAGATCGGTCTTTGGGATGAGTTTGCTCTATGTCGCGGTTAGAAAAAGTTGTACCCGCGAGCAGCTCCGACGACGCACCAGATTAAACCACTCCTTCTCCAGACGGTCCATGATGACCTCGAAGACCTCGTAGCTGACTTTGTCCATCTGCTCCTTCTTGCGTTCAGCGTTGACTGCGTCGAGCCACTCTTGATCTGCAAGAAATGAGCAAACAAACGCGTTCCGCTGCACAAAACGCACCCTGCTCGTCCATGTCGTATTCCACCTGGCGTTCTAGGTCCACCTCAAGAGGTTCTGAAACGCGCCAATGTTAGCTGGAGGGTCTGAGTAGGTGCGACATCGTACCTATGTGGCGGATGTACTGGTCTGGGCGGTTGAACTCTGAGAAGTCGTTGTCTACGCGCGAATGAGCCCGAGCGACGGCGTGGTGCGCAGGGGACAAGCGTACAGCCAAAACTTCGTGCCTGGCCGTCAGAGACCCCGCTGGGTTGTGTCGAGGCGTCATTTTCGATCTTCTGGAAGGAGACGGTGGGGAGAAGCGGCGGCGGTTGAGGCGCGTCCGCTGCGTTTCCGCGAGCCATCCTCTTGGTCGATGCCCAAAGTGGTCACGCGATGACAGGTCTGTCGACGACGTTGGTCTAAGAGTGACTACCTAGAGCTGTATTATTCGGCGTAGATAAAAGGCGTGAATATATCCTCTCTCAATTCTTCACATTAACATCCTGCAAAATCTTGAACGCCTCCCGATACGCATCCAACAGCGCCTTGACCCGCGCCCGCTCCGCCACCAAGCTCTCATCCTCATGCAACATCTCCTGGAACAAATCCGGCTTGTACAACGACGCAACAAGCCGGTTCTGCACCTGATACGCCGTATGGTTCACCAGCAAGTGCATAATCGCCTTGGGTACCAGATCCTGGATGCTTTGTCGGACGATGCCAAAATACGACGCAATCAGCGAGCGAATGAGGTTCGTCTCCATCTCTTCTCGGAGTGTAAGATGGGAGCCTTCAGAAGGCACCTGCAAAGCGGGGGTTAATATGGGTATAGCGCATTAGATAGAACGCGGGTACTCACAGCTTCAATGTGCTTCCCGAGACTCTTCATATCAAACGCGGCGTTCGACCCGTCCGCGCGTTGATTCGAGTTCAGTCCCGCCGCAATCGCCATCATCGAGGAGGAAGTCTCCCCACCGGCAGACAAGTCCCGTCCGGTGGGTACGGTACTTGGAGCACTCCCGCTCGAGCGCGACTGGTGCCCCGTAGACGACCCCGACACTGGCCCAGGACCATTCTGCCCAAAGAAGTAGTTGAGGAACGTCTCTCGTGCCGACGGCGGGGACCCTCGATGGGGTTGCGTTTGTGCCATCGCAGAATGCGGTCGCTGCGTCGCCGGCACTTTGCGTGCCGTCGACGCAACGACGGTATTGGGAGCAGAACCACCTGTTGATGTTCGTGCGCGGTCGTGTACCGTCGACGAGACTGAGCGCTCATTGGCACGTGATCCTGTCGGGAACAACCCATTCGGCAACCCATTCTCGTCCGCAGACTCCCCATCGTCATCCGAGCCCGTCCCGTTCGTCGGTTCCGTCGAAGGTGGCCGTAACGGCGTCTGGCGCACTGGCGGGGAGCTGGCTTGTTGTGCAGCCATCGCGGAACCAGAGATGAATGCGGGATGGTTGGTGTTGATGTACGCCGCCTGGATGGCAATGAGGCTCGACGTATACTCCGATGTCGGACCGAGTCGTTCTCGCAATAGCTCAGAAACGACCTCGATCAGCTTCGCATGCAAACCAGGGAATCGTTGCAATTCCTACAAAGGTCGTTAGCTTGGATAATATTCACCTGATGAAAGAATGTACCGTGCTGGTGCAGTTGTGGCAAATCTTGACTAGTTCCTCGTACACGAGCTCCACACACCGCAAACTTGGCGCCTCGAGGAGCTTGATCTGCGGCTTCACCAGCAGGTCAAAAGCAATCTCGGGCACAAATAAACTCGGACGAGGGCCCGTCGAGTTGCGGATGGCCGTGCGGATGTCCTGGTTCTCGAGATTCTCCGTCGCGTCGATCGAGTCCAGCGCGTGTCCAAACACGTCGTTGAAGATGTAGTAAATCCTCGCGCCGCCCGACAGCTCCTTGGTCGACACCTCAACCTTGGTGCCTTCGATGGACGCGACAAAATCGCGCGCAAACTGGGTCATCAGACGCAGAATCAGGGCCCCTTGCTGGTTTTGGTCCCCAAAGCTGTCCGAGTCGCCAAACGAGTTGAGCTCTTGTTGAGCTTGCCCCATCAGCGTGTTCAGGCGCGCCTTCATATCTGGAAGCTTGTCGCGAATGTGGTTCATGAGAACCTGGAACCCGTCCCTCCCTTAGCTCAAGATTGTCGCCTTAGCCTCGAGAAAGACGCACCTGATTCAGCGTTCGCGCCAAATACTTGGTGCCGTTCTTGTGCGCGATATTCCTGTACGCGGGGTGGCTCTTGAAGAACTCGGTCTCACTCTCGAGCGCGGCGGACATGGATTTTTCGCCAATGATATCCTGCTGGCTTCGGTTGACAACGCCAATGAAGCCGAGTTTGAGCGGATAGACGCGGCCAGTAAGGATATCGAGTGCGTTTGTGCCCGCATCCATGAGGTCGAGTTTGCTCAGGATACCGATCGTCCGTCGGCCCTGGGGATCAACTTGCCGCGCAAGCTTGAGCGACTCCGAGTTGGCAAGGTCGACATTGGCAGGGGATACGGCCAAAATGACACTATGCTCGTGAGGCGCGTGCCGCACAAAATTAGAGCCACCACGCACCTGTTGGGTTTGGAAATGTACTCGGTGACGAGGTTTCGTATTTGGCGCTCAATATCGCTGGGTTGGTCTCCCACAGGGATCTACTCAGCGCGGGTTGTCAGTATGCAACGAATGACGCAGAATGAACGGGTACGCACCTTTGTGAGCCCAGGCAGATCCACCAGCGTCAAGTCGAGCACGTCGGGGCTGTATATCCTCAAAGAGATGGGGAGCTTGCTGACGCCCTTATTCTGGCCCGCGACACGAAACGTCTCCTGCTCGATCTCCTTGCGAATCTCGCCAAAGTCGGTGAATTTTTTGTCGATGTGCAGGAACTGGCCCCATTCGCGGAGGCCGGGGCTGCCGGGAGTATCACCGGACGACTCGGGCGTATGGATGAGCTGGAGAACGAGTGGTCGTCGCGTAACGATGCCTTGGCCCCGCGGAAGAAAGTCTCGCCCGACGATTCTGCACGCGGGTGAGAGGAAAAATAGGCTCTTCGGAGGAAAACGCACGTCTCGAGCACGCTGGACTTGCCCGCGGACTGGCTACCGACCTAAAATTTGGCGTCAACTTTGGCCGCTCAATGTATCCAAGGAGATGGAGACGTGCCACCACGAGCTGCGGCATGTCCAACTCGCCCCCTGGTAAACGGAGTGAGCTGGAGGTGCAAACAACGCCTTAGCTGCGCCACGCACCGAGGTTTGTGAACGTGTCTTGCAGCTTGTTTACAAGCTGGATTAAATCCGAGTCCATGACGGGCTACGGGTATGTATTCGTCTAGGCTGGTGTTTTGGTGGGTCCTGAGGGAGGGATTCAAGTCGTGAGGAGAGGTGCCAGGCTCGTGCGCCGGCGGTCGTGAACAGAGCGCGGATGTGGCTGGAGCCCAAAGTTGACGTCGTCACATCATCCGGAGCGCGTCGACGCGTCCACCCGGCAAAGCTACTACATCGCATTATTCAAAAATGCCAGCAACTCCGCTCTGTTTGCATCGCCCTCCCGATCCTTCTTCACCTTCAGCTTGATCTACACGCCTCTCAGTTTCAGGACGGCCAGCAACAGGCAAAAGCCACCTTTTTTCCAGTTAAAACGCTCCTGCGCTCTTCCTTGTCCTTCTTCTTGCGTTCTTTGCGCCGCCTTCGTCGTTCCTCGTCCGAGTCCGAGTCAGCGTCCCGACTCTTGTGTCGTTTCCGCTTCCGGTGGTGCTCCGAGTCGCTTCCCTACGAGATCAGCAAAGAAGCATCTTGCGCGGTGAATACGTGTCCAAAGGCTTGGATATACAAACGTACCGACGCGTCGTCCCGACGCCGTTCTCGGCTTCTGCTGCGGTGTCGCTAGAGAGGGGTTAGTGATCAAGATATTTCGGTAAAACGGACCCACTGAGCGACGGCGTTCTGGGCTCTTGCTCCTTGACCGATTGCGGTTGTGAGAGCGCTCCGACTGGCGGTCTTCCTGTGACTAGAGGCATTGGAAGTAGCCAGCCAAGCTGATGCTAGACGTACGGGCTCAGGGCGACGCGAAGATGAAGCTTCGGAGTGCTGTTCCTGATGTTGATTGTCTATGTACGAGTTTGCGGCCGTAGTGGATTATTATTTGAGGTTTGGTTCGATTGCAGTAAGAGAATGAGCACTCTCAAATCGTGCTGGAGGCGAGGATGCTCACCAGGCCGCTGGTCCCATCGCGAAGTGTAGCCCATTGTGGTCGGAAGCAAGTGTGTCACAGCATCTTTCGTGCTTGCTTCCCGCACCCATGAGTGGCCGAGTCTCGCGCTCTGCTGCTGTCCCCAGCACCCGCACCTACGTCTTCCAGACCGACTCCCAGTGGCAACGCAGTAAATCTCGCTCGCCCTCACGTCTGAACACCCGAGCCGACCCATTCACCCTCGATTCCATCGCGGCCCCTGCCCCTCCTCTGGCTTCAATCAAGCGCAAACGCTCCCTCAGCGGATCCATCTCTGTGGACGATGTCGACCGCGGGCAGCGTCTCAAGACCAAGCCCACTCTGTCCCAAAACAGGCCTACAACCGCTGCCGGCGCTTCATCGTCCTCACGACCCCGAAAGGACAAAGATTCCACTCTGCGACCGCACGTCGATGCCACACCCGCTCCACAAATTCAGATTCAAATGCGGCAACAAGTAGACCCAGCCCTTGCCGTGGCAGAGTTCGAGCGGATGCGCAAAGAGCTCGAGATGCTCAAGAGGGCTGTTCATGATAACAAGAAGCAGTACAAGAAACAGAACAAGGTTTGCATACTTTGCCACCATTCCTCGAGTCCTGTCCTGACGAATATTCGGCAGACTATCGAAGAGCTCCGAGCCCAGCTCGCCGCCGAGAAACTCGTACGCCGTTTCTTTGTTACGTTTGGCAGCAGCATGTCTGAAATAAAGCCCCCGAACGCAGACGCGAGAACAGCAGGAAACAACGCTTGCCACAACCTCCGCCAAACTCTCCGAGAAGGAGAAAGTGGTACAGTCGATCGAGGCATCGCTGCAGTGCACCATCTGCATTGAAGTCCTCAACAAACCGCACATGTGTGTCTCGTCTCTGCCTTTATCACCCATGCAGAACACTCAATCCAGCCCTCAGCCTCGTTCCCTGTGGGCACACATTCTGTCGCGACTGCCTCCGACAGTGGTTCAGCTCACCTCCCGCCAACGAATACGAGGACGAAGACCTGCTGGGGCCCGAGTACCACCTCCACCGCGAGAAGAAATGCCCGTTCTGTCGTGCGCGCGTAGTGCGCCGCCCGATGCCGGTATATATCGTCAAGGAGGTCACGAGCACGCTCCATCCCGTCCCCGCCGGCGCTGTCGAGGAACTCGCAGACGCAAACGTCTGGAAAGGCCTCTTCCTTGAGGACTATGATTCGGCAGAGGACGACGACGAAGGGAGCGACGCAGACATGGTCGAGTTTGAGTACGAGTCGGACGACGGGGCGTCGGAAGACTACGAGAACGAACACGAGCTCGCGAGTATATTCGGCGTCCCGCGGTTTTACGAGTCGGGCAGCGAGGACGACGATGAGGTGTTGATGGGTGAGGGGGCGTCCGGGGATGAAGACGAAAACAACTCGCAATCGGAGGGCTCTTCTAGCTCGGAGCCTGAGGGGGAAGACGAGGACGACGAGGGTTTCTCGGACGCGGAGGACCTGGTCGCCGCGCCGATCTTGCCAGCACCTGTCTACGATCCGGTGTTTTGGCGTGTGCACCATCCAGACCCAGTCGAAAACCTAAACTACAACATGGCGACGGACTTTGCTGCATGGTTCAACCATAATGCAGCCCCGCGTCTAGCTGGTGCTGGTGCGCGCGTGCAGCCGGCTAACGTGCAGCCTCGGCGAGGAAGGCGTTAGGACTCATCGACGCTCCTCGCATAACTTATTCGCTTTTCTTTGTGTTTCTCAAGAAATCCCAGTTGTGAACGGCAATACTCTAAATTACACAAGCAATCTGACTATCCTGCGGTTCCTGCCCGACTTGATGGGCCTGTACCACCAGCGCCTCTGCGAACGCGCTAAATTCAGTGCGTTTGCATGTCCGTCCGGGCTGCAACAATTTGAGCGAACAGACATCACGGACACGTGATCATTACCTTGAACGCGTAGATGACCGTTTGCGCTGTAGGCGACTCCGGACCCGCCAGTTCCTTCACGATCACCCTCAAAATCGAATCTCTTGGATCGAAGGTGCATCGCAACGCGCCCGTGCCTTGTAAACGGACATTCATCGCAACCTGCCAGAGCGGTTCGCGGCGGAAGACTTGGTCCACATTTCAGAACACGATGCAACGGAGGTGAAGAAATATCATACGCAAACGTTTCGAGCCGTTGGTCTTGTGCGCCAATAGTTTCAGAGTCCCTGATACGCCGCTGGAGAACGCCAAGTCCCCTCGTTTGACGAACAGCGTCAAGCCGCGCAGGGAGAGTGGTGTTGATTCATCCTCTTCGCCTGTGGTAAGCGGTGTTTCTGAAATGATCCTTCAGTCCGGTTGAAGGGGGAGCTTGGGACGACTGACGGGAAGCAGTCATGGCACCAGTGGGCGTCGCAGCAGCCAAAGCAGGCTTGGCGTCGTTCGCCTCGGGTTCATCGTCTCCGGCTGCCCAGATCGACCTCTTCTTATTACTCACAGTAGCCGCGCCAGCAGACGCGAAAGCATTCAAACTACCATTGGCACCGCCGGCGGTGCTCGCGAAGAAGGGGTTCGAGGACGAACCGGCGAAGCCGGAAAACGCGGTGGTCGTCGATCCGGAGAGACGCTGCAAGCCGAATGAAAAAAACAGCGATAAGAGAAGACGTGTCCTTCTCACAGTCGTTGGGAACGGTGCGAAACGTGGCGAAGGGCTGGTCTGTGGAAAGACAAATCGTGGAGCAGGTGCCGGTACCGGTGCAGGTGTGGCTGCAGCTGGCGGTTCGGGCGTGGTTATGGCCTCCGGGGTCTTGGACCGTGGGTTATCCTCTGGCTTGGCTGGTTCCTGTGCGATTTGCTCCTGCTTCGGAGGAGCAACGACTTCATCGGAGACTGGCGCCGGCTCGGTCTCCACACTTGGTTCGGGTTCCGTTTCAACGCTCTGGATGGGTTCCTCGACCAACACCTACGATATTTGAGTCTGTCGCGAGATTGCATGACAGAAACTGACCTGAGCTTCCTCAACGAGCTCGTTCTTAACCTGAGCTTCGTCCTTGCTCGACACTGACCCAGTGCGACGCTTTCTGGGATAGATAGAGTACAAATTCTGCTCACAGTGAGCACCGATGTTGCGATCCGAATTCACAACATACCAGAGGGTACTCAAGGTCCTGGTAGCATTTGTTTCGTCGGCGTTTGCTTCAGATTTCGCCCAGGATAAGACGAACGTACAGGTGGGGTGTTGTTCTCGTGTTCACGTTTGCGCTTCAACGAGGCCGGGTCAGAATCGGAGTACGTGGATTCTGGTTCGTCGTATTCTGCGTCTTTCGTCGCCAAGGTGGGAGAATCGACGACTGGGGTTGGCGGTGTGTGGTTCGCATTCCGTGCCCGGCTGAGATGTCGGGTATTAACGAACCAATGGCGCGTAAGGAACGGAGAGACACACGCGGGAAGAGGGCGGATCTTTCGGGCAACTGCGTAGCCGACAGCAGAAAAGGCGGCGAGACCGTAGACTACGGCGGTGTTGAGGTCGGAGAGCATCGCGGGAGGAGGTAGAAGAGCAGCTAGGTGCCTCGAGGACAGAGTCCATCCTGCAACGAGGCCTTATCGAGCGATGGTCCGAACACAAGATCGCCGGACGGTCACGAGAGTCGCTGGACACGTCGTCCTCTTGGCCTTGCTTCAAATACTCATCCGCGTTTCCGTTTCTCCATCTTCCATCCAACCATGCGCTCTCTAGCTCTTGGTCTGGCCCTGCTGCCCTCTCTCGCCTTGGCCGGCGTCTTCCCCAAAGACTCCATGGTCAAAATGCTCGACGCAAAGGATTTCAGGAAGACCATGAAGGCTAACGTCCGTTGTACTCCTTGAATCCTCGGTCATTGTATCTGATGCCCTCGCAGGAGACCAGTATGGTTGCATTTGTCGCTCCTTGGTGTGGGGTGAGCCTCTCCGTCTTGCGATCGCGTACAACGTTCCTCACCTCGGAACGCAGCACTGTCAGCGAATGGCCCCGGAATACAGCAAGGCTGCCCTCGGCTTGCACCCCCTCATTCCCTTCTACGCCGTCGACTGTGATGCGGACCAGAACAAGCGTCTCTGCGCAGAACAAGGTGTCCAGGGTTTCCCGACAGTGAAGGTGCGCCAGACCTCCTCTAGTCGCGGCTTTTTCTAAATTTATGACATCCAGATGTTCCCCCGCGGCGCGCAGCACAAACCCATACCATTCGAGGGCGAGCGTACCGCGTCTACATTCTACTATTTCGTCACGCGCCGGGTTCCTCCCAGCTTCACGAAGCTACCCAATCTCGATGACGTCCTTCCGTGGGTCGAGAGGGTCTGTAATCTTTCATTCTCAATACTTACCGTGCTAATCGACTGCTGCAGACGGTATCCAAGACGCGCACGCTCCTCCTCACGAAAGAGAAGAAAGTCCCACTTCTCTGGAAGGTCCTAGCCAACAAATACGACGGCAAGCTCGAATTCGGTACGCACCGCGACAAGAATGGCAAGACCTCTGAATCTCTTGGGTTGGAGGCGGGCGAGAAGAAGGACTCCAAGGTCCTCGTCTACTCCGAGGGCTCGACCGCGCCGTTCCGCTACGAGGGCCTCAACAAATACGAATCACTCGTCAAGTTCTTCGACTCTGTCGTTGATGGCACCGCGGATATCACGGTCGCCAACGCGCAGGCCAAGGCGGAGGAGTACGACCCGACGGGGGAGGAACTTGAGATTGAGCGCAAGAAGGAGGCGCAGAGGATGGCGCTCCTCCATGGCGGCTATGCCGACCTCGTTGACTTTGAGCAGGCGATCCTTGATGGCGCGGGAGCAAGCTTCCACGATTCTAATGGTTTTGGGTCGCAGCCGCCGTTGAAGAAGAAAAGCACCACCGCAACTGAGGAAGACAAGCCGGCGGCCGCTGCTGAAGGCAACGTTCCTGATGCTGAAGAATCCAAGGTTGGGAAGGACCAAACAGAGCTTTAGTAGACGTGTCGCTCGTCTGTATATTATTCGGCCAATGGAGGGAGCATTTTCTATTCGGACACATGTAGTCGATCTTGGAGAGTTATCGTCGAAGCATATATTCTCCGTAATACAGGCGTCACTCACCATACACCGAATGGAAACAGCTCGTAGTTCACCTCTCTTATTCCACGCCTCGTCAGGTCCGACCTTCACTTGCTGGCGCGTCGTATCTTGGAGTCAAGCCCGAACTCGCTGCGGTAAATTGCGGATTGCCATTCATTCTAGGTATGTATCACAGCAGCACCAATCACGGACTCGAAAACGGGACACGAACGGGGGACGAGACACAGACCCAGCAGCAGACACCTATGTACGCGGGGGGATGGAATAAGTATCGACAACAGAACGGCAAGAGTTGCGGACGCGAACGCCCGGGACGGGATCCCGGCTAGACCAGGAGAGGCGGAACGCAGTCCAAGTTGGGCTTTTCAAGCGCGCGCGCTGCCAGCAAGCGACAAGGCTTGGCCATGGCGATGATTTTTCAGGCGGCGGTAGCTGCTTCGGGCGATGTCGGCACGGTTTCTGCCGGCGCGGTGGCCGTTTGTTGCGACTTGACGGCGACCCACTTGTCCTTCTTGTCGGTCGTGGCGTCGGTCTCTTCCTCAGATGTAACCGACTCAGTGTCCGCCTCGGCACCAGAGGTGGTCTCCGAGTCTGAGCTGGACGAAGACGTCGATTCAGTCGATTCGGTCCTGACCAGAGGCTCAGGCGCTGGGGTAGGAGCAAGAGTAGGCTCTGCCTCAGCCGGAGGGGACGGTGCTGGAGTAGAATCAGTGGAGGAAGGGTCGGCTGCAGGCGTTTCAGCAGCAACAACTGGGGCAGGCGCGAGGTCCTCAGGCTTGGGAGCGACGGAAGCGGCTGCTTTGGCGACGAGCAGGGCTGCCTCCAGCTCAGCTTTCTGTCAAGAGCGTGAATTCCAGACGAAAATGACGGGCAACTTGACGAACCGCAACAAGCTCCTTGGCCTCCTTCTGAAGCAAGAGAAAAACGGTCAGCGCAAGCTGGCATCGAGGAATGGCCGACAAACCTCTTTCGCCTCCTTCTCTTCCTTCTCCTTCTTCTCCCTTTCCTCCGTCTCCTGCTTCTCTTTCGCCTCGCGCTATAATAAAAGCCAACAACGTCAGCATAAAGTCGTTTCTATCCCGGGCCTAGGATGGAAAAGAGACCTCGGCTTTTTCCTTCTTGAGCTTCTCGCGGGTCTCGCGTTCTTGGATGACCCAGGCAGCGACTTCGTCGACGCACTCACGCGGGCGAGTCTTGTTCTTAAGAAGATAACCCTGAAGCGCGGCGACCTGGAGAAACGTTAAGAACCGACGGCAAGGGAAGCGAAATAAAGACAAAGCGAGGCACGCACACTCAGCTCATCTTCGGGGATGGCTTCCGCGAAGCGTTTCGCGAGCTCATTGATCTCACTCTCACTCAGCAAGGGAATCGCGTGTTGGGCTCGCTTGCGGCGCGGCAGAGGGAGGTTCTTCTGCGAGATATCAACAGACGGCTGCTCGTCGGTCTTGTTGGCGTTCGCGTTCTCGTCGACAGGAGTGACACTGGCGGAGGGGAAGAAGCACTTGAAGATGCCCTCTGCCTGCCATTTTGTCGCATTGCTGAAGTTCACCCAAACATCCATGCGACCGGGACGGCTCAGCGCCGGATCGAGGCGCTCAATATGGTTGGTTGTGGCGAAAAGAAGACTACATGCAAGGTGTCAGTTGCTCGGGACTAGGGTCAGGAACGAAGCGAACGCACCGGCCCTCAGCTGCGGCGACGCCGTCTAGACTGTTCAACAGGCCACTCAGACTAAGAGTAGAACCATCAGACTCAGCCTCTTTTTCTTTCTCTTTTGCGGTGCTCGTGGACGACGAGGAAGTCGGGGCGCCAGTGGAGCTGGAGTCGCGACTAACGGAGCGCGTGAAGGCGGCGTCGAGGTCCTCCAGAAGCACGATACATCTCGAGGGAACGTTACCCATCAGCGTGGTCAGAGTATTGTCGCTCATTCTATGCTTGTTTATTCGACGTCGGAATGAATGTTTTGAGTGGTACGCACCCCTTCGCAGAGAGCGAGACGACATAGATGTCGAGGCCGAGTTCGCCAGCCAACGAATGAATAAGCGACGTCTTGCCGCTACCCGGAACTCCATGGAGAAGGAGGCCGCGACGGTATGGAATGCCTGATGCGCGTCAGGAATAGTGCAAACAGACAGGGAAAATACGGACCACGTTCGGCGTACCACTCCTCCGAGCACAAGAAATCCTTGCAGTCAGCGAGAAGCATCTCTTTGACGCCAGGCTGGAGGACGATAGAGCTCATCGGCCGCTTCTGGCGCGCGCCGTTCCATCGCCAACAGCCATAGGTCCTATTCTCGGTGAGAATAAGGTGACTGAAACGGAACAAATCAACGCACGGGTCTGCGAGGAAGATGTGAACGCGGTGCTCGGCATCCTTTTCGTACTCCTTGCGCGCTTCGAGCACTAGTCTCTTGAGGATGTCGTTGTTGCGGGCGACAACACTGATCTTGAGGGTAGCCCCTCCGTAGTCGGGATACCGCTTGGTGCGCGTAATCTTCACGGTGACAAATTAATACTTCGGTCGGAGATGAAATAACTGAACGAGGCCGTACCCTGAGCCAGTGGCCGCGCTGTACGCAATGAGGCAATTGTACGACGCGTTAGGTTCGCAAGGCACTCACGTAGTAAATCGTATGGGTCGTGTCTGAGGGAAATGAGTCAGCTCCGTTTGAACGCGTCGTGGACCCACTCACCAAGGCTAGGCATGAATGCAACCACGCGTCGCTTCCTTCCATGCTCGAGCCCGTCCTCGTCTTCTTCCTCTTCCTGAACGTCGGCGGTCGTAGATGTGTTCATTCCACGGCCTGCGGACCGAGTCGTAATCTCAAACTCTCGACTGCGGCCCCAGGCCGGCTGCTTCGAGAGCCAATGCATGATCCTGGACGTCCATGAGTAAACCGAGTAAACCCGACGACTCACGTGATGACGCATCACGTGGATCCGCCGCAGCCCACCACCAGTAGAACACGACTCACCAATCGTACGGGTAGTCCTCTTCGCTGAACGTGGCCGTGAGGAAGAACGCTGCATTACTCTCGTCAACACCCAGGAACGCGAAGCAGGACGCGTCACCAACGCACAGTCCACGAAGCCATTCCACGCAGACACCGAGACCCTCCGCGCCGTTTCCATGGTTCCACCGATGACGACCAGTTTCTGTTGGTGTGGGCGTTAGCGTGTAGTCTGCGAAGCGCAAGCAAGGACCCACAAGTGTATCTTGCACCGCGCCGGAGCCCATGCCCAACGGCGAGAGCATGTTGGCGAGGACGTTCATGGCGGTCGAAGGGGGAGTCAAACGCCGACCAGGATTAAGCGGCCGAGATGGTTCGGGTTTAAAAGGAACTCGGTAGAGCTGCCTCGTGGTTTAAATAGTCTGCCGGAGCGCTTAGGTGACACTGGATCTCAGATTTCTGTTGACTCACGCATACGGCGCCTCTTTTTCGCAGGCGCTGTCGCGTCTGCTCTCTTACGCTTTCGGAGACCGCATTAGCTGCACCAGAAACGCGTCCAGGAACGAGAAAAGCCATCTTGTGGACATTTTTGCTCAGAAACTTGGCTTGGTAGTCAAGAAACCAGTCAAGATAGTTCAACAGACCGCGCAACTCCGGCCGGAATTGAACACCAGATACGCACAGGGTGCCAAATCCATCCAAATGCATGTCGTAGCAACACTGCTGTGCGCCGTAGTTCAACCGACCGCGGACTAAGAACAGCAGCTACGTCAGATGAGTCCCAGACAGTAAAATCTGGTTTGTGGTCGTGGACGCGCGGCGTGAGGTGGTTCGGAAGCTTGGATAGCGCCTCGTTCCCGGGACCCCAGCCCCAGGGCTGGGAAACCCAAAACAAGGGAACAACATCTTTCCCGCGATCGCTATTTCTACCCGACGCGTAGGCGGTACGGCCGAAATCAGGAATCGTTGGTGCGGTCTGATGTTGGCCCGACAGGGCGGCGCCGGAGTCCAGCGCCATCTCCACGCGTATGTAGGTCGTGGTGTTCTGTGGGCGCTTCAAAATGAATCGGAAGTGCGGCGCGAGATCATACGGTTAAGTTTCCATTGCTGATAAGACCGGACCGGGCGCCACGTACGTGCTGCTCTTCATCGATGCTTGCAAGCGGAATAGGCCAACAGCTGCGTGTTTGGGTTTTGGATCATTCGCCTTCGCTTGCTGCAAATATGTTTTCAATAAAGCAACAGCACAGACCCCGCAACATACGGTCAATCTCGTCCGACTGGCCGATTGGTGGAAGCGCAAACGCGGAAAACGATTCGAACCCTCCAACTCCAACCCCCCGCAAACTAACGAGTGCGTCAATCAGACATTCTTCCATTTCACAACAAAACTATCACCTGAGCTTTTGCTCAACTTCGGTCAGCGTGTGCCCTGCAGCCAACATAAGCGCCCAAATAATCAACGCTCGCGGGTCTCCGATTCCCAGCTACCTCGCGAATCCGCCAGGACACGCGCCAGAGTACGGTCCCGAATCCAGGGTCTTCTCGGCGCCAATCACATAAACTTGAAGGGGCACAAAGGAGTCAGAAAGAGAGAGAACCCCAGTTCCTAGCACAAAAGCGCCCCATCAAAAGCTTGCATGTTTCCTGGAAAGGTCGCCGGAAGATTTGAGGGTGGAGGAGTCTGCGCGTATGTATGGTTCTCTCGGTGATTTCTCGCCACTCCAGCGCATATCTGATACCCGACTCGGAGGATATCAGCTTGCTGTGGCCCGCGCTCTTGGACAGCGGAAACAGTCCAAACCAACAGAAGTTCTGGGACGTGACAGACAACCGGATAGACGAACATGTTGCAGGGCCGAGGTGCGAGACCGCCACTGGGATGCTGTTGGCAGATATGAGACGACGGAGCGGAGATGGTCGAGCATATCGAATAGTCCACGGTCCGTGCGCACCCACGAGGTTGCGGAACGGACATAGACGGCCGACGCATTTCGCTCTAGCTGAGAAGCGTGTTTTTGAGCTCATGGATGCGGAGATGGATTTCAAAGGTGCGGGCGTCGTCAGATGCGTGCGGGCCGAGGATCACGCTGAGAAGGGGATGAAATTGGGAGACGCGGGTGGCATGCGAGATGAATGGCCAACTGGGGAAAACAGACGGCGGAGTTGGCTCGAGTGAGCAGGCTGGACGGAGATGGGCGTTGGCGCCGACGGCGGGCCGCTGCGGTCCTGGAACTATATTCGGGCTCCGATGCAATGAAACGGTTGGGCGACGGGCAAAGAAGAGGGCGGGGGAAACGAGGGCTGCGACTAGCTTGGCTTTGGGGGTACATGAAGGTCGATCTTGGCGGAAATGGGGGGAGCGTGCCCTTGAAGAAGGTTTAGCAACGTATGGGATTGCCAGCGTGTCTGTGGCTAACCGAAAAGTGGTCCAAACAAGAGACAATGGATCGATAGCGTGTCTGCCAGCAACGGAGTCCGGGTCAGTCTCGAGTTTCCGGGATCATGGAGCGGGCAGCGTTGGCGGGAGAACCGGGGGCAATAGAAGAGCAGCACGATGGGGGCGGCGTGGCGGAGTTTCGATTGGGTTCAGCCAAAGAAACCGCATCCCAGAATTGCCTTCAAGAGGCTTTAGCGCGTTGGCACCAAGACCGGCGAAATCGTGCTGAATCGGTCGGCGGTAAATGTCGAGGGGACCATAGCAGATGAGAAGAAGAGAAAAGAGGCAGAAGCAGTGACTGATCTGGGCCGCTCGAGTTTCCTGAACAGTCTTTTCCCTTTGAATCTCTTCGGGTAGACGTCGCTAGAAATACACGAGTGGATACGCTAATACACAGTCAGTCTGCTGGAGGTTCGTGCAGCAATCCCATTTCTAATTCCTCGACCGTCTCATCTGCTTGCGCCGTGGCAACCTGCAAGCCCTCGGTCATCTCCCTTCGTACGCACAGCTGCTCCGCGACAATGATCATGAGCGCAGAGCCCGCTATCATTACGAGCCAGAAGAAGAGCGAAGTCGGTATGGATGCCGAGTAGTAGGTCGTCAAGACCAGATGGTTGAACACGAGCGTCAAAGAAAAGTCGAGGATCAGACGAGGTCGTCGGATGAGCTTGAACAGGTAGTAGATGCTTTGAGGAAACAGGCAGGTCAGTTGGACGTGAAAACGAGGGAGCACGTTGACGTACTCTGCCGAGCAGGCTACCATCCAGCAGAACGCAATAACCCAACCGCGCATGGGGTCTATGCGGCCATCCCACTGGTCTGCGCGCAGACCGGAGCCAATCTTTCGTCCACCACTCCATACGCCCGTGTAGGAACTCCACCGCTCTTCGCCGTGCATCCCGCGCACCGTCGGTCGACCAGCCATCTCACGCCAATCCATAACCATTCCTGCAACTGAATGAGCCCAGCTGCAAACAGCAATGCGGAGTTACGCACCAACATTAGCTGCGCCACCCTCGTAGTTCAACGAGCCAGGCTCCGCGAAAATGCTCAATAACGGAGGGACGCATACTGAGAGCGTCAGATAATGCAGGCTCTGCACGGAAACAATCTGCAGCGCGTGAGGACACGGAATCAGGGAGTAAGGCGGATACAAGTACCTGGGAGACGAGCAGGACTGGGTCCCAGTTGGAACTCGGCTTCGTAACCTTTGGAGGTCGCGACGACATGGAGGACAGTAAGAGAAACGCCACGCTCACGTGGCATGACTAATATTGATGGTACGCGCTACAGCATGAACCGAAAATGAGGCGACTCGGTGCCCAATTCTTCTCCCGGACTTTCTCCCTTCGGCGCAAGATCCCTGTTATTATTGATAGCTCGGAACCAGATCACCGCCACAATTGAACCAATCAGAGCCATGCACATAAAGCCAAGAGAAACACCTTGAAAAAAATTAGTCAAACGGAAAAGGCTTAAATTGAACGCACTGTGCCCGAGGACAAAACGCGGTGTATCTTGTGTGCGGTACACAAACGACGAACAGATCCCACCCAGGTTGGCAACAGTTCCAATCATCGCGGTGATCACAGCCTTCTTCAGAGAACCGCCAGCGTTCCCGGCACTCCACGCAAGTGTGAGTGGAATGCCAGGGTACATACCCGCCGCTGCAATCATTGCCCCTGCATATGCGACGTATGGATGAGCTTTCGGGTTCGTCTTGAGGAAGATGATGAAGCCTGTGATGCCGAGCAAACTGGTTCCCGCGACATACAGCCCTCGCATCTGAGCTCGGTCTGACAACATGCAGATGGAGAGCATCGTGATGAATGCGAGCACATTTGGAGGAACTGTCAAGCTTGAAGTGGATTCAGCGATGCTACTCTCGAACGATTTCTTGAACCTACAGCTGCGCATGGGTCGACGAAAAACCCATGGCGTCGATGATGGTTCTGTTTTAGAGTTGATCTTCCTGAGGAAGAGAAAAATGAGACTGGACTCACGGCAAGAAAAGCGCAAATGAATAGATCGGGACAGTGAATCTGTTGCACAGTCCATTAGCCTCGCTGAACTTGGGTCACTGCATACACATTCAACCCACCCGATATAGATCGCCGTCATCAGCCACGACTTTGGACTGCCCAAGGTTTCCCAAACAAATCGCATGTCAAAGTGCAAAGGCTGGCCAGCCATGTCGCGCTTTAGCACATCCAACAAGTGATCCCGTTCGTTGGGCGTGAGGAATTTGGCGGTGTCGGGGTACTTGACTGCCGGTTAGTTTCAGCCGATTCACAAGCCTAGGGCTCACGTCGACCAGAAAGAGGAACATAAACAGGCCGACCACGACGGTCACTTCGGGATTCTGAGGGCAATTTGACCAAAATAGCTCTCTTAGAACTCACATAGTCCCTCGATCAAAAACTGTCCTTAGATCAGGCCATCATTTGATGACATTGTATCAGACGCACGATCCACTGCCAACCATGCAATCCGGAGCGCCTTTGTCGTTGGTTTAGAGTATGTTCGTCTTCAATAATTGAAGTAGACCTACCCATTCAATTTTTCAATCGCGAATGCAAATAATCCTTTCGAGATCAAAAAATGTTGATGGATCGATCAGGACCTGTAACCCACCGCCGAAAGCACCTGAATGCTTGGTGACTCAAGCTCAAACATCAACTCAAATAGGACACGTACCCGCCAAACTTGCCGCAGAGAAGTAGCCGGCGATGGGCCGTGCCTGGTCTTCTCTGCGGTACCAAGATGTTATCAAGAACGCTGGAGAGAGGTCATCGACTGCAGATGCCGTGGAAAGACGTTGAACGAGCCGAGTGCGGGTGCGAGACCGGATTCTGCTATCCCGAGAAACAGCCGTGCACTATAAATCTCAGTTGGGGACTCGGAAAAAAAACTGGAACCAACATTATAAGGCCGTGCCAGGTTTGGACGGCCGACATTGTCATCACTTTCGGGGAAAATTCAGCCAGAAACTAGATCGGAATACTCGGAGCCGAATTACTCACTGACGACTCCCCACCCGACTGTGAGCGATGGAACTGCAACGAGGTTCTCGTCAACACGCGCCGAAGAAGAAAAAACTCGCTCCAAATCGACGGTCTCATGAGCTTGAACAAAACATTACTGCCAGTGCCAATACGATCTGAATATATTTAGGGTGTAAGCGAGCTCAGGCGTACCATGGAACCTCGAGAAGGCCATAGGTTATCTGCAAGGTCACGTCAGTTGCTCGACTCCTGTTCTACGAGGAACCAATTACAAAGAAGGCAGAAGCGGCGATTTGGTAGCGCATTCCAACGAGATCGAGGTCTTCGGCCATGCCTGCGATCTGGAGGTATCAAATGGATTCACGGCATAGATGGCCAAGGCGGACTCTCGCATTTCCTGAGAAGGTCTGAGAGACTGGTGTGCGCGGAAAATCGAAAATTCAAACACACCAAGATTGCTTCGGTCGCTGGTCAAAACGTTACACAAATTGTAAGACGACGCCATGAGTGAGAGAAAACAGGGCTCACAGAAAACAGCAGAGGTAGGTTATAGTAACCAGTGGAACGATGCGCAAATCGACCTTGCGGCGCACGCGAGGGTCCAAATGAACAGCTGCATCGCTGGTGTCCAAGTCGTCGCCGTGAGCACTGGGACAGCCAGTTTCGGCAAGGTCGGCCTCAGTCTTCTTCGATTCGGTCGAGGACATGGATGTGTGCTCCAAGATTCGATTTCACGGTGCAGCTTAAGAAACGACTCCAACGGAGCGCGGCGAGCTTCTTGGGCCACTCTTGGAGCACAATCGGGTTAGCGAGGGGCGACGAGTGCCATTTCCGCGTTTGAAATCCGCGCCTAGCTTCTACGGGCCCGACAGGCGGGTTATAATCGAGGTACAGAACAGTGCAGAGTGTGCCACAGTTCGCGTCAAACCATGGTGCAAAATCGACATCGACGTGCTACCGGCGATGCGCGGCAGGACCGATTTCAAGCCCGGGTTGCCCGTATCCGCTCCGTTGAGCCGTGATTGATAAAGTGGCCTCGCTGCTCTCGGAGACGACGTCGGGACTTCCAACTTTGTGAACAGCAAGATGAGACCGGCATGTTCAGGCCACTGCATTCAAATTCTCGAGGTTAGTTGTGTGTCGCAATTACAGGATAGCACACAGCGATACCTTCAAGTCATACAAAAGCAGCAACGACCGCCTCAAACACGGCGAAAGTTACCATATTGACAGGTACAGCTCTGGAGACCGAGATTGAGTGGGAAATTGGTCCAAGCAAAACGAACGCACCTAATGAGAGTAGGCGCAAGGCCGCGGTAAAACACGCCGAGCCCTTCCGTTCTATAGGAATGCACGACCGCGGACCATGTATTTCTATAAGGGTTGGCCCGCGGTGCGACCTCGGAGGCGACGATAAGAGGAGTGACTAGTCCGACACCAGTTCCTTGAATACGCGTCTTGATGACATCGAGAGGAAACGTTGCTAGCCAGCCAACTAGCTTGCTTCAAAAGATGCGCATGGAAATAATGGCTGTGAACACCTACTGATTCCCGCAACGCCGCCTGCAAGTAGAACGGGCCATCCCTGACGGGGTTCGCCTGGCCTTGCAAACATCCGAGCGGTGGCTTCATACTAAAAAAATGAGACATGTTTCAGATGAAAAATCGAGCCGCTCACCGACGCGAAATAAGCACCGTAGCCAATGTCTCTCCCCGCCGTGGCGATAGCGCCTCTATAAAGACCTCTAACGCCTCCAGCTCTGATTATCTCAGCGGCAACTCCGCGCGCAGTAGTATCTCCGGTACACTGCTGCTGTCGGATCTTGATTAACTCGGTGGGCGTTGTTACGATGGCGGAGACGATGCCGCTCCCGACTCCAGCGAGAGTAATTTGGGATAAGGAGGCATTGTCGGTGGATCCGGGGCATTGGAGGCGAAGGAAGAAGTTGTACGACGCGAAGACGAGGCCGTTCATCAGGGCGACTGTGAGGAGCGGAGATGCAATGCCTTTGTAGAGGCCTAAGACGCGTTCCTCGCGCATTATGGTCGCGATAGCTCCCAGCGTGGATCCAGCATAGTGACCAGACAATTCGGGTGTCTGGAGCCGTACTTTGACTGCAAGGCAACTCAACGAACAACCAAAGTGCCCAAGTGGACGAGTCGCACCTGTGTCGAACGGAAAACCAGCCACCAAGCCTGCAGTGCCCGCAATCGTACCCGCAATGAAGTCGACCGTCGGATTCAGATCGGCCACTGGTGCAAACTGAGTGCGGAAGAGGAGAGACGACGCGACGAACCATTGGCCATCAACGTCGAGAGACAAGACCTAATGGGGAAACACGTCTTGTTGAGCAACCACCATCCCTGGACCTTGGCTCACCACCTCTGTGCCTGGGGCCCGACCACATTATGCCAAATTCATCGCTAGATCACTCGAAATACGTTCGATTCCCTGCAAGTCTCCAATTGCCGTTGCGCATGCATGCTGTCCAATGAAACTTCACGCGAACATCTCCGCCGACCATCCTCTGGTCAAGCTTACGAAACAAAAACCTTCGTTGACCTGAACAGCCGGAACTCAAGAGCTACGCAATGCGCATCGACGATGACGCCCTTTAGCAGCCGCTCACTTTTCCCTCTTGACGTCGCGAAGATTTCAAGGGTGACTCTGGTATGCTCTCGGTTACAGGAGCAGCTTGCTCTTCACACTCCGTTTCCAGAGGTACGACGCACCTCCCTCGAACTTCCAATTGAACCGTGGCAACCACTCGTTCTAAATCATCAGTGGATGTTCTCTCTGGGTAATCTTCAGATGTGCTTGCAAGAGCTTGCTGTGGGTGTCTAGTTGGCTCCATCTACGTCAGTCTAACGGCGATTCGAAGTTGAGACCGCGCAAACTATGCAAATTCCAGCTTTTTGACCTCTGGTTCCCCGTTTTTTGGTTGCATTCCCGCTGTCTGGCGGCTCTGATTCGCTTGGAACCTTGCGTAATCTCCTCGCATAGACCCCCGTTCCCCCACCGGGGCAAGGCCGCCGACGGGAGAATACGAAAACAGTGGTCACACGACCAAAATACAGCGGCCTACACCTCTCCGTCGGAATGCCTGTCCGACTTTCAACTCCACGAAGGTTCCGAGACGGATTAACGAATCTTCCGGACTCGACGGTCCCGCATTTCACTGCAACATGCAGTCGAGGGACTTCAGTGCGCCCAAGATCTCGAACATTTTGCCGCCGTTCTCCGAACAAATGGACAACACGTGGCCCGCCTAGCAGACTGTCGAACGCGCCCACAACTTCCGTCACATCGCCGCCGCCTCGAGGCACAAAGCATGTCTGCCGCGGAGGAGAGTTTGCACTACTCACGGTGAAACTCGAACTCACAGTTTCCAGTTTTTCTGAACTCGTGATCCAAACAATTGAGTTTCTTCCCCGACCGTCTGTCATGCAAGAAAATGAAATCCTTACCGCTCTTGCGCGCATGCATGCGCTGGCCGCCTACATCGGATGACTCCCTTTATCTGCTTTCTGAGCTTAGTTCTTTCCCCCCTCACAGTAGCTCCACCTCCCCGGAATAAGCAGTCTTCCTTCTGGGGTTCCTGTCGTTCCCACTGGCACGAAAAAGTTGTGGCTTCCTTCGGATTACGACAATACATCCGTTATATGCGCTTATCTCCCCGCGCTTCGGTTTATGTATAAAAGCCCGGTCTACTCCCCAACGGAATTTCTTCCTTTCCCCCTCCCTTCCCGGCCATGCATTCGCGCGCGCGCTCGCAGTCGCAAGCGCATGGCCCACCCCCACCACCATCCCACATCGTGAGTCTATCCTGCTTGAAACAGCCTTGCTATGACTGAGCACACGACCAGCGCACCCACCGTCGTCGACGTACTGTCTCTGTCGTGTCGACTCGTTCCTCCGACACAACCTCCAAACTCGTGCTGCCCGTTCAAAGCAGCAGCACTATCACAAAAGCTAGCCGCAGCGCACTAGGCCAAGGGTCGTTCACCTTGACCGGCTGCGCACGCGACGCATTGCTCGAGGTCGCTTTCAGCTTTCCGCGTTTCGACTCGGACGACTACGACGACGCGTCTGAGGAGGACTCGGACTCTGCGCCTCCCTCCCCAACGACACGCACCCGTGACAGTTCTGCTGTGGGCCAGCGCACCTCTTTCCGTCCTCGTCGCTCGGATAGCGGCACCGATTCGGACGCGTCCATACCATCCATTAGCCGCACCGCGTCGACGTTCCAGGAACGGCCCCCAATGCCGCCGGGATGGGGCCCTGGTGGTCATGTTTGGCGTAGTTCGCGCCCGCTGGTGCTGCCGGGGACCAGCCGGTCGCGAGCTGCGACCCTACCACTTGTACTCGCGAAACCACCATCGCCTTCACAAAATCGCCATCCCGGCATTCATGCAGTCCTCGATGGACTCGAGCAAACCTCTCGAATCAATACTGGTCGTGTCGCGTGTGCCGCCTGCACAAAGACTGGAGTTAATTTTCCCCGCTGCCGACATTGCGGTCAACTGTGGTGCTGCAGAGAATGTCGAACCTCATCGTTGCATCGTTGCACCAAGAGCAATGTCCATGGTGTCTAGCACCAGCTCCTACCTCTTTATGTCGTCTTGCATTGGTCGTCTTGTCGTCTTGGTGCTTTGTGTTGCTTTGTGTACAACAAATCCTTTTGCAAAAAATACAGCGCGTAAAGTAGCACGATGAAGCAGCTTTCGTACATTGTTCAGCACTCCATCGCATCAAGCGCAACACAACCTAAAGACTGTGCCCGCTTATACAGCTCCTCTCGCGTACCCTCGTCCTTGGTGACGTTCGCCAGCGTGAGCAGCGCCTCTGCAAGGAACGCCTGCAGCTCATCCTCGCTCTCTCCTCCATCCGAAATGGCCCTCTCGAAGAACCCGATGGCGCGTTCTAGGCCCTCACGTGCGTCTTGGGCGTCCTCCGAGTCGAAGATTTCCGCATCCTCCATGTCCCAGCCCTTGGCCTCGCCGGCGTCTTCAATGGCCTCGGCATTGGCCGACCCATAAACCAGCCAGCACCTCCCACGAACACATGCAACGAGAGCCGTCTGGGCCTGGGTCGGGATCTGGCCAAGCACCGTATCCGCCCACGAGGCCCATCGCATCCGTTCACTGGCACTTGGCAAACGCTCGGCGACAGCGAGCACCTCCAGTGCTATTGTGAACAACTCTGCTGCGCGGCTGAATGGCGGGAGAGATGTTTTGGAACGGCTGGGGGCCGTAGTCGATGGCACGTTGTTGTGCGGCATCAGAAAAATTCCGCGAGCGAAGTGGTCCATCGCAACGAGCAGCAGCTCGTGCGGGATAGCCGAGTCGAGGGAGATGGGTCGCGAGCCTGGAGAGCGTCGCATTTTTATGGCCGCAAATACCGAAGCTTCGGGCGATGGCCACTTCGGTTCCGGTGGCGCACGGGTGTTCGTTCGTTGTTGGGCCATTGCCGCATCAGCGACGCAAAGCAGCACCCTTCCCCAGACAACATTCATCCGCCAGTCCTCCGGTGCCTCACACCCACGGCCGCTCGTTCGGCTGGGCAGAGCGTCACCCATCTCGAAGACATCCAGCGCGTTAAGGTAGTACGTCACGGGCGTACTGGGCTCGTCTGGAAGCACCAAAGAAGGATCCTGGGCCAAGATATTGCCGAAGAGAAACAGCGTCGTGCCTAGGATCGAATGGAAGGCCGTCGGGGTCTCTCGGCATTTACTGGGGGCGCGATAAGTCAACCAGGCCAGGACGCGATGCGTGCTCGTACCATTTCTTGCGTAGCCGAGAAGAAATAGAAGGAAAAGCAGGCGATTCAGGGCTCTTGGGTCGGGGCTGGGCGTAGAGCACCGACGGATCCTGGTACAGCAGCAGAAAGCGGTGGCATAGTTTCAGCACGCCACGGAGTAACTGGATAGTTTCGGCGGCGTTGTCGTCTAGCGGAGGAATAAGCACAGCTCCGAAGAGCAGAAAGAGAGTGTCCACTCACTCTCATACTGCTCTGCTGCACTCGCAAACGCCGTCTTGAGATCCTCCCAATCCTCTACCGTCTCGACCTGGTCATCGAAGCACTCGTCCTCAGTTTCCATCTTGGGTGAAGGTTCCGGTGTAATTTCAACGAGATAGTAGCTGTCCTCGTCGTCGCTGGTGTCCTCTGAACGATGGCGCTTGGCAGGCCGTTGATTTAGGTTGTCCCAATCACAGGACTGCCGTTTCCTGCCGCGACCTTTCCATAGGCCGCGCGGGCGGGGCGCGACGGGCACATCGAGCGGCAGCAAGGGACGACAGGAAAGCATTGGGGACCAACAGCCATGCTGTCCACGACGTTTTATTCTTCGGACGCAGTGTATTCTGGCCCGGCGTAGCCGCTGGCCTAGATTCTCTTCATCTTGACTGCCCTGCAACCAATCAAATTTCGTTTGACCGCGTTTAATGTTTTCTGGGCTTACCTGCGACGAAAGCGGTACGGTGAGATGCGCACGGAGCAGCACGGTCCATTGGACGCGACTATGAGGGCTTTTCGTGGTGGTGGAGGGGAACGGAAAAGGGAGAGATGCTCCACCGAGATAACCGGGTTCGTGATGTCACACACGCCTAGACTCGCCAATTGGCTCGAGGCCATCACTCACTTCCCATTGGCCAACCCCGATGGGCCTGTAGGGTGTTGGGCTTCCTCTTGCGACGTTCATAGCACCAAGCAAAGTTAAGTTGCGCTTGAGTAGGAACTCAGGTCGCCAGCCTTGCTTGCTGCCTGGGCCACGGACCTGCCAGATTGCCGAGTGGCCACTAACCAGACCCATCTCCGACCGTCTGCGCTGGACCCGAGGCGAGAACACGCCCATCAGCAGCCAACGAGCGAGCAGCGCCCCATCAATAAGTCACGGGTCCAGTGAAGCGCGTATGAGCGCTCGACTCTTCGCACAAGAGGATAGATTGACGCCCGAAGCGAGTCGCACATAAGAATCGCGAGAGGTATTGCTGAGCCCGAAAGCGGGCGTCCCGGAGACGTTGTAGCGTTGCATCGCCCTGACGAGCGTCGAACGGCGCGCCGATGGACAGGATAGTCCTGGTTTGGTCCTGGTTCGGGATGCAGGAACGCCGACCGATCCATTGAAATGCAGACATCTCAGGCTGCCACCACCAATGGCGGACGTATAAGACAGAGGGCGGGCTCGGAACTTCGTAGTCACCACTAATTCCATATCCACCATGGCCCACAACGAGCCCAGCGCCGCGTCTACCTCCGCGCAAGCAGCAGACAACGACGGACAACTGCGATCAAACGCGGTTGACGAACAACCATGGGTCGAGGAAGAAGAGATGGAGTGGATAGACGAGGAGTCTCTGGTTCTTCCTCCAGCAGAATGGCTGTCGAGATGGGAAGGCGACAAATTGAGATGGGAAGAGACCAGGAGGCAGTGGCAAGCGGAACATGGTCGTGGAGCCTCTGCATCCAGCAACAAACGGAACGCGCCGCAGAGCATCGAGGTGGAACAAGATAAGAAGCAGCAAAGTGATGACAAGCAGAACGCGGGACAGAAGAGACGAGGATTGTGGGCGTTCATCAGAGGGAAGATGCACCCTCGTAGTGGGGAAGATGACGCGCGGAATGAGCCATCTTGTTCTGAAAAGTCGCGGGGCAGATAGGATAGGACGGTCCGCAACGATAGCAGATACTTGCAATACCCCGCAGATCGAGTTCGATCCTCAGATGAGGCCGCAAGCAAACTGAGAACCATGGAGGGAAGAGACAAGAGTGATGAGTCACGTTTCGCGTCCTCTTCTTTGAACCCTGACCTCCCACCATCGTGCTGGATGCGCAAGACTCAGGGTCGAGTAGACCTTTTGGAGATAGCCTTATTTCGAGGCGATATGGCGGACAAATAGTTTCCAACACGTTGCTCGACCTCCCCAGACCGTCATCTCCGCCGCAGGCGCCTCGACTTCCGAAATCTGCCCGGAGGCTCCTTCTCCTTTCTGTGCAGCCTGTCCGAGCGCTGCATTTTGGCTGTGCAAGTATCACTTCAGACTGGGCTAACCTTCGCAGCGTGCCCTGGCTGTGTTTCCTCAAAGGTATGTCATACGCGCCCTTCAACCTAAAATCCGCTCCATATCAGGTTCGGAATCCTTCGGGAGGCCAGCCGTTCATTATCGACGATCTGTTTTCCGGCCATTCTCCTCGGAATAAAATGTCCATCATACGCTTATAAGCGCGTTGAGTCTTTGGCTCGTCCAACTCACTCCCCATCCTTCATGAACATCAACCAGTTGCTATGTTCGCCGAGCCCTTCCCCGACGTCTTCGACAAGCGGGCAGTCTGGTGGCCCTCCTCCGCCTCCACCTATAGTGCGTCGCGTCCTTCGTCGCGTCCCCGTCGATTATCGAACGCGTTGGTTATAGCCGGGGGCTCAGCCCATGCCCGCCCAGCGCCCAAATAAAGGAATAATAAGTACGGTGCTTCTCTGACGACATACGGAACGTGTTCGCGCTATTTGACTAAAAAAAACGCCACCAGACCGATGCACCAACTGCAGGCAACTCAATCTTTGCTTCCAAGGCTGGCGACAAATTGACCCAACTGCATAGGCAACCGGGACATAATCGCAAAACCTGCCCCCTTCCCGAAGTTCCGAAACCCCCACCGCCAACTCCGGCGCGACCCCGCGCTCGAGGGTGTTGTCAGATATGCGGCCAGCCAGGACATAACCGTACATCTTGCGGCCTTAGACCTCCCAAGTAGAAGGAGACGAACGCGTCGATGGGGCTGGGTCCCTCTCATGCTCCCGTGGACGTTGTCGATTTCCCACTGGACGATACACCATCGCACGGGCGCACACACGTTATACGGGGGGCGGACATTTTCGCGTGCGCGACGAGCGTTCACACATGATATTTTCACGATTCCCAACAAACGATGCGTACAACCCAATTCTAAACTGACCTGTCTGTCGCGTTTTCTTTCTCCACCGATGTATTACCATTCCCGCCCCCGTACCTTGCGTATACAATGCGAGCATCCCGACGCGTCGGGAAACAGGGAAACACACTGTGAGCGGGGGCTGATTTAGGAAGGTGACAGTTACCGTCAAGCAAGCCGATCTTGCCTTCTTTTCAAAAGCGGCGTTCCTCCGTGGGACCATATGCCGTGTACCGTCCTCCTTCGAAGACCCCTCGTGGACACTAAATAGAGAACCGGGATGGATTGCAGTTTTTTGGATCGCTTCTACGATGTGTGTTTTACAACTGTTTCCTCCTGCTAATCATGGGCTTTGACCGCTTGCGCTTCTTTCCCTTTACGAAGGCATTGGCGCTTTTCAGATCACGTCCCAGAAGATCGTCTTTGCGGACTTGGTAGATTCGTACCTACCAAGACGCGTCATTGAGCGTTCAAGCAATCAATCGAAGAGGGAAAGAACGTACAATCCAGTTCTCGCTCGTGTATGCCTCATCGAGGTAGTCTAAGGTCGGCCCGACCTTGGGGACCTGTTGGTTCCGGACACGGTCGAGAGCCGCCCCACCGCCGTAAAGTTCAGCGAATCTGGACACGAGCGGGTGTTGGTGAGATACGAATCAAATAACTGGCGAGGAAACCATAATACGTACCGGTAGTAAGACATTTTATACATCAGCGAGTTCTTCATGGTCGTTGAGGCCATGTCGTCGATGCGGTACTCGCCATTCGCGGTGAAGTAGTTGGGCTCCTGGATTTCCTCAGGCCAGATGCCTTGCGCGATACGAACCATCCACAGGAACTTGTTGATATCGTCGCCGGAATAGCCAAGCAAGCCGCCGAATATGATCAACACGTAGTCGACGTCGTGTTTGCGAAGGATGGGGTACGCCACCTCCTCAGTGCTGGACATGGCTTTGCCGACGGTGGCGATATGAGCTGATCAGGTCCCATCAGCAAGGGAACGCGAGTGGCCAGAGACGAATACCAACGTACTGTTGTTCCATGTGTTGTTGTCGACCAGAGTAGGACGATCAGCCATACCCGCGATTTGGTACCCGTAATCCCACCAACTCATCACGACGGCGGTCTCTGGGGTGTTCTGCCGGAGCCAATAATACGCCTCGCGGAAGTCGTCGATGATGTGCTGGCTACCATCGGGATTGTGCGACGCGAGGACGACAGAAGGTGACGAGTACGCGCTGGATGTCGCCCAGGTGCAGTGGTGGACAAAGAACGCGAGCATGGCAATGGCGTTGAGGATGACTGCGAGACGCGTATCGAGACCATAGATGCCTTTGGCCTTGGCTTCAGGCCCAACAGCGGCCGCAAGCTCGGTCAAGGCGCCGCCAGGAGCGACGGCACCCGCAGCAGCAGCCTTCTTCGCCTTTTTGGAATCGGCCGCGGCATCCCCGGATTCCGCACCGTCTTCCGGCTCAGCAGCATCGAGATAGGTGTCCAACAGAGTGGAGAACGCGACCGCTGAGGCAACGCAGACCACAGGGGTGAGCGTGAGCATGAGACGAACCATGACACCCGCAAAATAGCTGGCCATGACCGCGTAGATGATCACGAACACATGCTCGTCGCGAAGCTTGTGGAAGCAGAGGACGACACCAGCAGGGAAGAGGAAGATGAGGAACTGCAGATCCATGAAGAAGGATGGCCAGGCCGTAGGCTGGTGCTCGGAGACGGACGCAATAATCGGAATGTGTCTAATGAAATGTTAGAAAACGGAAATGCGACGATAATGAACGAATACTTTTTGGCGTAGCCCGTATCCCACAGAGAATAGAAGCGACCAGTCCAGGGGGCAATCTTCCCGGCGTAAGTGAGGCCAACGATGCCGACGGCACCCAAGACACCGAAGGAGATAGCAGAGACCAAGAGGAGATCCTGGAACTGCTTGGACGACACATGAGATCGAACGAGCTGGATGAAGGCGACGATTTGCAGCAACCCGAAGACGCCTATCGTGGTATGAGCGACGATAGTTTCAAGCCAAGAAAGCTGACGAACCTAACGCGGCCATGTGCTCGCTGGTGGAGACAGGCTGGAAGCCAACGAACGGCACTTGCATGCTCGAAAGAGTGCCGATCGCGTACCACGACGAATACGCGACATAGAGCCGGCCACTGAAGCGTCCCATGAGAATGAGGACAAGACTGTGGAGCGGGATCATGTTGGTGATGAAGACATAACCACCTATTTCCCGTGAATCAGTGAAACGGTCGTCCAATCGAAAACGTACCCCATGCTGAGACCATGTAAAAGTAGAAAACGGCAGCGAGGGTCCCGAACAGGGCGCTACCGACTTTGAGGGCCTTGATCCACAGGTAGAACGTGAACATGAGGAGGAAAATGGCGATAGCCTCATTGTCGTATGACCCCGCAACGGAGCGCGAGATGTAGCCAGGAACAATGCCGATGAATGCAGCAGCCAGGAGACCTGCACTCTCGTCCTTCATTTCTTTGGTGAACCTGGTATGCAAATGAGCAATAGTAGACAAGTAAAATGAGTAAACGTACATGTAAGTGGACCAAGCGGTCAGGGCACTGAAACCGGGTGCCAGCATCACACAGATGTTGCGAATGTCGACGGGGATGTTCAACGCATGGAGGAAGTTGTAGATGACACCACTCGTAGCCATGATACCGGGGTAGACGGTTCCACCGACTACACGGCCCAGAGGGTACCATGCCGTCGGGTCGAACCAGTTCCAAAATTCCTGCTGACCGTTAGCACACGAATGAAAGGGAGCCATTAACACGCACATAGAAGCCCTTATATGCGAGGACACGCGTAGCACGGCTTGCAACTTGGGTTAGGCGCAACACAAATGCGGTGGGAGCACATACTAGTTGAACCAAGGATCGCTGCCGGAGAGTGAGTGGGTAGCCACGGCAATGCGGACGCTGTACTCACAATTCGTGGATAATACTCTCAAAATTAACGACAGCGAAGAGACGGGACGCAATTGCAGCGCCAGAGATGAGTGCAAGAGCAACGATTCTCAGCAGCGAAGCAGTATTGGTGACGGTTGCGGGTGAGACGGAGGGGAGCGGGTAGGCAAGCTTCGACGACGACATGGCCGTATTGAGCCGCGGTGACGGTTATCCTCGTCAGAGGAGAGAGAGAGCAAGAGGAGAAAGCGGAGGTGGTGTCGACGACGTGTCGAGAAGACGGCAATGCGATTCACGTGAGTTTTCTATGTTTAGCTCTGTCTTTGTCGCTCTTTCGCCTCGCGCTCGTTCCTCTCTATCCCGCGTCTCACCTCCACCTCCCAATTGCTCCTCAAAACCACGTACAACTCCCCAAGACCCACAAGGAACAACCCCACCACTTGGCCTATCGCTATTTCAGTGCATGACGCGGCTTTTTCTGGAATCCTTGCCCGTCCACAACCCTCGCAGTCCCATGGTTGTTTGAAATGCTAGAGTGAGTCCGAGCGGAAGTGCAAGCACGTAGTACGCCACGCAATTGAACAATGCTCCAAGATGTTGCCGACCTTGACCGCGCAAAACACCGCCGCATGAACCCGCAAGCCCATCCGCGACCTGGAATGAAGCCACAAGGGGAATGACGGCCGCAACAAGCTTCACGACCTCGATATTGTCGCTGAAGATGCAACCGAAGACCTGCAAGACCTTCAGCTCATGAACAATTGGCAAGATACACCTACGTCTTTCGTAACCACCATAGTTATCAACACAACCATACCGACCACCACGCTCACCAGCGCTGCTGCGTGTGCTGCATGCTTTGCTCCAATCGGCGACCGTGCTCCGATGAGGTTCCCTACCCTCGCGGACGCCGCGACGCCGATACCAAATGGGATGGTGTTCAGGACTGGTCTACGTTCGAGCCCAGGCGGCAATTGTGTGAGACGCACTCACTTTGGTCTGTTGTCATTATAACTGATTGCGCGGCCAGAGGCAGCTCTCCCAACCGACCAGCTGCAAGCGCAACGATCTCAAACGCAATCCATTCAGTTGCGACCTTGAGGGTTGATCAGCACCGTTCAAGACTGCGATACTCGACTCACCATCAAAATACCCGGTACCGCCAGCTTGATGAACCCATAACAGCTTCTCGGGTTGAACACGACTGCCGATTGGAATCCAGCCCACGTCCCATTCGCGGCGTGCTGCGAAGAACTCCATGTCCACAAACCGAGCAGCAAGAAGCATAGCCAGAACGTCAATGACACTGCAACTGGTGCCCCGAACACTCCAAGGGATGTATGATGCACGAAGTAGATGTTGCTCGCAATGTTTATGGGGAAGACGACAACCAAGACACGCGTTGATGCGTCCATGATTCCCTGGCACTGCAAATATTTCTTCAGACTTTCGAATCCTTTCGGAGATCAACAACTGCATTCGATGGACGCTGACGACGTACCGATGTATCCTGGAGCACCAGCAATCAAAATCCGCAAGAATGTCTGAACGTTGTAGCTGAGACTCGTCGACTGTCCGAGCGCGACGAGGATCGGTCCCATGAACCACCATCCGGCCGCGACGGGGATGAAAAGGACCCATAAAATGATGACGCATCGTTGGAAATGAATCGAATGTGCTGTAACTTGTCCGCCTGTATACGCCTGCGATCCAAGCGTGTCCAGCGCTGTCGTTCCTCCAAGCGCAACACACCAGCCTGCGAAATCCCTCAGTGGAACTCCCGTAAGGGCGAACCTCACGCACCTGTCACGAATGCGAGCATTTGCGCGAACGCAGATATCGACAATTCGTCGGGTCCCAGTCTCCCCGAAATCAGAATCGACGTCGTCTGGATCGAATTTTGGAGAATATACGACAAGATAACTGGAAGATAGTTGTCCAGTGCGAATCCGTGCTGTTCAGCGCGACGCACCAGGTATCGAGTCGCGAAGGACCGCCAACGCAAGAGAAAAGTCGAGTCCTCGTCGAGAGTGTTCCAGCTGCTGCCCGGACTCCGGCGCCACCAAGTCGAATGGCGGTGAGCGAGGGAGGAGAGGGTCTGTTTCGCTGGTGGTCTGCATCGCTGGCTCCGGGGTCTCGTACGCGTATTGGTGCAACGTTCTTCAAAGTCCGCGCCGAACTCGGGGAGCACACCTTATCGCCTCACCCTTCCGCACCGCGGTATTTCTCCGTAGAATCGGTTACTCTGTCGAAGCACACCGTATGTCTATCTTGACTTGCCAGGCTGCATAATCAGTCGACCAATAGTAGGATCGGCCTCAAGGCAGAACACGCGCAGATGCCTGGGTCTATACTGAGCACGCTCGAGTGAAAACACGACCATTTGAGGAGGCTTTGCTCCAGACATCTTGCTCCATTTGTATCTCAAAGCTACCGAGAAGCGCATGCTGCATTGAGGCTTTACGCGAGCCTCAAAACGCGAGGCAAGCCTCCCATCTCATCCCTACGGACGCGGTGATCCGGAGTGAGATTCTTTGGACATGTGCGCGGTCGTATTTCTTGAACGAGGGCCAGAGAATGTGTCCTTGGACACCCTCCATCCACATGTACCTCAAATCCACCTTGCTCTCACTCGCCCTCCTCGCCACCGTGGCCACCGCCCATGGCGACCATAACCACGAGGACCAGATGCCCCTGGACTACGTGCGCTTCCCATTCGAGCCAATCTACCGCGGACGCAACGGCGAAGTCACTGCCGACGCCATCTTCTCTGGCATCACGACCTTTGCGAAGCTCCCTTGGGTTCAGTGCCTGACGCGCGAAAGCGACGTCCCGTTCGATATCGCCTTCATAGGCGCGCCATTTGTAGGCTAAACGGTCCATTTCTTCGTCGACTTACGCATGAACAGGACACCGCAACTAGGTTTGATGATCAACCCCGGTATTGATGTATGAACTGATGGATGTGATTTGCTGTAGTTATCGCCCAGGTTCGTCCTGCCCTGTAGGATAATTACATCTCCGCTTATCCCTGCAGGTGCGCGCTTTGGCCCAGCCGGTATCCGAGCTGGTAGCCGTCGTTTGACTCTCTACGGCGGCTACAACGTCCCGCTCCAAGTCAACCCCTTCCAATCCGGCCTGCGTATCGTCGACTGCGGCGATATCCCGGTCACCCCATACGACAACAAGTACGCGATTCAGCAAATCGAAGAGTTCGCCCTTTCTCTTGCGCTTCTATAGATTATCGACTAATTCCTCGGCGGTAGCGGACACAAAGCGCTCCTGCAGCGCGAAGCCTTCCTGCCCCTCGGCAATGATTCCCTTACGGGAGAGGCGCTCGTCCCACTTTCTCTCGATGGAAAGTCGCACCCGAGGATCATCACCCTCGGTGGGGACCACACTATCGTTCTACCTTTGCTCCGCTCGATCAACTCGGTTTACGGGAAAATATCCGTCATTCACTTCGATTCGCACCTTGGTACTAGAATATCTTTCGGGCCTTCATCTTCGCAGCTAACCTGAGCGCACAGACACCTGGAAGCCTTCGGTGTTCGGTGGCGCACCGAGCGAGCAAGCCGCGATCAACCACGGCACCTACTTCTACTGGGCCTCACAAGAAGGCCTGATCAAAAACGGATCTTCAATTGCAAGTTCTCGTCTTCATCCTCTCTCTTCCCATTCTTCATCCATCTGTTGTTCACCTCGAGCCCTCGATCCTAGTTGAATCGTCCATTCTAGCACGGGGCGATCCGCACGACTCTAAGTGGCCCAGAGGACTACGAGAACGACGACGCGTCTGGCTTCCACCGCATCGAGGCCCGCGAAATCGACACGATTGGGACGGATGGAATCATCCAGAAAATTCGGGACACCGTTGGGGACAATCCTGTTTATCTGTCTATTGATGTGAGCAGCGCAGCAGTAGACGTGGTCGCCTTGGGTGCTCAAGATTCTTCAGATCGACAGCATAGACCCGGCATTCGCGCCTGCGACCGGGACGCCTGAGACCGGCGGCTGGTCGACGAGGGAGCTGCGAACCATCCTGCGTGGACTTGATGGTATGCATATCGTTTCAGCTGATATTGTCGAAGTCGCTCCGGCGTACGACAGTGAGTGCCTGTTTCCTTTTTATCTCTGTTTGCCAACGCGTCTGCCCAGCGAACGCGGAGTTGACCACGATGGCCGCGGCGGATGTTCTCTTCGAGGTCGTGAGTGTGATGGCAAAGACGCCGCTCAGCAAAGTAGCCGCGTAGCATGAAGCTTCGAAAACGAGGCTGCCTTGGGAAACACGACTTGAGACGCGTCAATTATGCTTTCGTAATCATGACACGTGATCGTATTCATCTAATCAGATGCCTTGTCCTCAACCGTTCGTACTGGTCCGCGGAACCAGTGGCGCGCGGAAGTGATCCACGAGAGCGACGCGAAGATGAACACGGATCCGATAATGACAACCGCGTAGTCTGTATTCGTTTCAGTCCCACACATGCGGCTGTGAAGAGCACCAAGTCCTTACTCATGCTGGCCGCGTCGACCGTTTGTCCTGCTGGGAAGACCAAGAAGACGACCACGAACGACACCCACGAGACTGCCACCACACCAATTGGTACGCCCCATCGTCCCAGCGAAAACGGCCCAGGCCGCAGTTTATCTCGTCCGGAAGTTATACGAAGGAAGATCGGGGCCGCGTAGGACGTATAGAGTCCGATGACAGACGCGCTGCGAGTCGTTTAAGTTGAACAGCCAACACGAGGATGGTCTTACCCAGCAAGCGAGGTAAGCGCGGCCACCGAGAACCCAAGGAGGCCAAGAATGGCGGACCAGAACATCACGAACCACACCGCGTAGCCTGGGACGGCGTAGCGGTTCATCTTCTTCCAATATCGAGAGCCGGGGAGCGCGTTGTCTCTGTTCATGATTAAGTTTCGGCAAAAAAAGCAAGGCGCTCAACAGACCTTGCGAATGCAAACACAACACGAGACGCGTCGACGCCTTGAGCCGCTCCAGTCACGAACTGAAGAGTAGTTAATGTTCCCGTATCTCGCTGGTTTGCACTCATCGTACCTGGACTTTAATATAGGTCAACGCATGTACATTCGCTGAAACCAAACCTTACCGACGATGATGAAGGACCAGATTGCAAGCATTCCGCGCTTTCCAAGCACATCGAGGAAAACTTGACCCATTGGAAGTGGAAGAGTTGTTCCGATAAGGTCCGGTATTGAGACGACCACGAACGAGGTTGCGATAAGAAGCAGCCAGCCCAAGCTTGCGGTTGCACCGACACCAACCTACTCGAATGAGATTGTGTTCGTAGATATACTCCAAGGCGCACCAAGATTGCAATGGGAGCGGCTCGGCCGGCGTTCGATGTTTCCTCTGAGAAAGATATTTGCTTGGCTGACCCCAAAGAGATCAAGGAGGGATTACCAGAAATGTGGGCAGCAGAGTCGTCTGGACGAACGTCAATCTGTGTGCGAACAGCACAACGAACAACATACATCCAGTCAACGTCCACATCGCCGATGTAAAGGCCAACATGAGCGCCCAGCCATCTATTTCTCAATGAGCCAAGAAACCCAATGCGAAGCGACTATACATACTGTTTGCCCAGCCGCTGTTGTTCTCGAACGAAGTGAATGCTTCTCTCGTCGACACTTTGTTGTCGCCCGATGCGACCAGAAGAGCTACAATTGCGGCAACGGTGGTCCCCACTGAAATTCGGACTGAGCATCACAAAGACGGCATGAATACGCTCTCACCATTGACCACAACGTAGAACAAGTTTAGTCGCGCGAGGATCTTCGTCGCCGCAGAGCACACAATCCCATGCGCAATCAAAATAGCAACTAAAATCCCATACGTTGCGCCGGCAGAAAGGACGGTAGCGCCGTCGGAGCTAACCGGAATTGCTGTCGTAATCATTTGCGCGCAAGTGAAGTCGATAGAGCAGACGAGGGCGACTTGGCCGGTGATATTCGCCCAACCGGTAATCCAGCTCGCTAACGGGGCGTGTCTCTCTGGCGCCAGCTTCGCGGAGAAGTAGTAAAGCCCGGCGCTAGTCCTAAGGGAGTTCAACCGGTGGGCGATACGCGGCCAGAGAGGGACGAACGGCATTGAGGATGCTAGCTCGGCCATGCTGAGAGCGACAAAGCCGACGAAAGACGAGGGGATGAACCAGCCCCAGACGAAGCCAACATGGCCACCTAAACAAGCAACGTGAGGGAGGAGATAGAGTCAGCGAATATTCTCACCGTTGAAGAGACCAAACGCGAGGGTCGACGAGATTGACGCGACAATGCCCTGCAGAGTTTTTCAGCAAGAAGCACACGTGTGGAGAAGAAGACGGATACCATAATACTAAAGCTGAACGCGCATGTCTCAATGAGGGAGAACTCGCGTTTGAATTCGCTCTTGTAGCCCAGCTCGGCGAGTTTGGCCGTGTCGACGTCGACCGCGTAGACATGGACGTCTCCGCTGGTCTTCTCTGGCGCCTTCTCCGAGATGGAGGGCGAGTCTTGCGTGGAACGCTCGTTGGAAGACATGGACGAAGGTCAAGGACACGGTTCAGAAGATAAGCCGCGCGCCCAGCTCCAAGTGAATTCTCCATGCAGTAAGCCGTCCAACACGCCGGCTCGCATCGTGCGATAACAGAGTTGAAAGGCCCGTTCGGCGAGCAGAGCCAACCAGCGCGAAGCGTGACTTGCCGTCAAGCTCTTGGACTTATACTCGGACCAAGCTCCAAGTGTTTACGCGCGCGCTGGCCAAGAACTCCACTTCAGAGCGTGGGCCCACGATGGTTGGGTGACATGAGAGAAGCTTTCCAAGCCATACTTGTGATATGTAGAAGCTTCCAGCGGACAGAACGGGGGTACACCTGACAGCAACCCGCCTTCGTTGTTTGTTACCCTCACAGCCAGAGTACAATGCATTTGGACGAGGAGCTACGCGAATCAGAGCGTATTCGAGTGCAGACCGCCTTTGGTGGCATCACCGGAGCGCGAGCTGCCAACGGTGCGGCGGTCTTCCTCGGTACGCCGTGAATTTCATTGTGAATCCTCTTTGTGGGCGCTAATGTGGATTGCTAGAGGTTCCCTATGCCCTCCCGCCGGTGAGATTTGCAGACCCAGAGCCACTGCCCGCGGATTTTCGCTATGAGGACAAAGCATACACTCGAGAGCACTCTTGTAATTAATATGCGTCCTTGTTCGCAAAGATCGGCGCTTATGTTCCTCCAGACTGTCCTCAGCCGCACAACGATGGTCAAGCCCAAGGTACGTTCGATCTCCTCACGAAGTCGTCTCGATCTCACTCTCTTCCACAGGCAAGCTATTCGAAGATAAAGTCGGTCTGGGCAAACCGTCGGAAAATTGGTACGCAAGAAAACATATCTTTTCAATTAAACTCACCAGATCGCAGCTTGTTCGTGAATATTGTATGCCCTCCTACTTTTCCTGCCGAGCAAGGTTTGCCGGTCAAGGTCTATATCCACGGAGGGTGCGACAAACCCCACCTAGATAGGCATAGGCTGAACTTTGTAGGTTCCTCCAATTCGGCTCTCCGCATGGTCTCGGATCGCAGGCTCAGTACATCTCTGCGGAACGCTCCGAGGTTTGGGTCAATGTCGGCTATCGTCTGTCCGCATTCGGTTTCCTCGCCAGCGACTCGCCTCCACTCAGTGGCAACTTTGGGTTCAGAGATCAGTGGTTGGCGTTGCTGTGGATCAAAGACAATATCTCGTCGTTCGGAGGTCGCTATTTCCAACCAGCTATCTGGGAGCCGCACTAATCTCCCCTACAGGCGACCCGAACAGGATCGAAGTCAATGGCCTTTCAGCGGGAGCCCACTCGGTGCACCAACTCCTCCACTTCGCCTCGCATCTGCCCGAAGGCGTGCCCGCGCCATTCACTTCCGCCGTCCTACAATCGAATTCCATCGTCTGCGCTCCTCGGACACCAGCAGAGCTCCGCCCGCAGTTCGCAGCACTGTGCGAAGCACTCAAAATAGATCCCGCCTCTCCCGATGCCCTGGAGCGACTCCGTGCCGTTCCTGCCGAAGATATCACCCGTGTTATCGAAACAGACGCGCTTGGCATGGAGCTGGGCACATTTCGCGGGTGCTGGGACGGAAAATGGCTCCCGGAATCTCCCAACCCCATGCAATGGCAACGCTCAGGCGGGTTCGCGCGCAGTCTAAAAACAAAGGGCGTTAAAAGTATCGTCGTTGGCGACCTCACGGAGGAATGGTACCTCTACTCCATCGCGCATCCCGTTAAGACGGTGGAAGACATCGTCGCAAACCTGACGCGCTACTTCCCGCAAGACATGGTCCACAGCTTGATGCAGCATTACGGAGAATCGCCGAGTCCCGAGGAGGTCGAGAGGCGCTTTGGGGATATTTTGAGCGACAGTCAGGTACATCTGCCGGTCAGGATGCTGGCACGCGATTTGTACGATGCTGGGTTCCCGTTCGTGCGGTATGAGATACGGTGGACGCCGGAGCAGCTTCGTCCTGAAGGTATCTGAGCGCCTCCTCCTCGGCTTTTAAGTATCTAACGCGTGACAGGCTATGTTACGCATGGCTCAGACCGTGCACTGTGGGCCTTCCGCGAGCCTGATCTAACCGAAAAGCAGCAGGAGATTGCAAAGAGCTGGCTGAGCCGGGTGTCGGAGGAAATAGAAGCAGTGGAGAGCGCGGGGAAGCCTCTGCGGGGGCCCAGAGAAATGCTGGTGCTGGGAGAGGACCGGAATATTGAATGGGCGAGCGATGGGTTGTGGAAAAGGAAGATGAAGTTACTCGATGTGCTTTCATAATAGAGAAATCAGCGGTCACGTGTTTTACGATCTTGACTCGAACCAGATTTTTATGCTGAGGGCGCGACTTATGGCAGCAACCACACGCGTCCTCAAATGCGATCCAGCCTCGATCTCCTTCCATCCCTCGGCCCTTCTCCCCACAATCTCGTCTCCAGACACACAATCGGCAATACAGGCAGCCGCACACGAGCTCGTCCACAATCTTCGCCCCGTCGCGTTCCCCACAGAAACAGTATACGGACTCGGTGCCCTGGCGCTCGATGTCTCGGCAACATCCAGGATATTCTCCACAAAGGGCCGACCAGCGGACAATCCACTCATCGTCCACGTTTCGTCGTTCGCGATGCTACATCGACTACTACCGCCCCAATTCGTTCTCCCGGACACGTATACCGCCCTCATGAAACACTTCTGGCCCGGCGCGCTCACCCTTCTCTTCCCTTGCGACTCGAATACGATCCCCTCGATCGTCACTGCCGGCCAACCCACTGTGGCCATCCGAATGCCGTCGCATCCAGTTGCGCGGGCTCTCATTGCTGTCTCCGACGCACCGCTGGCCGCACCCAGCGCCAATTCCTCCGGAAAACCAAGTCCAACGCGAGCAGAGCACGTCCAGCGAGACCTCGAGGGCAAAATCAGCGTCATCCTCGACGGTGGCGCATGTGGCGTCGGGCTGGAGAGCACCGTCGTGGACGGGCTGCAACCAGACGGCGCAATTCGCGTTTTGCGACCCGGAGGCGTGACTGTCGAGGATATCGAACGCGTTTTGGAGCTCGAGATGGCTTCGCCGCCAAAAGTCCTCGTTCACAAGCGCGACTACAGAGATGACGCGCTTGAGGCTGCACCGACCACTCCCGGAATGAAATATCGGCACTACTCGCCCGCAGTGCCCGTACATCTGCTTTGCACGCTGTCTGTGCCTCCAAGCAGCGCACAACCAGTGGATATCGTATCATATCTCGACTCCCTGAAAGCATCCTCGCCGCGTCCGCTCAAAATCGGTGTATTGGCACCAACAGACTCGCGTTTTGCGACGTACCCGCTCCCCAGCGACGGGATTCAGTGGCTTCGATTCCCTCTCGGCCCGTCTGCAGAGCCCGCCGTCGCGGCACATGGTTTATTCGACGGACTGCTTACTCTAGAGCGCAAAGGCGCAGACATGATACTCATAGAAGAGATCGGGGAGGAACGGGAGGGATTGGCCTTCATGAACCGCGTTAGAAAGGCCGCTGGGGAGAGTATTTGGTTGAAAATGGATTAATGGTGAGCTCTCCGGGCTGTGCGACTGGTTTGAGAAAGGAATAGGCCGTTTCGCACTGCGATATCTCTGCGGGAGTGCATGCGTAGCTGGAGACCCTATCTCTTGCGCCCGCGTGCGGCCAGAGACACGCCCCGGCGCGTTTCCCCGTGAGATGCAGGCGTATTTGGATTGAAAGTAGACGCAATGTAGATGCTTGGGGTCTAATCTTGTAATCGGGACGCAGAAGACGGCGAATATACTGCATGTACTGCGAGTTGACGGGTGCGCGACATGGTCGCCGCGACTGCGGGTACTTTTGAAGTCCTCGACGAATGAATCCTCAGCGATCCAACCCCAGCTTCGGGTCGGAAAAGGCGCTCGGCGGTGGTTGGCTCTGGATTTAGAGCATGACGTTCTGGCGAAGCGGGTGGCGGTCAGAAGCAAGATTGACGCGTTCTCTCCGGTCCGACTGTTGCCCCAGATCATCGACCAGCTTGAGCGCGGCCTCAATCCAAATGTCGTGCGCGGACTCGGAAAAGGCGGTTGACCTGCTGGGCTTGCACGGCGTGGTGTCTGATGGTGTTGCATATGGCGCACAGGGCTAATCCTGGCCCACGGTATATAATCCCGGATTCACTCGTTTGGTCGTCCATCTAAACCATGTCTCTGCTCCGGGATATGGTCAAGCGACGCAAGTCCGGCGCAGACAAGCCGGCAGATACTGCGTCGGTCAAGTCGGCTGGCGCGCGGTCGCTTGTTGCGTCGCTGTACTCGCTCACCATCGGTGGCCAACGCGTCAAGAAACGGAGACGGCCGGACTTTTCCACTCTCGGTGCGTCCTCCCGCCCGACTTTCTCTACTAACCGCAGCTCACCCTCTGCAGGCGCGCCGGAATGGTACACCGACACGCCTCCGCTACCGCCCGACATGCCAGGCACCGTCTGGAGGACCACCATTCCTGCGTATTCCATCGCCCACGGCACAGTCCTCCCTATGCGTCTTGAAGACAAGAATCATTGGCTATCGCTGATTCTGTACAACCACGCAAGCGAATCCTCCCTCGCCGCGATGTACCACAACGAAGGTGCGCAATCACCCTCGTAAACTCCCGAGCTCAATTCTCGGGTGTAGCTAAGGTCATGGGCGAAGTTCGCTTAAACCTGGAGAAGGCGAAGAGTATTTTGAGTCTTGAGGTGTGGCTGACGGCTGGACCGTACACCTTCACGGCCGTTGTCTGGAACCGGCAGATGGGGGATCCAAGAAAGCCTGGTGGCGCCCCGGGACTGTGGAAGGACAAGTTCCCTGTGGGCAGCTACGTCTTTCCGTTCGAATTGCCTCCATTCCCGAGATTCGTCCGCGTCGTCCACCCTGATAATAACGACACAAGAACGGTGAGCGTTGAATGTCTTTAGGTGCAAGAATGGTTTCTAAACGAGCTTCTAGGGACTTGTGCCTCTACCGCGTGAGTTCGCTGCCCTATTTAATCCAGTTAAGCCTGATTTTTGCGGTCAGCCTCTGGCAAGATCAAGTACTCGGCGAGTCTCTTGCACCGCGTATAGGTATCAAAGCTGAATCGCCTAGTGTGGTGTCGGCATACGACGAGATTCGGTTGCGGGAATCAACGAGGACATGGACATGGTTCTCCAGTATATCCCGTTGACTACACCGATCCAGCAGCCCCCAGTACCATTCCCTTTCCTCGCATCGCGTGAGGATTGGCCTTTCAAACGCGAGACGATCGGAGGATGGGTGCTCAGTCCGTTCGGTGGCCGTGGACGCGTTGCACTCGATGTGGTCGAAGTCGAAGGCTTGGTACGAGCTCCTTGCCATTATTTCAGCCGTTAGGCTCATGTTGTGCTTCCAGCTTGGGGTCCGCGACCCTTCTGTAGTCATGGCGGGCCAAAAGCTGGAATTCGTCGTGATTTTATGGTCGAAGAGCGCCGATGCGTTGTCTCTCCTGGCACAACCCGCGGCAGTCGAGGTGTCCTACAACATGGCAGACTTCATGCCTTCATCCGAGGTCCTCCGACCACGCGAGCAGAGCCGCCAAACACGAACGCAGCAGAAGATGGCTACGGGGCGAATTTGGGATGCAGAGACGGGCCGTCCAGTGGATGGGGCGGCTGCACCACAGTTGGTGACCCCAGAACACATCGAGAAGAAGGCGAATGCAGCTAGTGCCCCACTTTCCAGTTCGCCGAGCTCGATCTCCAGCTCTATGTCGACGGGGTCGTTGTCGAGCTCGATTACTGGGTCGCCGACACAAAGTAGGATCGTCCCGTCACGGATGCAGAGCCTCTGGAGCGCCGAGAGCTCGGATGAAGAGGATGAAGAGGACAAGAAGGATGGTGCCGAGGTGCACACGGAGGAATTCGAGGAGACGGCGGAACCTGAGGATGGACTTGGTGTGCTCCCGGATGACTTCGAGGAACCTGCGGCCCTAGAACATTTCGTGCGACTGGAAGGGGAGATCATCATCCCGCCTTGTCGGCCGGTGAGCTATCGGTACACGGAGGTCGGACGCGAGGTAAGCTAAGACCCGGCTATCGGCGCATTCAATGCTGAATACCATCACAGTACAGTCTCGAGTTGCGTTTCTCGCATCCTCTCTACTCCCACATCTCTCCGACCGGCCCTGGAATCTACACCGAGGTGCCGTTGTGGTATGTCGCCGACAGACCGATGCATAATTTGCCAGCGGAGCTCAACGATGACCCGACGTATCTTGAGTCTCTTCCGCTTAAAGGCGCGACCATTCCTATTGGACCGGAGACGATACGATGGCCGAAGACGAAGGGCAGGGCGGCGACGGCTGGAAGAGGCGGGTTGGCGAAGCTGGGGCAGCCGTTCTTAGGGCTCGTTCCACCTAAGGAACAGGCGCCAGCCGCGCGTCCGGGGGCAGCAGCATAAGGAGCAAGGACAATACTCAAGTTCAAATGTTTCGGTTGTGGGTCGGTATCTTATCTCGATCTTATCTGGCCCCAATCGGACATGTGATGCGACGGCTCTTGGCTATCTCCCATGATGTAGAAGCTGCAGCGTGGCTTCCCGCTTGCTGCTCTTCTCCGCCGACCATGCTCGATATCTCAGAACTACGCAACTGGCTTTATGGCATTCTCAGCAGCCTCACGGACTCGGAAAGACGGTCGTACGTCGTTCCGATCCTTGGGCTCACGGCAGCGGGGGTCGTGCTGCTGGGTCTGCGGCGGCGCAGGCCTGGACGCAAGCCAACACAACTAGACGCCGATATGCCAAAGAAGGAAGGCACTAAGCGCGCTTTTGGAGGTGCTGCACTGTTGCTTTTCAAGGCTTGCTTTCTGACAGCCACGCAGAATGGATTCCTCAGCACTTTGTATACCCGGCTGTTTCGTCTGCGCCGTATCTTCTCCATGAGATGAAGCCACCGATGTACAGACCATTCCGGTGGGGCGAATACCAGTGCGTATTTCGTTTCAATGTCTGTTTGAGCGTTTTTCTTACTTGCTGGCCAGTGTAACGATGGGAATTCGCAGCATGCAATGGAATGAGTGGATTGAGGCACGTTGCACTCCCCGGCCACGGCGCATGTCCTCATGCTTGGTTTAGCTAGACGACCAGTTTGAATCCTATTATCGCATTCGCCAACACCGACTCGCAATCAAACCGCAAGAACTGCTAATCGTACAACCACCGTCTGTGCGAGAAAATGTCGGACAGGATGAGAAGGTGCATATCGGTGGAGGCGCTGAGGCTGGTGAGTTGAAGTTCTCCCGAGAGACGTGTCCTTGAGTCTTGATTTTGTCCCAGCCATCGAATTAGTTCACGAACTCGCTGAATATCTCTCTCGTCGGTACCCGACGACATTCACGGTTACCCGCCATGCTGCGAGTGCAGATTTGGTCAAGTATTCGCCTGGATGGGATGGAGCGGCGCCTATCAAGACCATTCGCGTCTCTTTGGGGTCGGTCGACGACGAATTCACCCTTCCAATGCCGCTGCCGATTGCGCAATGCGACTCGAATCAATTCGATGTTGCTCGAGATGGTCGCGAAGCTCTTCGCATTGCATCGCTTCTTGTGCAAGACGATCTGGCGCTTATGGTTGAGGGCACCGATGGCAGGTACTACTTTCAAGCCGGCGCGATCCTCGTCGCAGGGTTCTGGCGTATGATCGACAAAATCGGGAAACGTTTGGATGAGATACATCTCAGTGGCGACGTTCCAAAATGCAAGTCCCTCAGGCCCAGGATACAATCTTATCTCATCTTGACGTTCTTAGATGCGAAAAAATTGCAGGTTCCGCTGGAGCGATTCTTTCGCCGACTATCGGTAGACAAACCAGTGGTCCGGAACAACTACTTTATCCAAATATCACCGCCAAGAGACCCTGAAGCCGAACCGACCGTCGACACAGAGCAGCTCGCATGGGGATCGTACGTGCTCGGCCAAGAGGAAGAGTACGGGCGGTCGAAGGCGTCTGTATCAGCCGGCGCACCACCAGTGGTGACCGCCCAGAACATTCGTCTCCGCACGGAAAGGCAAACACTGCGTCGCCTTCCCCGAAGTGGCGCGATAGTGTTCACGATCAGAACCTATCTCTTCCCAGTGGAAGAACTTGCATGCGAGCCCGGCATTGCAGCGCGCTTTGCGAGCGCGGTGCGGAGTTGGCCGGAGGATGTCCGACAATACAAGGGCGAGGGCAGATATGGCGATGTGTTGTTGAGATATTTGGACGAGATGGCCGCCAGGGATGACGGGGAGAAGATAGAAACGAAGCCGTATCCTTTCTGAGCAAGACATGCAGGAATTCACGTGACCTTTCCCCCTTTAAAACGCCTCCACTCTCCATTGATCGCAACTTCTCTTCTGTCCCTTCCATCCAATCAGCTTCACCCCATTGCCATGTGCGCCGCCCTCAACATTCAGTGTGGTGTTCGGGCGTTCCGCGAAGTGTATCCTGCAGACGATCAAATAGTCAGGGATAAGCACGGCGAAGGAATAGATGCATGCACGTACATCGCGGTGCTTTTTTCCAAACACTCGAACATGAATGGAAATGGGAACTCGTTGAACTCCATGTAGACCATGACGTCGCCGGCGCCGCAGCGACCGGGTCCGAGATATCGTCCGGAGCAGCAATGCCGGATGAAGTATCCTTTTGTGGACTCGGAGATGAGCTCGAACTGTACAACAAAAAAAGATGAGTCCTAACAAATTATGCCTGGGCAGAACGTGTACCTTCTGATTAGGATTTCTCGGTAGTGAATCCCATTGCTGAACGTTATGCGAGCCGCTAATGTAGTCATAATCAAGCGACTTGTTCGTCGCCACCGAGACGAGCCGAATGGGCGTGGAAAGTTTGACAGGGCACCAACCAGCGTATGGAGTCCTTGAACAGGTTACCAGTCTGCAGAAATGAACGTAACCACCAGTTCACTCACTCCAGCATGTGCGCCTCGAGTTGACTGATCCGTTCTAGCGCAGTTTCTTTCTCGGCCCGCAGTCTGTCGGCCCGCAGTCTCTGCTCCTCTTCGCGTTGCTTGAGTTCGTCCGAACTGCGGCTGAGTTCTGCTGCTCGGGCGGACTCCTTCTCGGCCTCAAGGCGCTCTTGAACGAGGTTCGTTACGGTCTACGTCCAGATATCAGGCAACAACAGTCTCGACACTAGTGAAGCGCGTACCGGCAGGAGCTTCCGTACGGTCGCAGGCGTACGGTTCTTCCAAAAGCATCCAAATGTCGAAACGAGGTCGGGCTCGTCGGCAATCATATCGACCTATGAGTGCCTATTTCAGTATCGAAAGCAGACTGTCGGGTTAATCCGTTCGTACCTGATCGACGATACGAATCATCTCTGCGCGACAGTCCAGACGTGCCTGCTCCAGCCCCAAGGCTGTAGTTGGATACGGCGAGAGGCCGTTCAGCCACTTGGAGGTCCAAATTAGGTTGCGTTCACGGGCTGTGTTGCGAGAACTTGAACGTCCCACAGGAACATTGTTGCTCGTGTCCTGCGCGTGATCATAATCGGAATCGGCATCTTCGTGCTTCGCCACGCTCCCGGCTGCCCATGCATCGGCGAAGAACTGGACGAGTTCGGGGACCGCGACTTGTGCCTCCAAGCTGTTGTTGCCTTGTTCCACGTCCACGATAGCTGAAGAACAAAATCAGGTTTCGCCGCTCAACAACAAAGGTGCACTTACTTTGCTGCAACTCGTCAATAATCGCCTGGTATTCGACGTACACCTCGAGCAGCGCCTCTGCGTAGACATGGGCGCCATGCTTCACGTATTGCGGCACTAGGATGACGAATTCAGCTCTCGAGTCACGGAGAAAAGGATATAACGCACCAGTAAACTTGTTCGCCACGTGATAGCTCTTCAGAGTGGTGTATTTACTCAGAATCGGGCTAAGTCGTTCAACATCAGAAACATTTCAACGCACCAGCGAGTCATACCTTAGTCGCACGGGGTGCTCGAAGGCACGCTGGGGGAATCCCATTACTTCGTTTCCCAGCGCAGCCAGTGTCCACGCTCGCGCATCTGGAACCCCACCACAACGTTTCAAAATAGTGAGTTTGGTCTCTCCGCCGATAGGCTGCTCGTCTTCGAGTTTCGAGGCCGTTCCCAGTACCAGATTCATCTGCTCCTCGATTTTCCGCTTTGTAGCAACAACATCCGCATCAGAGGGGTCGTCGAGTTTGATGGAAATGAGCGCTGTGAGCTCTCCGCCTTCGTTGAACCCCGAGATGAAAGAGTCGCCATAGATGCTGTTTCGCTCTTCATCCGACAGATTGGGGATCATGTCAAGCTCTGTGAGCTCGGCATTGGGTGGAGCAGCTTCTTGGCGAGTGGCAAGAACGCGAATGAGGTAGTGGATATGATGTTCGCGGAAGCTCTTGAGATCGAGGAACTTCGAGTAAGGTCCTTCTGCGGAGATGTTCTTGATGTACGCGGGGCCTGCGGTATATGTTAACGCAAAGTGGCAACTGAGCAGAGAGCAGACGCACCACTAATCCCCAACGCTTCGAGCAGCTCTGTGTACCGAGATATAAACTTTGCCGTCGAATGAACCTGCTGATTCGCCTGCTGTGGCCCTTCAGCCTGAGCAACCCTGGTGGCAAGAGTCTTCGGGTCCGATTTGACGACGTCGCATGCACAAAGCTCTTGGGTAAATGAGTTGAAACCCATGCCCAGACGCATAGACGGGTGGTAGGTGGCCATGGTGGTTGAGAGTCAACAGCCTTGCTTTGTTTCTCAGGCTGGTGTGTGCGTGCAGCGACATGAGCGCTAATCTTGCTTCCATGCGCGCTAATGGAGTTTGTGCGGCCAGGTTGAGGTCAAGTTGCAACGCTGAAGAAGTCGCTCAGACATGGACGTCAAAAGTCAAGCAACAAGGCAGTCACATTTTCTTCGAGAGCACCTCTCGGAACACTACAAGCAAACACGCACTACGAATTAAATACTATACTTGTCGCTAATATCCAGATCCAAGTCCTTCTTAGGGCGTCTCTACTTGCCCGCCGCATACGCCTCCTGCGCGGTCACCCCCGCTTGCCCTTTGCGAATATTCGCCTGCGCCCACTTCTTGATTCGGATGGACTCAATCTGAATGAACCCACTCGTATCCGTGGGCTCAAACCCGCCCATCTCGTCCATCGAGCTCTGCGCCTCGTCATACAATCCCTCCTCGCTCCACCGACCCTCAACAACCACATTGCCCTTGTACAGCTTCAGCCGCACCATTCCGTTCACCGTCCGTTGGCTAGACGGGATCGAGCTCGTCACAAACTCGCGCTCGGGCGAGAAGAACTGGCCGTTGTACAGGATACGGCTGAACGCGACCGTGACAAACTGGTCCCGCAGCGCGCGGACGTTCCGGTCGAGCGTCAGCCCCTCGAGGTCGATATGCGCCGCCCGCAAAATCGTCGCGCCGGGAGACTCGTAGCAGCCTCGCGACTTGACGCCAATGAAGCGGTTTTCGACGATATCAATCCGACCGATACCGTGTTTTCGGCCCAACGCGTTGAGCGCAAGGAAAATATCGACGCCATCCGTGTACGTCTTGTCGCCACCCGCCGTCGTCAGCTTGGTCGGCAGACCAGCAGCAAACTCGATCGAGATGCGCTCAGGGACGTCCGGGGCGTTTTCGGGGTCGACTGTGAGCTTCCACATGTCGGTAGGCGGGGTGGTGTTTGGGTCCTCGAGGATGCCGGCCTCATACGAAATGTGAAACATGTTCTCGTCGGTCGACCAAGGCTTGGCAGCGGTCTGAACCACGGGAATATTGCTCTTCGCAGCATACTCGAGCAGTGCTTGCCGACCAGGGAAGCGGTTGTAGAATTCTGTTCGGATTGAGGCTAAAACCTGCGCGCTCTTGTTGGAACTCACCAGGCAACCGCCATGGTGCGATGACCTTGATGTCGGGTCGAAGGCCGTAGAAAGCGAGCTCAAAGCGAACTTGATCGTTTCCCTTGCCTGTGCAGCCATGCGCGACGAAGCTAGAAAAATATTTGTTGTCAGATCTCCGGGGATATCGCAGCGAGGAGGGAAAACGCACTTGCAGCCTTCCCGGTCCGCGACCTCAATCATGCCCCGAGCAATGACCGGGCGAGCGAGGGAAGTACCGAGCAGGTAGACATTCTATTCGGTGAGGTTAGCTAGGTCGTGTGTCGTCTGAAACCCGCTCCGCCACACCTCGTAGATGCAGTTCGCTTGCACGGCCGGGAAGATGAGCTCGGTGACGAATTCGCGCTTGAGGTCCTACAGTCGTGATGTGAGCTGGCAATCGTAGGCGGGCAGCAAACGCACCGCAAGGAAGAATTTCTTCGCGCCGACTTTGAGCGCCTTTTTCTCAGCAGCGGCGAAATCCTGGGGGATCGCAGTCAATGAGTGACGCGATAAGCGCAGAAGGCAGAAGAGAAACGGACCTCCTCCTGCCCAACGTCGGCCATGAACGCGTAGACTTCATAGCCCTGCTCGATGAGCCATGCGAGGATGCAAGACGTGTCTGGGGGTAATCAGGAATGTAGAAGCGGAACGCGACTCCCATACGCACCGAGACCACCAGAGTAGGCAAGGAGGACGCGACCTTTCGATTCGGACATGTTGGTTCAGAGACAAGCTGCAGTTCGCGTCTTTGACTCGAGCTGCTCCAAAATTTTGACGCTTTCACACGACTAAGCCGACAAATCCGACTTGATCCCGACAATCACCGAATCTTATCTTATCTAGGTTATACGTGACTAATACTAATGCTGTCGAAGACGAAGCCTAAACGCGTTCTTGGACGCGCGGGATAGTGGGTCCAGGTACGTCTCATAGAATCCGGCCACAAATCCCTCAGCTTTGAAGCCAAATCGGTTGTACAGCAGCTATAAAAAAGGACGTCTGAGACAGAGCATGTCGGCAAAGAACGCACAAACCATCGCTGAGTTGTTGGCCGACACGTGCAGCGTAATATCCTGGTGCGGATTTAGCGCTATGAGGTGGTACAACATCGTTCTGCGAGCAGATTAGTCGAGTTTTCGACGGTCATGAAAAAAATACGCACGTCGCAATGCGGGCATTATCCCAACCAGCCCTCACAGTGAGATAGGTAATGTAGGTTTCTCTCGGAGAGCTCATAATCGCAACCCCAACCACGAGCTTGCCATATGTTGCGATGATCGTACACCGTTCCGGGGAGTAGTCAAGCGAATCGCGGACTTGCCAACGTCTGAGCTCGAGTAAATAGGCAGAATAGCAACTGACCGTCGATCCCAGTCCAAAACGCACGTTCCAGAAGGTCATGCACCTGGTTCAAGTGCCAGGGATGTAATGCAGTATACAAAATCGGCGAGAGCGCATAAAAGGGCGGCTCTCGTTCCGGGCTAAGCTTTCTCTCAGTCTTCTGACACCAAAAAATGCAGAATGAAGCTCACTGGGACAGCGAGAAATGCTCCCTTACATCGCTCATGAGCTCCATCCACGGCGTAACCGTCTCCCAATCCACAGAAACCAGCCCGGGTGGGTCTACACCCGTTGGAACTCCCCCAAGACGCGCAAGGAACGAGTTCTCGTATGGCGTCGCCCGGATGGCTCCCAGCGCATTGATGACGGTCTGCGTATGCTCTGACGTTAAAGCAGAGGCGGGCATCTCCATCGCCTCGGTACTCGAAGACGCGGCCACTCGGAACTTGTTGGTGGAGCTACTTTCGGGATATCCGACCCTTCGACGGTCCTACAGACTTGAATATAAGCATGGCCGAGATGCAACGTTGGAATGGCAGTACCTTCGTGACCTTAAGTTTCCGTATCGCAATAGCTTGCGAAACTACCCACTCCCCAGAGCCACCCGGCCCCGCCTCCGCCGCCGCAAGCATAGACGCGACCTCCGACCGTGTTAGGGGCCTCAGAGCTTGTCCCTATTACCCCGCGTTAGGGTCTGTGAAGCACTCAAAAACAGGGCACGTACATGGGCGTCCGTCTGCGACTGCTTCGCAAGCAACGCAGCTCGTTCATTGACGAGCTCTGGCATAACATAGTCAATCAACTCCTCCAGCGGAAAGTCGTCGTATTCGACAACATCGTCCAGCGTTTCGAGCAAAGGCTGCATCGAAAATGGTTTGTCGTTCTTCGCCGACGCAGGTGTTGGGACTGCGACAGCACGACCGTCGTTCCCCTTTCTACGTTTCTTGGAAGCGCATTTCAGCACAGTCTACTTAACGCTGTGCTCGAGACCTTGCGCGACTTCTTCCGGCCTTCATCGTAGTCGGAGCCATCGGAGGACATGGTGGTGCGGAATCAAGAGAGGCACGAGAGTGACACCACGCGCCACCGACGCGAGTTCGTGTAAGTGTAAGCATCCGATCCAATCCAATGTATGTTCCTTGCAGAATTCACTAGCTACCTGCTATTCTCCTCCGCAGCCAAGCTCAATTGCTCTAACTCTGCCTGAGTGGTTGACAGCGTCTCCGCCGCCACTGCATAAAAAATGAGCTGCGCCTTGGCTAGCTCGTTAAGGTGCTTGATTGGCTCCGGCTGCTCCGAGTCTCAACGTTGTGCGTGACGGGGATGAATGGACGTACGTTGCTGAGGACCTTTTGCATTAAGGCGATTGCGACCTATGCACACGATGCTGAGCACTTGTGCAGCGAAAAACTGTGAGCCTACCTCGGTTTTCTGCACGAGATCGTCCTCCGCATTCTCAACTTGTAGCCTCGCAACCTCCTGCTTCGCAGGACCAGCACTCTTCAACCTGTGGAACACCATTAGCTGGCCCAAAATCAAGTAAACCCACGACACACGTCTGCTTCGCGCCGTCCAGCTCAAGCCGACTAGTCCGTACAGCCTGCCTCGCTTTCATCGCGACGTTTATCGCAGAGTTCAAATTCTGCTGCCAGGGGTGCAGGTGATTCAGCCGTACGGCCTGGTCGTGCTCGACTCGCGCAGCAGCAACCTGGAACAAATGAGGCCCTCAAAATACAAAAGTCTATGCAGCCAACACACCTTGTCCATCCCCGCGGCATAGACATCCAGCGCACCAGCTAGCGGCTCCTCCGTCGTATTAGCCGCAGTCAATGTCGCCGAAGCGCTCCTCGCGCTCCGAACAAGCGCATGCGGCAGGGTCTTGTGTTCCGGAGCCGGAGCCGGCTGCGGTGCAGCCGGGGCCGGAATCCGCGTGCCCTTTAAATTCGTCGCCGCAAACGCTGTGATTCCGTGCCCCAGCGAGGTGGACAGCTCAGAAATGTTTTCCGAGATGGCACTGGAAAGGGATGGGTCGTCGTATTGATGTTTTTGAAACTGGACGCACCTAGGATAATCGTATGCTTCGCTCTCGAAGACCTTGGTTATCTTCAAAAGGGTCAAGTGCGCTTGACGCAAAGCATCCACTCTTGTCTCAAGGTCCTTGTATTCTTGGGGGAGTTCTGTGATTTCGTCCTCTTTAACTCTTCCGAGGCGCTCTTTGGTCGCTTGCACCCCGGTAGCGAAGCTTGTAGACAAGCGTTTGCCCCAGTCCATCGTGGTTTGAGGCAGGCAGCGGTGATCCCGTGCCGAGCTCCGATCAATCGTCACAGGCATCACACCAACACCAACCAACCAGGTTGCTCCAGAACCACCAGCTCGTCTCACTCCTAGAAGGAATCGAGTGCCGCGCAAGTATCTCAATCAGACGCATGCCGCTCCCTCAAAACCAACGACTCTCCCGGAATCTTTTGCTGCCGGCGAAACTGCTAATCCGTCGAGAATGCCACTTGAACCGAAGGAAGAGCATCTTCATGAGAGATGTCGACGATCTGGAAATCGCCGACTCTGGTACTCCTTTTTGTTTGAATCTGCCACGAGTCCAGGCGACACGGTGACTCTCCGCGCCCATATCGAAGACTCATTCTGCATTTTTTTTCCCACGGGGAGACGCTGAGTCTTTGACCTCCACAGACTCGCGCTCTCTTCGCAACAATAAATTGCTTCCCACAGCTTGGCGCAATAGCTCGAGAATGGAACACTCTGGAAAGAGATCGGAAACTAAAAGAAATCGTCACGAACAAGCCATTCAGCTTGCGCAAGCAGCTGTGCGGTCGGTGCTGACCTTATGCTGGATCTCCGGTCAGAGTCGGGTCTACTTAGCCGGCGGCCAGCCCAAGTCCCCGCCAACGGCAATGCGAATATGCTGCATGAACTCTCCTTAACAACGAATCGGGATTATGTATCGCAATCCGGGCGACCAGTACCTCCGTGCGGAGCTGAAAACGCGTTTGAACCAAAAATTCTCCGAGTCTGCGGTATATCGGCGCAGTTACTGTTTCGACGCCCCGGCTGCAACTCGCGAAATCGTTAGTAAGAAAGCTCAAGTGAGACGCGGTAATGTAACTCTTTTTGCTTGCAGTTGAACTCCGATTCTATTAGATCTACCGCTGAAGTGAGTACAACTCCAAGTTAACTGGCCCCAAGCTCGAGAGTCACCTTGAACTGAACTTGGTCCGACAGTATGATGTTGTAGGGCAATTGCTGCCTCCCCTGAAAGCATTGACTGATTCTGCTGGAGGTGCATGAACTTGATTCCATTCGGGTTCATTGCATTACTCTTTCACCCCCTGACCTTAGCTTGAAATTAGTACGTCCGTTCCTTCCATTCCAAACCCCCGGGCGAAACACGGGCACAAACCCAATGGCAATATCCAACCGCGCAACCGTCTTGAGCTCCGCCTGCCTCCTTGTTGCCTCCGCGTACATGCAATTGTACCACCGGCGCCGGCTACAATTCGCGTCATTTGTCGATCGCTGCTTCCCCCATTCAATCCAACCGACTGTTTACGGCGCCGGCTGCTCGCTGAATCTCGTTTCCAGGCTACTGTAAACAAACCGCGTCAAGTCAAACCCACGCGCGAAATCCCGGGCCACGCGACGTCGACGTTTTTATATATACATACGCGGAAGCCAGCCGGAAACGCGCGCACGTCTGGATCTGCGTCTGCGTCCGCGTCCGTCTTTTTCTCGGTGTCCGCGTCGGGAAAGCATTTTGCGCTGTGAAGTAAGTGTGTGTAAAGCGCAAAGGAGTAAAAAAAGAGTCCGAGAAGGCCTAGAACATGAATGTACAGTTACAGTATCGTCGTGTGAGCTCTTTTCGCCGGATAGTTTTGCTGTAGAGATGCTTGTGTTGCTTTTCTCCGCACTGATACTGGTCGAGGTCCACAACTGGACGCTTACACGGCGGAACGCAGCTTCAGACGTCCAATAGCGGTGCATTCTCAACTCAAAATCTGGTACGCGTTCCTGGCATACCTTCGCCCTCCGATACTGTACGTCAATGCAGCCAAGCAAAAACGCCCGTCGGCCAGCACGGGTTATATGTACAGACGGCGGAAATCTCGCTTTGCACGACAGACCGCGGGACGACGACGGGCTCTGTGCAAATGACGAAAGGCACGGCACAGGAATTCAAAACAGGAGCAAAGAACAGGACGTCGAGCGGCGCAAGACGCGAGCGCCATGAGATAAGGAGGATTCAACGAGTTCGCCGCGCCGTCGCCGTCGCCTGTTGGCGTCATCCGCAAGTTACTTGTCCGTTGTGTACATACATACGTAGTGTGCCGTCCTGGTAAGCCATCGAGGAAATTTCCACGACCGCCTCGTGGTCGACGATCAAAGCGGTGTTGGGGACCCACAAAACAACGCAATGTCCGCGTGAATTCGCGCGAATGTCCGGACACGGAGTTCAGGGCGCAGTCGCATCGCCGCAGAGAAGTTGAAAGAGGCGCCACCATCCCGCGCATCTCGTTTCGGCGCAATTTTGTTGAATTGTTTTTCAGGGAACCTTCTGGGCCATGTGACGTAGACAAAGCAGCCGAAAACGCAGGGTAAGTAGATATACGCGGAAAGAATAGAGCGGGGAAAGACTCGACGACCACGCGATAGTCGGTTCGGGTGAATAGATCGAGTCCTAACAAATAGTGTGAAGTAGCAGTGTAACCATAGCAGGATTGTACAAGCAAACGGGGAAGAGGACGCAATTATTCAAGAGGAGTTGTTGTTGTTGTCGGATTCCCTCCAGCGCAAGTTGGTCTCGTAGAACTTGATGAGCTGTGACACAGAAGTGAGAACACGACAAGAGATAAACAACTCGGCACATACGAGTTTAGGGAACTTGTCGGCGCAGATCGCGGAATCCTCGCGAATCCGCTCACCAGAGTGACTAGGGACACGCAACCCGCTCAGCTAAAGACTGCAGGAAAGAAATAAATGCGTACAGGGTGAAATAAACCCGGTCGTTCTTTTCGGAGCGCTCGACCGTATCGACGTGTTTGACGAGATGGTCCCACGACGGCGCGTCGCGATACTGGTCCATGTTGCCCAGCTCCTCCTCGGTAGGGAGTTGCTCGGGCTCGTCGTTCTTCTTCGTGTTGCGACGAGCCTTTTTAGTGGGGCGATCCTCGTCTTCCTCCTCTGCCTCTGCCTCCTTTGCCGCATTAGACTTGCGGCCGCGTTTCTTGGGCGCCGACACGCTCTCGACGACCTCAGAGTCGTCGTCGGACGCGGCGGACGACTTGCGTGCAGAGCGCTTGGTCGGTGACGGCTTGGGCTTCTTCTGCTTTTCCCAGTACTCCTCAATTAGCTCGGGCGCATTGCTAGACGAGAACATGAGCGCGACACGATCGACGGAGGAAAATTGGAGATTTACGCGTCCTCCTCGTTGATCCAGCTGTTCTCGTCTTCGTCGTATCCTTTCCACTTGACGTAGAATGCCATTTTGCCCTGTGAGACTGTGAGGCCGGCGACGAGAGCATAATGAGGCGACATACTCTGTTCACCATGCCCTTTTTGTGGCTGGAGGATTTCCTCAATCTCGAACTCGCCTTCTTCGCCCTCATCGTCGTCGCCGCCCTCGGGCTCGCTGTCTGGGACCTCCTCCTCGTCGTCCTTCTTGCTCTTGGCAGCGGCCTTGGACTTGTTTTTCTTGCTGCCATGGCTCGCGTCCGACGGTGAAGGGCTGGCGGGGGCCATGGTTTTGGCGACGTGGTTGAGAGCAAACAGGTGTCACACAGAGGTCACATGGTACAGAGGTTCTACAGCTAGTTCATCGACGTCGAGGGCTGGCGCTACGTCCCCGAGGGCCCCTGCCCTTCTTCGGCCCGCTTGGAGGCGGCCGCACAAACGCATAGTCGCATTGAATCGTTTGCTCCAGCAACAGCGACCCCGATGCCCCGTCGATAGCCTTCTGCGCGTCCGTCATGGTCTCGTATTCAACCAGCGCGTAGCCCTGTAGACGTTGAAACATAGGAACTGGTGAAGAGGCAATAGAGGCGCACCTTGACGTAGCCCGTCCGCCGGTCGAGGTTCAGATGCAGGTTTTTTATCTCTCCAAACTCGGCAAACTTGTCGGTGACGTCCTCCTCTGTGGCCTCTTCGTGGACATTGGTGACCAGAACAATCCATCCTTCGACAGCTTGCAGAAAGAGTCAGCGGAGTCGAGGAGTTGGTTGGTTGACGACACCCACAGCGAGCAGCTCGCGTATCCGAGTCTTTGCCATGCTCGATGCGGTCGTAAGTGTGTTCGGCAGTTCCGACTCCGTCGTTCCCGCCTGCTGGAGATCAGCGAAATCCGTGTGGATGCGGGGAACGTACCCGTGTTCTGGAAACCTCTGCCGCGTCTTCGGACAGAGCCCCCACCGCCCACTGAAGGGGTCACGACTGCTGCGCTGGCCAGGATAGAGCGCGCTCACCGTCATCTACATGCATTTCGTCGTCGGACATGACCGTTTCTGGCAAGAACACGCCGTCACGCAGACTTAGACTCGGATTTGATGTGAGCCTCCAAGTCGCGTCGTCTCGACTCTCATCAGCGAAGAAGCCTCCGCCACAAGTCTTGATTGTGGTCAACAGAGCGATTGGTGGAGGCTAAATCCTGCGAGAACCACCTGAGCATGTGCATCCAAAGTTCGGAAGATCGCTGCACTCTTCCATCTCAAAAAACGGCTGTATTTCCCGTCCGTCCATCGTGGATTTTTTTCGTGATGTCAGGGCGTACGTGAACGGGGAACGCGTCGCTCTGTTTCTGCATCCCGACGCGACCGGGTGTGGTAAGCTGGTATCACGATTTTTTTCGCGACATGATCTCAAGATCCATCTCACTGTGAAATAGAGCGTGGGGACGAATGAGGACTCATTGGAGGTGCCTGGACCCACCAGATCTTTTGCCCCGTCCATAAAACCCGACACCTAAAACTGATGTCGCCACTGTATTTTTTTCCCCTCTCTGTACCACCTAACCCTCTGCATGCAAACCATCCACCACCCGTGTCGCGTCTGTGGCCGGCCCACGTCGCAGTGGTGCAGCCGCTGCAACAACGCGCACTATTGCTCCAACGGGCACCAGAACGCGGTTTGTCTCTCTACTTGTGACCACACGCGTGTGCCACTTGGCCTCTTACCATCTTCATCCGAAAGGACTGGGGAATACACCGCGCCGAGTGTCGACCAACCAACACCCTGCTCATCGCGACGCCACCGCCAGTGTCGTCCGAGACCATCCGGGTCAGCGCTATTTTGTTCGCCGTCGACGAAGGTGCGCGTCAAGATTTTGGTTTTGACTCTGTTCTTACGTGTGGGCGCGCGCCACCATCCCAGACCGCCCACGGCCGATTGACCTCCAGTGCCACCCTCCCCACCGACCGTCTCAAAGCATGTGTCCCATCCCCATACTCCAAGACTACTTCAACTCGCAGCCGGGCGAGGTCGTATTGACCCAAGGTCTCAACGGCGAGGTCCTGCGTTTCCCCCTCCACGTCTTCTACTCTTCTACCGCCATGGCGCGCGGCTCCCCGGTGAATAGCGCCGTCCGTCATATCACATCCGGCGCCGCACCCCGTCCATGGGCCGGCAACGTTGTTGCCCTCAAATTCTCCGGTACTCGTCGTCAAGGCTATACCGACGCTGGCCCAAACGACCTCCCCGCGTTGTCGGCTTACTTCTTGACATTCTCATTCCAATAGACTTCGTGAGTTTTGCGCTTTGCCTTTTCTTAACTCCTCTGATGTCCTAACGTCGTCTGTGGGTCTTAGCTCGACCTTTGCCTTAGCCTCAAATGAACCCCACTAATTTTGTATCCTACGACCACGACTGTCGCCCTGCTCTCCGCCATGCTTTCGTTCTACCCAAAAACCCAAAAGTACACGTAGTTTAATGTGTTCTGTCGTCATAGATGATAAATTTCTGTCGTTAAACCTCGGTGCTTGCGACGAACACGACGGTAAGCGAAGCCCGATTTCAGTGATCTCCGCCCACGGATCCAGGTCCGAATGCCACGCGAGCGCGAGGAATGGGCGATCGCACGTGGCTAGCCGAGGGGCGGCAACTAAAGGCGACTTGAGAGAGAGAGTTCGCGCGCGGATGAATGTGCCAAAGCATCAACCAATGCGCATGGTCTGGAATAGATTTTCCCGGACCGATACCAGTCCAAATCGGAATTCCCAAATTTCTCTTCCGCGGACCCATGCTTTATGTGTCCGCCTTGCAACTCCGCTCCCACTGCGGAGTCGGAAAATGTGAAGGTGCCAAATTCCATGTGGGCGTCGGGAACCCAGAGTTGATCCGTTATCACGGGGACGCTGACAGGGCTTCTCCGCACCACCACTTCATGTCCACCATACACGGCACCTTCTCCATCCCCACTGTCCTCACCCGCCCATCCACCGCGTGCTTGCAGTGGTCCGCAGACGGCCAAATCTTCTTTCTCTCAAAAACCGCAGTTTACGTTCTGGTAAGCAAGTTGAATCCCGGCTCTCGGCGATCTCTGACCATCTCCAGACCCCAGAGCGCGGAGTTCACTCCATCACCCTTCCCGGCGCCGACACAGGGACGCTGTACCCGGATATACGATACTTTTCAACAATCATCGATTGCGATCCACGCAAAGCATTCAGCTGGTGTCTCGCGTCCAAAGGTGCGATACGCCATGAGCTTGTGGACGTTTGAAAGAGCCAATGCATGTACTGATTTCTCCACCAAAGCCTTTGGAGCCCTTTCTCTGGGCTCGCTTGATGTCGGGCTCCGCGCTGTCGTATGCTCGCCCAGCGGCCTATCCGCGAATGCGTCGTATGTCCCGCATTTGTTGCGGCCATGGCTCGACAGATTAATGAATTCTTTCAGATGTATTGCCGCCATTTTAAGCGCGAATATGGATCTCTCGCTCTGGCACAGTGTGAAAAATACCATCACGGGCGAATGGGTCAAAGTGCGCATGCTGCCTCACATTCGTCGACGAATACTCATTGACTGATCGCCGCTGAAGATGTGCGACGTCCCCCCGCTCATCGCCGAGGTCGAAGCGCCACCCTCGCGCTCCGAAGATGAAAAAATCCTTCGTTCGCAAATGACGTGTGCGCGAATGTCATTCGTATCTCCCAGCGGCCTCCGTCGACCCATTCTTATAGGTTTATCTTGGTCTCCGCATGCGGATTTCGACGTCTGGCCCGCTCCATCTCTTGATTCCTCCTTCTTGGCGACAGGAACGCGCGCGGGAACCGTGAATCTTTTTAGGTATAGTCTTGGTTCGCTTTTATACCGCCGAAACCTCTGCTTATTATCGCAAGGTTCACGGGCTCTTCATTGCACCATGTGTCGACGGTCGAAGTGGCAGATGAATGGGTGACGCATGTTGCCTTTTCCCCGTGGAAGACGCGGAAGAAGGGCGAAAGTGAGTTCGACTTGACTTTTTTTTTTCGTGTCGGCGTCTGAACTCTTTCCGAACAGGTCAAGCCGCTCTCATTTACGGTACTACCAGCGGGGCGGTCGGTGCGGTCAAGATAACGCAAATACTCGTTCTCGTAACCCCGGCCTTGGGCTTCTGTCCCATGTACAATATCGAAACGCGCGTCGATAAGTCAGAGCACTTGCTGTTTCCACCCGTCAAGGCGGGGATCACAGCACTTGCATGTATCCATCCTCAGAGACACGTTCGGTCCCTTCTTGTACGCCGCGTTTGACTACTCATCTGTTCATGCAGGCCGTCGTCGTACGAGCGACTCCCGGTGTCATCTCCCTTTGGAGCGGCAGCAGTGCGGCCTCCAACTTGAAGCTGGGTTGGGCGGGGCACCGCTACATTCGGCTTACGACGCAAAATTTCACCGTCGGCTCGTCGTCGTTGCATTCCGTTTCAGGTCTTAACTACATCGCGCAAGAGGACGCGCTTCTCGTCTCGCTTTCCGACGGAACAATGCATATAATCGAGTCGCTCAAAACTGAGCCTCGGCTCGCGGACGCATCTCGTGTCGAAGGTCACACCGGAATTGGTACGTTCACGAGCGAGGGTGTGTCGCGTGTCGTCCGCACCGCGTTTAAGCGCACAGACCGCCCCGTCGTTGCGAGTGCTGCTGGGTCGAGGGCTGACGTCAACCGTGTGAGCGGCTTTGTTCCATTTGATGGTGCTACGAGTGCCGTCGGGCTTTGGATCCAAGAGTACGTGCATTTCTTCGCATTTTCCAGCGTGTGGTACAGGGTCTGCGGTTTCAACCTCCTCTGCTCTCTTCAAGGTCGGCGCAGCCGATTAACTTTGACTATGTGTACGATTCCATCCATGAAAACATGCTCGTAGGAAAGCACTCTTGAACAGCCGGTGAGGTTTATCGTTCTGATGTTCTCCTGTTTGCAGCTGCCGAAATTCGCGCCAAGAGCCCGCAGAACGAGTTTCTGAACGAGATCAGTCTCATTGTCAATACGACGAAGGCGTGTAAGTTGTACCGCTTCTGACAGCTTTGTTTCATTTCAGGCGCTCAAGGCATGCCTGTGAATTGTTGACGATTTCTGCAGCATCCAGCGCGACACCACTCCATCTCCTCCGCCCGGTCTTCCTGCGCACAAAAGATCTACTCGAACTCCGAGATGCCCTTATCGAGAAGCTGCTGAAAGATGCAGAACGATGCCCGCCGCCGCCCGAGGTTCAAATGTGGCCCGGTGAAGACCTTCCTGTCGCGACAATGTCGCATCACTTGACGAGGAGCCTCAAGACCTATCTGTTCGGATGCGATGTGCTTCACTCGTTACGGCTCAAGTTGGCGGTGGTGGACTATTGCTGGGTAAATGATCCTTCTATCTTCTCTCGTCCTCTAGGATGACCATCTGTTCCAGCGCCGTTCCAAGGGCATCTCACAGAACAAATTTGAAGAAGCAGCGCAACACTTGTTGCAGATCATTTCCGCGATAACGATGCGCATTTTGTGTCGGCATTTGAAAGCAATCGCGCCTTCGCTTCAAGGTGCGTGCAGGCACCTCCTGATATAATACTTGGACGGGATTAAAGATAATCATAGACTCCGACGCGCCTTTCGTTATTCGTATCGCTATGCAATCCGGATTGCTCGCCGCTCCCGCAGTGTTGCGCGCTGACGCCGCCCGACTTGTCTCATCGTTGCCCCCGGCGCTCTCTGGAACGGACAAGCAGAAAGCGGCTCTCAATCAGCCTTGTTTGGCCTGTGGTGCCGCCGTTGACTTCGCTGGCGGCGGTGGATCACACACGGTCTGTCCGAACGGCCATGCATGGGGTATGCCCGATTTGACAGTCTTACGGGTTGGGGGTCTCATTTTCTTCCGTTTCAAGATCAATGCGCCGCCACAATGTTCATCCTCTCGACACCGAAAGTGAGAACCTGCACAGGGTGTACGCGTAAAGTCCTCATCGCTCCGTCGGAGGAGGACCCGAGCGAGGCTGTACTGCCGGTGCCGGCACAGAGCTGGGTGGTTGAGGCGTTTTTGAGGGCCGTGAATCGCTGTCTGTTTTGCGGCAACAATTTTGCTGTTGGTACCTTTTGAAACGCGTGTATCTTGTTTTGACATACTCTCACGTGGTCGCGAATCCATATTTTTCTGCATTGATGGCATCAACATCTATGATGGCAACATCGTTATAATCTGATGGCCGAACTCGCCGAGCCGGCCCAAAGATTTGCTTCCGGGTCAGCTTTCGTGACCACGCTCAGTTGGGACAAAACACCAGGTTGGCTCAGTCCCGGGCCATGCTTGACGCGAATCCTTGGCGTCTGCACCTTATCAGATAAAATTTGGCGCGCGAAGTTCTCGGAGGTTACGACCGGTTACGTCCCAATCATTCGGCTGGCGTACGTCCATCTTGCGCAGTTAAAGCTCTCATGACTTCGCGTCAGTTTTCTTCCGGGACCATCTCTCTACCTCCGAGCCGGCGCGGCCAAAAGTTAACGCTTGTGCCGTGTTGAGGGCACAACCATGGCCCGTTGGGTTGCTTAAAATCTGGCGTATGCTTGGCGTCTTCACCCCACCATGACCACCCACGAACCCACCGAAGGCCTGGCGGTCAAATCCGTCGAGGACCTCAATGAAACCAACATCGACCCCCACATCCACCTCGACGCACGCGCCCTTTCAGACGCCCCAGACGACAGTACCCTCGCCAGCAAAGATAATAAGGCGGAGGATTCGGATAGGCAAGGGTCAGAGAAGTCCCCCGAGCCACTGTATGTACGTGCACCCAAGAACCACGTTTCTTTCGACGACTGACCCTCTTGCAGGTCGAGTTCGAGCCCGGTGATTCTCGCGACCCAGTCAACTACTCGCGCTCGAGGAAGTGGGCAATCACGGCCATTGCATGCTACTCCACCTTCATTGCGGGTGCGTCGGGCGCCGCCTCTTCCCTGCCCTACAACCATCTTACGTTCGGTTGCACAGCGTCCACAAGCTCTGCATACAGTCTAGGCTTCTCAACGATGACCGTCAGTCACCCTCGGACACGCTCCGTGATGCATCCAAACTTGAACGCGTCTTTTTTAGACGGATCTCAATTGTACAGAGCTGCGAGCCACCGTTGGACTCTCTGTCTACAACCTGGGATTCGGCCTCGTCCCGCTCGTGTCCTCCAGTCTCAGTGAAGAATTCGGGCGCCAGCCGTTGTATCTCGCGTCCGCAACGGGATTCACGCTCATGTATTTGGCTATCGCACTGTACGTCAGTTTACCTCGACAGATCGCCATGTTCGACGCGTATTGACGCGTCTTAGAGCTCAAAACATACAAACAGTGATCGTGGCGCGCTTTCTGCAAGGAGGATTCGGTTCGACGTGGGCGACAATGGTGCGTGGTGGCGTTTAGCGTTGATCTTTCGAAGAATTAATTCCCGCCTCGTGTAGGTTGGCGGAACAATCGCAGGTTCGTGACCCGGGCCGCTTTGCTGTGGCATCCCAATCGCTGATCGTGTTCTTCTCGCAGATATTTGGTTACCTCAAGAGTGCGTCGTGCTAGCTCCGTCTGGCTGGCTCTGATCAATGGGCAGGCGCGGACTGCCAATGGCGATATTCTCCGTTGCAGCCGTCGGCGGAACCGGCCTTGGACCGGTCGCCGCTGGATGGATAGAAATGAATCCGCACCTCGGCTGGCGTTGGATACAGTGGATTCAAATGATGTGAGCCCTCCTTGACCCCTCATTCATGTGCTGAACCCCGAGTTCGTAGCCACTGCGGCGTGTATTGCATCTTCGTACCTTTGCTCATGCGCGAGACGCGTTCTTCCATCCTGCTTACGCGTCTGGCGAAGAAACTACGCAAAGAAACGGGGGATAAACGATATCGTGCACGCGTCGAGGACGAAAGGGCCGATTTGGCAACATTGATTTTCATATCTTGCACACGCCCTATTCGTGCGTAGTTTCATTCTCGCAACTACCCATTCCTGATGTCAGTAGGCCTGCTTTTCACCGAGCCCGTCGTATCATCGTTCAGCGTACGTTTGTTCTGCGACTGTCAATCTTCCTAGCCCCGGTTGACGCCCATTTTAGCTTTGGGTCGGCTTTCTGTGGGGCCTCATGTTCTGCATGATCGAGTAAGTCTGCGACCATACCTCGCACACGAGCATACCACTGATGCTGCGCAGCTCCATACCGGGAGTGTTCAGCGACCTTCACCATTTCAACATTGGTGAACAAGGAACTGCTTTCATATCCTTGGCGTACGTTTTCTTTCACTCCCTTGCGCGTTGCTCACTGAACTGCAAACAGCATCGGAACAGCCTTGGGCTTCGGGCTTCACTTTTACCAAGACCATTTGTACCAGTACGCTTCGAGGCCCAAACCAGCTTCAATCTCATCGTTCAACAGCAAATTTGTCGTCAAGAAAGGCCCCGAGGCTCGGTTAATATCCGTTTGCGGTGCCGCTATCATGCTCCCAATTAGCATTTTTATCTACGCGTGGTGTTCCTACGCACGAATCCACTGGATTTCGCTGATTATTGCTCTTACGGTGGATAGACTCTTTCGGTTCACGGAGTCATTGCCTAACGCATTATCTAGCTATACATCTGGGCAACGTACATCGTCTATCTAGCGGTGTTCAGCTACCTCGCGGATTGCTACGGTCCATTCGCGTCCTCGGCCCTTGCAGGGCAGAGTCTTTGTAGTACGCCCACTTTGCCAGTCCAAGCATGGTGCACGCCTAACGTGATCCTTCAGGAAATCTCATGGGCACGGCTTTCCCGCTGTTCACGAGACAAATGTTTGCTCGACTGGGCTACAACTGGGCAAACACCATGTTCGCGCTAATCGCGACCGTCATGGTGCCCATTCCCTTCATCCTGTACAATTTCGGTCCGCAGATACGTGCGCGAAGTCACTTCTCTAGCGTTGTGATGGAGCGGGAGGCCGCGGCGGCGGCATCTACCGCAGCGCAGACAGCGGATGAGAAGAGGTAGACGCGCCTGAACGTCTTTTAATTTGCTTGGTGGGCCACTCGAGTCTCGAGCTCTTTATATTATACCTAGACGGCATCTCAGGGATATTTTGTAAATTTAAGCAATCATGACATGCATACGGAACGAAAATTTGAGAGGCTCAAACTGTCCAAGGTCCAAGAGAGACGAGCTGCCCAAGGGCATGAAGCCTATTCAGATTCCGCTCAGTCCATGAAGTCCATTCAGATTCCGCTCAGTCCATTATGTTGATTATAGGTACGCCACAAAGAGGGTACTTGTTTCAAACAATGAGTTTCTCCAGAAGCCCAAAGTTGGGAGTGCCCAAGCCTGTCACAGCGTCCCATCCAGCGACGGCGGTGAATCCGCTGAATCACGTGTCAGTGGGACGAATCTGAATTGGGGGGGTCAACGTACGCCTGGCCGCATCCTGGGTTCGATCCAGAGACGATATCGTTGAAGCCGGCTGTTGCGTTGGCGTAGAATATGGGATTCAGGAAGCCGAGAGGTGCCTTGCCCGCCGTGATGCGAGCGTCGTTGAGCAGAGCGACGACGCCAGCGAAGGTCTGCGGTTATGAATCAGAACTCGGAAATCCCATTCGAATGCAAGGATCGCACAGGTGAGGAGCAGCTGGTTCCAGCAACAGATCTGTGCACCTGTCAGCATCGGATTCCAACAACATTCCGAAGACTCACTCGACGCCTCCGCCAACGACGACTTGGAACCCCTCGGCAAGAGCAGCGACATCAGGGTAAGCCCGGCCAGAAGCGTTGAACAGCCCAGAGAACTTGGTGCCGAGGCTCGCTACGAACTTGTTGACTGCCGTAGCCTGGTACGTGGGTTGCGCGAAGTATCGCGAGAAACCACCGCTGCTGAAGTCAACAGCAACCTCAGGCTGAAGGACCAATTCAGTGGGGTGTCTTCAGTCTAGACGAAGGAGATAGTTACGTTGACTTTCGTCGTTCCGCCCACGGTGGTAACGAACGGGCAGCTGGCCGGGAAGTTGGGTTGGAAGAGAACGCGGTTGGTACCATCGTTGGTCTCGCAGTTACCACCACCGACGCTAATAATGTGTCAGAGAGGTTTCATGTGTGCACAAAAACGAACCCATCATCGCCCGAGGAGAACATGATACTGGACCCACGAGCACCGAGTTGAGCAAAGAGGTTGCAAACCGAAGTTGCGTAATCGAGCGGGACGGTTTGTTCGTCGTCGCCGTAGCTGGTTGACTGAAGAACGTTATTAAAACGAGTCGGTGTGCACGCAAGTGGACTGACGAATGTCTGCGGAACGGTCGTCTGGTTGAGGATAAAGTCCAGCCAGTTCAGATATGGTTCGTTGGTGTTCGATGGCTATGGAAATCTTCGTCAGCCAGAATGAAACCGATGTGACAATGAACATACTGTGTTCGAGTCCGGGGTAAACGGAGGAGAGCCGCCGGTAGAATAATATATGAGGGGTGTCGGGAAAGAAACACCCAGCCCGTACTCTGGCGATGGTCAGAAGAGGTCACGAAGGTGAAGAAAAAGAGTTGGTGAGGCGAGATGGATCCACGTGACCTGGAGCTGCAGAGTCCACCGCGTTTCCATTTTCCTCCTCGCGGTTGTCCGTGAACCGAGCTCATCGCGGTGCGACAAAACCCGGAACACAAAACAAACCGCGAAGAACGCTCCCGCCCGCACTTTGGCTAACAAAAAATCCACTCACGAACATCGAGGTTTGCCTCGACACCAGGGTCGTTCTGGTTGTTTTCTCCTCCATTAACTTGGACATGGGTAATCGTGGTGCCCTCCGCCGTCGTCAAAAAGCGCTTGAAAAAGGTCTGCAAATCACTGTCGGACGCAAACTCCTCTAGATAACCCGCAATGCCGAGCTTGTTGGTCGCAGTGGATTTAGGAACGAAGCCGGTTGTGTTATAAAGGGCGGCAATGCAGGCGGGCGTAACAGTGGACCCGCAAGACGATGGGACAGCGAGAGGGCTGATATTCTCCGCGAATGATGCCGCATTAACCTCCGTCTTCGGCTGAGGGGCCTGAACGAAACTCGTTGCCTTCATCGAACGCATGGTGCTGAAGTACGTCGTGGGTGTGATGACATTGATGTGCGAGTGCAACTCCCTCGGAAGAGAGTACGAAGTCGTTCGGACGACGTACTCGTCGGACTTGGGATGGTAGTAGACGCCGTAGGTCGTGTCGAGCATCTCCTCGGCCTTGGAAACCGGGACGTGGAGGGTCAGCCATTCACCAGCAGATGAACGGGAGTGGCAAGATGCCGGGTCGATATCATGGTGCTCGAGCCACTCGTTGACTGCCGCGGTAGTGTCCGGATGCGGCGCAACGAGCGCATCGACCTGCTCCTTGGAAAGGTGTTGTCCATACCTGTTGCCCGATTGTGGTTAGCCTCTCATCTTCATCTCAAGAAGCTCATCGACGTACTTGGCATGGATCGGGTCACTGACTTCGTACAAAGCCTGGATGAGGTCGTCGAGCTTATCCTGCTTGAGCCCAATGCGGAGCTCGAGCATGTAGTCGGGCGATGGCGCAGAGTGGTACTCCCAGCCCTTGGGGAGCTGCACCCAAGCGTGTTTGACCTCGACGTCGTCCCAGCGCTTCTCGGCAACAGGCTTGGCCGCGCCAAACTGCGCGAGGAGGGCCACAAGCACCAGCACTGAACTCGAGGAGAACATCGCGACGACTGCGGTTCGCAAAAGGTTCCGTGTCCGACGACGCGCTCCTTAAGTATCCCATTCCCCCGTTATCTCGAGAGCACGCGATCGCCTGAGGAGCATGCTGTTCGAAGCGGAGGAAATCCCAAGAAGCCAATCAGCATATGTTCTGTGGCACTGTGTTCCCTCGAGTGGTCTCTGTGCGCGCCAAGTCTCGCGGGTCTGCTTCCCAGGTTCTCGGAAGCCAGATGTAGACCGGTCCGGTGCAGAGCGACGAGAACAGCAAGCAAGAGAAGACGAGAGAAGTTGATGGCGTGATCACGTGTGTTACGAACTTGTTATGGGAAATAGGTTTGCTTAAGGATACAAATGTAGTACACAAGAGTGCTAATAACTGTAGCGGTGCAAAGGAGCGGTTTACTATATCTCATCCATCTCATCGACCTCCCCTTGCAGCTCCAACTCGAGCTCCTCCTCCTCCTCCATCTTCGGCTGCGGCTCAGGCTCTAAATTCCTCAACCGCATCTCAACCAAAAACTCCTTGTCCCGTATTGCCTGCGACCACGTCCCGAGCATGTCCATCGCCACAGCGCCGAACCGTGCACTAGCCGCAAGGGCGAAGATTGTGGGGTAGACCTCCATGACTGAAAACCAAGATCAGAGACTTCAAGGATGGACCGAGCGGAAAACCATGTACAAAGCATCTTGTTGTTGCGCAAAGAGAGCGGGAGATACCGCTGGGCAACAACGAATGCGCCGCCAGGCAGGAAGATCATCCCCAACAGCCCGATTGTTAGCGGCCCAATGACCTCTTTTGTCGCTGCAACAGGCTCGGGATGCGTCCAGCCACCGTTGATGATCTAAATTTACAGGGTCAGCACATCTACAAGAAAGCAAACAAGACAAAACATACATGTTGTATACCGCGAGTGATATCGTTGAGTGGCTGCGCGAGCATAACGTGGAGCATGATCTTGCTGTACAGCAAGCCCATCGCCCACGAGTCGACGATCCGGACGCGGGGCACGAGCGTTGGGTCGAGCGAGAGGCGGATGGGAAGGACGATGTACAGATCCACCACGAGCGCAATGAGCGTCGGGATGACGACGCCAAGAAATAGGCCCATGTACGACACCTTCGCGAGCCAAAGCAGCCCACGCTTGACCACCAACAGACCCAGATCTGCTCTTGGCTCGTCCCCGCCTCTCCGCTGACGGCGTTTATCCAAACGATCCACAGCACGGCCGATGAGATAGCACGCCCAGAGAAGGTACGCCCCGACGATGAACGAATAGCCGTCATGCACTTCACTCTTCATGAACAGCGCGAAGAACCCACGACCAAGCTGGATCGGGAGTCCGAAAACGACGCCAAGGAAGATGGCCCCAATGATCCAGAGAACGGCAACGAATATGCAGACGCGGTAGCGGAAGCCCGGCGGGAGGTACACGACCATGTAGTCCTCCGCGGGATCGCGCCTGGCCTTGATCGCCTCCGTGTTCTGCTGGTCGATCAACTTGCGTGCCTCGTCGTCAACCGGCTCGCCTGTCTCCGTAACCGCAGCAGTCGCGCGCATCTCGCGGGGCAGCGAAATATTATCCGACGCAGGAACACGTCGGAAAGTCCCGTCCTGCACGTTACTCGGGTTGTCGACATCGTCGCCGATCTTGAACAACGCAGCAGCCCAGGTCTTCGGCGTATACTCCTCCTCGGGGTGCCGCCCACCAAAGAAGTACGACGACAGCCGCAGCCTCTGCGCCAAGAACTTCCACAAGGTCTTGGATGTTCGCTTGATCACCGCGCGCGGCCGGAGATATTGCATCGTATACGGAAGCGTCAAGTGCAGGAAGATGAGATCGACGGGGACGTCCGATAGTGGCTCGCGGTTCTTCCACCGGAATGGCAAGATGGACTTTTGGCCGAGGTAGAGGAGCGACGCGACGCTGCCAACGACACAGGCGACGACGACCGAGTACATGATGCCGCTAATGAAGATCTTCCGTAGTTGCGTGAGCGTGGGCCGGTCGAGGATGTCGCGGATAGGGTGCGAGTTTTGGTCTTGCGGGTCCTTGATGAACCACATCGCGCCTCTCCGTAACAAAGCACGACAGCCGGCGAGAAGAACGGCGAAAGAGTACCTACATGTATAATTGAGCTTGGAACGCGGCAAAATTGAGCGATAGACCCACATGAACATCGTACCAGCGACCCAATGGTAGAACATGGCCGTAAACGGAGCAAACTTGAAGTACTCGACACGCGAGGCAAAGTTGGCCTCGGGGAATAAGAACACCGTGCATAGGTCCAGCACGATACCGCATCCCAGCGGGAATATGACCAGCTCGATGAAGATGAACGCCGCAACCTGCACGATTCCCGATAAGCACGTGATCAAGCGTGATTTTACACCACCGTACCTTCACAACCAGAAGCTGCTCTCGAACCGCACTTCGCACTGCCCTCCCGGCAGTCTTCATGTTTCCGACCGTGAGCAAGTTGAGGTAGATCGCAACCATGAAGATCACGACGAGGTAGCCCAAGCAGACGGCAAACACACGCTCCTTCGGCCCATGGCCCAACGCCAGCCGCATCCAGCCTTCACCAACGTGGACTGCATTGACCCGGACCTCCTTACCAAGGGCCGCAAAGTACGGCTCTGCGGTCTCGATGATCACAGTCTGGTACTGGGACAGCACGGACGGCGCAGACGGGGTTGGGGGAGGCGGCGCTGGTGCCGGTGCTTCCGCCACGCGAACATTCCAGGACATGATATGCTCGAAGGGCTTGTCCAAGAATTGTAGGACGGGTTCGACCTACGAAGACATGAGTACCGAATCAGGGGAACCAGCGATATCAACAAACCGCATTGTTCGTAGCCTCGAGCGCCTTGTCGACCGCTTCTTGCCCAACGACCAAGGACGTGACGAAGAGCGCCATAATGAATAAGACGTTGACCAGCCGGTACAGAAGTTTTGCGACGAAGGGGAACAGCAACGACGCCACGATGTACATGATCGAGTCGACGATGGGGTCAGTTAGAATCCGAATGGCGCGGATGGGAAGGTGGATGATCTTGAGTAGTCTTTGCGGGTTCAGCTGGAAGGGCGTTCAGCGTTCGCAATTGGAAACGAAAGAGCGCATACTGAGAGTAGAGCAGTGGTTTTGCCTAGCGTGAACGGGAGCCATACGAGCAGACCGATGGCCATGTCGAGGACGAAAATCATTAGACCGGCCTATAAACGCGTTAGCTGCTCCTCTCAACCACGGTATGCCGCGCACGTTCTGTAGAACACCCAAAATCGGTCCCCGCATCCCGATAGCTGTCAACCAGTCAGTCCAAACCCAGCTTCAACGCAACAAAAGCAAACCAACCTTCCATAGCACCATCCATATCATCCTCTACATTCCCATCGAAATCGTCGTTCAGATCCGGCGGATCAACCCCGGCATCGCCAGGAGGCGGCGCCTCCGGCTCAGGCTGGGCCATCTCCATCTCGCCGTCGCCGACCTCGGCCACCTCGTCATCTTCAATCTGAATCGCCTGCCAGACCGGCGCGTCGGGGTTATACTGCACCTGCGGCGGAGGATCTACCTCTTCCACCTCCTCGTCGTCGTCCTCGTCGAATTCGTCATCGTCGTCCAGGTCGTCTTGTGCGGGAGGTGGCGTTGGCGGGTGGACTACCACGGCAGCTGGAGGACTCGGCATCCTGGCAGTTGGACTCGGCGTCCTCCCGGGACTCGGTGTCGCCCGATCCGTCCACGCATCGACTGCATTTGGCCTCTTGGATTCCTCCTCATCGGAGTCGCTCACCGCCTCCAACCGCGGCATGTCGTCTTCAACGTTGAACTGATCCTCGAAGCCCGGGACTGGCTCCAACGGCGGCATCTCGTCGTCAATAAATTGGTCTTCGAAGCCTGGAACCGGCTCCAATGGCGGCATCTTGTCGTCAATGAATTGGTCCTCGAAGCCAGGAACCGGCTCCAGCGGGGGCATCTCATCGTCAATCTCGACGTTGGCGAGCACCTCAGAAAAGTAATGCTCGATGTCGGACGCGTCCCAGTCCGAATCCATTTCGAACACCCCCGTGTCCTCCTCCTTCGCCTTGCCCTTGCCTTTCGCGTCGACTGTCGGATCGGGCTTCCTCGACTCGAGAGGAGCATACGGCCGCGATGGACCCGCTTCAGCAGAAGCAGAAGCGACAGAAGACTCGAGTTCTTCAGGCGCTCGGTACGTAGCCAAAGTCGGACTCGCACGCGGCGAACTCGGCAAGGACATCGTCGTCGGGTCGATGCTCGGTAAATTAGGACGCGGCGCTGGCTGCTGTCCCCCGTCAACGGGCATATCGTCAGGCAGCTCCGTCTGTCGATATTGGCGCCACTTGCCGCGCTCGCGCTCGCGCCGGGCCTCCTCTCGTTGTGCAAGAAGTCTCGCTGCAGGGTCTTGGACCGCAGCAGCAGCAGCGTTGAGTTGTGGCGCGGTCGGCTTGCTATCCCTCGGCTCCGAAAGGCTGCGCCGCCCTCCATCATGTCGCGGCGGTTTCCTCCTGGCGCGGGATGTAGGCCTAAACTCGTCCTTGTCCACGGCAGTGGCGTCGTCGGGATGGTGGTTGCCGTTAAAGTCACGACGAATGTGTTTCAGCGGTTTGGCGGGCCTCAACCTCGGCGCCGGCAGCCCCCGTGCCTCGGCACGTAGACGCCGTGCTTCGGCCGCCGGTATCCCCCTCGCCTCGGCACGCAAACGCCGAGCGTCTGCCGCTAAGGCTCCTGCCAACCGATCCTCCTCCCTCGGTGGCGGACGCAATAGTACCGGCGCAGGTGCAGGCTCGGGCGCAGCAGGCATCGGCTGTTCCTGCTGTTGCTGTTGCTGTTCATCATCCTCAAAAACACCGGGACGCGCATTCTGCGAGATCCACTCGCGCAAGAGGAACACAGCGACGAACGTCAACACGACCAGAGACGCGATGATCTGGCCGGTGAATATGTCGGCAGAGAGGGACTGCCACAGTGGGTGGGCAGCCACGCGGCCGACGAGCGTATCAGGCGGAGGAACGGCCGTCGACTCGGCGTAGAAGAACATGTGAAACGGACTGTGGTATTGCGGGCTTTCTGTGGGACGCGGAGTGTCGCTTATCCACCAGGCGCTACAAGGGCAATTAGTTTCAAAGTATTACAAAATCGGAGACTGGGGACGCACGTCGAATCGCCCATCGCAAAATACATCCTCCAAGTCATCACCGTGGCCCACGGCAGCACAGCTAACCATATGGCGGCAACAGCTACACCGCGCAAAGCAAACAGCAGAGCGAAAAAGGCCTGCTGCGCCACGCGTCGGAGCAACAACACCGGAGGCAGGCGGCTCGGCATGTCCGTCGCGTACACTGGAGCACGATGAGGACACTTAGGTCGTCGCTCACAAAGGAACACACCTTTTGTGAACGAGTACGGGTGCTTGCATACATCACAATTCTTCTTCTTGCTATGGGCGAGCCAGGTGGTCAAGCTGTGGTGGAAAAATGAGTGGCGTAAAGTTTAAGATATGGAGATGAGCGCACCAGTCCTGATGAATGTAACGTATAGTTCCTGAGCATTTGCATGGGTAGAATAGAGGCTGCTCGGGTTCGGCGGGGGCGCTGCATATACGGCAAGTGTCTGTGGGTCTGTCGTTTAGCGCCGGAAACAGATTCTTGTTTTGCGGACCTTGTTCCTCGGCTTCCTGCATGTAGTTCAGTCAAGAACTCGAGCGCGGGCGGCGAGGAGGAATTAGTTGAGGGTTGGAGTGGTGAAAGCAGATGACAAGACCAGATTTGTCACGTGTCAGCGCGGTCATCCAAATAGATACAAAGTAAATACGCGATAGATACTACTACTCGTCTCAGAGCTCCTCGTGCAGCGGCGGACCGTCCTTCAAAGCCTCCTCCGCCTGTCCTTTGAGCTCCTCAAGCTGCGCATTCATTTTGTTCACCAGCTCAACAAGCGAAGCCTCAATCTCCCCCAACCGCTTCATGAATGGGTCCACCGGAGGGTGAGCATGCGTCCCCGCTTGGATCTCAGATGCCTCCTTTTGGAATTCCGTCCCAACTACGCGACAGTCAGAATGAACAAAGAGAAACGATGAATGAACACACTTTTCGCAAGAGCGTGGTATTTTTGCCAGTCCATGTAGGTCACGTCGTCTAGCCAGGTCAGGTCCATGCCTACATCGGCCTGTGCTTGGCTACACGCGTCTTTGAGCTCTGCGATAATCTCCATCCCCTGCACAACGCGTCAAAAATGCTAGAAAGAGAAAGAAAAAAAGGACAGGAAGAACATACATCCTCGACTTCCTGAGCTTTGAGTTGCACATGCGCCTCCTGCAGCTGATTCTGCACGCCCCTCACCCTTTCGTTTATCTTTTGCTCGGTCCTTAGCACCACAATATTCCACTTGCCTAACCGATTGCTGGCACCAGTGTTCTTTTCTTCCTTCTTCAAGTAGCTCTCGAGCCCCTTGACCAGCCTCGGCGCCTCCATCTCCAACTGCGGCAAGGCCTTGCCCACAGGCGAACTCCGGTCGTCGAGCTGGGCCACCGCCATCTTGCGCATCTGCACGAGCATCTTGCGGAGCTGCTTGTTCTTCTCTTTGGCCATGGTCGTAAGCCGGTCCTTGCTCTTCGTCATGCGCTCCTCGATGTTGGCCCTTGACTCGCGCGTCTTGCGCTCCCTGGCAGCCGCCCGCTCTTGCGCTTCCTGCCGCTGCAGCGCGATCATCTCCGCAGGCGTCAGCTCGACGTCGTCCTCTTTGTCCGCAGAGCCGTCCTCGAGATCATGTTCGTCGACGCCGATGCCGTCCAAAAACGCGGCAAGTTCTGCGTCTTCCGGGTCCTGCTCTTCATCCTCCAGAACCTCTTCCTCGACCGCTTCCTCAGTTCCCTCCGCGACCACCTCGTCCACCTCAACCTCGACATACTCCGCCTCGCACCACGAATCCTCTTCCTCCTCCACCTCACCTTCCGGCGCAACCTCCGAAGCATCCAACGGCGCCTGCGCCTCGTCTGACCCAGCAATAATCTCATCCAACACCGCACTCTCCATCCCATGTGCAGACTGCATCACCACCGACGCCGCAGACATCTCCGGCTCTTCCGGGAGTGTCGTCTTTGCCGGTGGTGTTGCTGTCGCCGTCGTCGTTGTAGTGGCAGCTTCTTCGTCCGCACCAGGCGTCGGTACCAAAGACACAGACTCGAGGATTTCCGAAACGACTTCATTTGACACTGAGACGGCGGCGGTATCCGCTGCGGGTGGGTCTTGCGCGCCGGCGGCGAGTGTGTAGAACGCAAGCAGCGCCAAAAGGCCATAGAGGCGTCGGAAACGCGCGCTAGTAGACGGCTACGAGTCCAAGATTCAATATAGCCGGATTGTAAGAGTAGTGCCTGCATACCATGGTGGAGAGCCAAACGAGTGGTGGCGGTAGAAGGAAAGTCGAAGAGCTGATCGCACCCCCACTTTTGATTTCGACACGTCAGTCGCGACTCGCGACGCAATAAGTCAGGAAAGCAAACGAACAACGAAATAGATACATTGTAGCTTAATCCGCCATCTAGAACCCGAACGACGAATGCGAGTGGCCGTGCCCACCAGGGAAACCACCGAAACCTCCGCCCCGGAAGCCGCCGCCGCCTGGGAACCCACCCGCGCCATGGAACTGAGCAAACAGCTCCGAGAGATCCATGCCATGCATCCCACCCATCCCGTCCATCCCGTCCTCATCCTCTCCATTATCATACCTCTCCCGCTTGTGCGGGTCGGACAACACCGCGTTTGCCTCGACCACAAGCTTGAACTGCTCCTCATCGCCGCCTTTATCAGGATGGTGCTTGAGACTCTCGCGTCGGTACGCCTTCTTGATGTCGGACTCGGAACAGCCACGGGATACACCGAGGATCTTGTAGTAGTCCTTGGTCTTGCTCCGCTTCAGCTGTAGCTCGGCGTCCTTGAGCTCCTTCTTGAGCGCCTTGACGTCCGCTTCGCCCGCGCTGCCGTCCATCCCGGCCTGCTGAATGGCGGATTTGAAGTCGGCGATACAGCGATCGTATTCTTCTAAATGTAGATGGATCCGAGCCCGCGTACGCAAAGCTTTGAATGATGTTGGAGAAAGCTCGAGAGACGCATTGGTATCTTCGAGCGCTTCTTCTTGTCGGTTGAGCTTTGCCCAGTCAGGGACGAGGGTAAAAAAAAACGCGTGTAGTTGGGCAACGCACCTTGAGCAGGGCCGTTGCACGATTCGACAACAACGTAGCACGGATTTGGCCGCCCTTGCTTTCCTCCTCCGCCACTCCGACGCGCTGCACCAGTAAAATAAGCACTCTCAGAAGATCGAGAAAGGGACAACACGCACCTCTAACGCTTCGCCGTACTTGTCCACAGCCTCCGGCAACCTTCCGGCTTTGAACGCCACGTTTCCCTCGTCCTTCAGCCGTTCAACATCTTTCACGCGCTTCCGAAGTCGTTGCGCAGGTTCGTGGCCAGGGTCACCGCGAAGCGCAGACTGCGCATGCTGCAGAGCAGCAGGAAGCTTCCCACTCAGGAACAGCACCAGTCCGCGCGCTGTGAGCACGTCTGGCGAGCTCGGGGTCAGCCTCAAGGCATCACTAAACAGAAACAGAACAGTAAGCAAAGGAGAAGGATCTAGAACATTGCAAACGCACTTTGCAGCAGAGTTTGCCGCGTCGAGATTGCCCCGGGCCAGCTCGAGCTCGATGCGCCATAACCGCCAGTCAGTGGGGATCTCCCCGCCCTCGCCCTCGATCCCCTGCAGGCACTTGTCCAGCGCCAACCGCGCGTGTGCCCAGTCGCGCTTTGCTTTTGCCGTTTCGAACGTCTTGAGATGGCCTTCCAGAATGGCGATCTTGCCCTGGAGCTGCAACGCCGGCGCGTTCTTGGGCTCGATGGCAAGCACACTCCGCAGGGTAGACGACGCCGGCATCACGGACCCCAGCGCAAACTGACATCTTGCCAGTCGCAGGAGGGTCTTGGACGACGGGTTCGCAGCCTGTAGTCCCGCAGCCTGCTGGCAATCCTCCACCGCAGGCCGAAACCGCTTGATGCCCATGTACGCCGCCGCGCGATTCGTGAGATACGCGGGTTCGGCCGGGTTCAGCTCTTTGCATTGGGGAAACTTAACCACCGCTACGCGCGCGTGAGGACAGGGCAAACCGCACCTATCGCTTTTGTGTAGAGACTGACTGCCTCGTCGAATTTTTTTCGCCTTGAATGCATCGTTGCCCTGCTCCTTAATCTTCTCTGCGCGCACGAGGATGTCTGCCGCTGATTCTGGTGCCTCGGGTGGCGTGGACACGACGGGAGTGTCGGGGACAGGGGTGCTGGGGCCACTGGTCGTTGCGGCGGGCATCGGCTGGGGCTCCGGACTAGGATTTGCAGGGGAGTTGAGCGTGTGGAGATGCATGCCACAAATAAATGCCGCTCACGTCGCAGACGCTGGTTTCTTGGCCTTGTTGTTCTTGCTCGTCTTCTTGGGCATCTTGGAGTGGCGGATGGCGGTTTGTAGACAAGATACGACGCGCGGTCAAACGGCGCTTGGCCAAAATTGATGATCGTGGTGAAGAGAAATGCGACACGGTGTAGCCAAACAGCTTACCAAACAAGCGCTTGTTTTTGCCCTTCCAACGACGACGGCAACCGCGCCCTCGCGTCTGTTTTTTCTCCGACCCGCTCTGGGCGCTGGGTAATGCCATGGCCCAGAGTCAAGTCCTCCGTCCGTTCGTACGTCCCTGCGCGCGTTTTTTCGTGTTTTTTTTTTCGGCCTCATATCTCCATAGCCCTTGCCTCTTCCCCGGCCTCGAGCCCACTTCAATGAACGCGGAGAGCTTATCGCGTACCCGCCGACGGCAACGCATTCTACGGCCAACGTACGCGCTCTATCCTCTTCTTTTTTTTTTTCGCGGTTGCATTTTTTCGCGCGTCGCTCTATCTCCCTAGAGTCGCCTTTCATCCGCTCCTTATATTCCGTGCTGTTGCGCCATCCACAACATCTCACCATCCTCCCAGGTTCCGCCCCCTCAAGTGGTTCAACTCGAGATGACCGAGGAAGACGAAATGGAGCTGGATTTGCAGTATCCAGACGAAGACGAGGTTCGTAGTCCGCTCTCGTCGTCCCACCAAAGTCCATTTTCGTGTTTGCACGCAAAAACACGGCCCCAACATCGCTGCGCCAGCGAACGCGTGCCGTAAAACACGATTGTTGTGGGTCCACAGGACCCCCTTCCCATCTGTTTATCGTTCCTTCAATCGATTGACGCGAAATACACGTAGCCCGCCATGTCTGCGCCGGTGTCTACGTCCGCTACGACTCCGGCCTCGGAATCCACCCCTCCGACGCGTTCGCATCCCGGATCGGTTACCACGCCTCCAGCCCTTCCAAAGAGCCAACCCCGAGCAGATGTCCCCACGTCTGCTCATTCAGCGCTCTTGTGCCCGACCGAAGGTTGTAATGGAATCACGGGCACCCCCGGACGGCGCTGTCTGACTTGCGTCCATCGTAATTGGGCGAACCTGCGCGGAACGCATGTCGCGGCCCTACCGCGTCCTCCAGTAGTACAGGCACCGCAGCCGGCAGTACCTGCAATCCACACCGCGGAAAGGCCCAAGAAGAAGAAGAAGAATCTGAGCGTGCGCCTGCTCGTCCGCATGCCGGGCTCTTCGACAGCTGAAATAGTGGTCCTCGACAAGCCTGTCGTCGAGCCGGTGCCTGATGCTGCCGCGAAGGAATGGGATAGCGATTTAACGGATTTGACCGACGATGATACGCAAACACAGGTCCAGGTTCGTCGATTTCCCTTCTATAAGCGTGATTCGGGTACTTGAACGCGATTTATTTTAGCCTGTTGTCGCGCCTCCGAGGACGCCCTTCAAGATTCGCATTCCTGCTCGTTCCAAGCCAGCAGTCGTACAACCCAATGCTGAGCCTTCATCATCCAAATTACCCATCGATTCCCCAATGTCTGAAGTGCCTGTCCCGGTTACTTCACTACCGACACCCCCGCCTTCTGCTACCCCACCCACACCAACAGCAAGCGCGTTGCCTACTACAAGCCCACCACTTCCAGGTCCCATCCCAGCACCTGCCGTCCCCGGGTTCGTCCCGCCTGCCGCCGAGTCCCAGCAACGACGCTGCACCATCGCTCGCTGTCGCGCCCCACTCCCTCCGCTCTCAGAGTACCGCTGGAAATGCTGCACCGCATGCCGGGTTCATTACCGACAGTACCAGCGCGACCGGATGAAAGGCCTGCGCGATACAGCCGCTGTGGGACTACATTCTCCCAGCCCGTCGCCTGGTCCCGGGCCAGGCCCGTGTCCTGAACAGTTGACGACTGTACAAGAAGGTTCTGCCCCAAAGCCAGAGACACCCATCCGGTCCGGCAGCAACAGCGCAAACGGGAACCTGAACCAAGCCCCAAAGCTAGTCAAGTCGCAGAGGCAGCGGGAGTGGGAGCGTGAGGAGATGCGGCGCGCGCTGGAGGCGTCGATCCAACAACCTGGCCGTAGCGCGCATGCGCCAATGAAAAGTCAGTTGGAGCGATACCCCCACGCGTTCGTCCCTGGTGCCAGGGCGTGCAAGGGCCACGCATGCGATTTTATTCTCCCGAGCGCGGTTGAGTACCCTTTGGAGAAGTGTGTCGTCTGCGCGAGACGAGATCGGCTACAGCAAGGAGAGAAGTTGACGGATGGGTTGGTTTATCCCCTTGTGAGTCTTGATGCAACTTTGTGTCGTATCTCTGACGGGCTTTTAGGTCACAGACTCGGCGAAGCAGCAAGGCCGCTGTCGGTATTCCGACTGTGGGTCGCGGATAATAGACGGGTCGGTGGAGGAGTGCCAGCAATGCATTCGCCGCATGCGCAAGGTCCCTGCGGGAACGGTCGTTCGCAAGAAGTACAAGACGCCCATCCCGACGACGCCCACTCCGCCGCCGGCATCATCCAAGAAGCGCAAGCGTTTCTCGCCCTACCCAGTCTACCAATCACGTGAATCTGTGATCAAAGACTTCGGTACACGATTCGCAGGCTTCATCCAGGCCCAGTCCTACTATGCCTTGATGCGAGGCGGTCCAACTGCCTCGCCGGCCATGTTCGACTTTAGCGGCGAATACTCCATCGTCGTCGCCTCTCTCGACGTCGTCGCGAGGCGACCCGCCGCAGAGGCTCACGCGCGAGACGTCAAGTCACAGATCGAGCGTGTCTGCGGGCTCGCGTTCACCTCGACCAGCTGGGTCAGCGTCCTCGGCTCGCACCGTGGCGTGGTCACCCGCTTTGCGTGCACGCATGTCGTCGATCTGCAACGGCAGGTGCGCAATCTGCCTCTGCCCCGTCCGCCCGGTGCGAATCCGTACATGGGCCAGCCAAAGACGATGCAAGGCGAACTCGAGGTCGCGGTCCTTCCGGACGAGTCGCACAAGTATTTTGCTGGGGAGAAGACGATCGTTCGTTTTCGTCTTGTTGGATGAACACTATCTTAAGATTATCTTGTAACTCACTATTTGTGCCTACACTACGGGAATCCAGAAAGTCGCGCCAGTTCAGTCACGTGGACGTGCGTGTGACTGGACTCTTCCGCTCTCCGACCATGGCTTCGTTTTTCGACCAACTTCGCGCCAAATACGCCACGTGAAGCCAGCCGGAAATACACTACACAATGACCTAGCCGCGGGGCAATGGAGGCATGAGAACAAAGGCTGCTGACCACAACGTTGTTCCTGCTGCACCTCCATGACCGTATCAATGGCTCCCTACGACCCTTCCATGCGACTCGGCATGGGATACAACACTTTCACTCAAGAGCTCTGCGCTCGCGATGTCGTCAAGACCGCTGGCAACTCAGGCTCAAAGGCACCCGCCGGCTGGACTTCGAGCTCGCAGACAGTCGTTGTACCGAGTCCTCCAAGCGAAACGCCGCGGTTCTCAAACCAGCAAGTTCAGTCAACGGTCCAGTTCATTCCTAGTTACATCGAGCTAGTCGACACATTGGGCATCAGCGGTATGCTCATCGCTGCTTTCCGCTCATTGCTACTGACCACCAAACTCTCCGCAGCCGCCTCGCACATCAAGCATGCCGCAGCAGGAGGACCGTATGCCGCATTCCTCGATCTCGGGCCCTTCCGCACCCACCATCTCCACTACCTCATCCGCGTGCTCGCCACTCGCGAGGCCGCAGTCGGCCAAGCCGCCGAGTTCACAGACATCGATGTCGTCCCTAATCTCACCGAGAAAGAACGCGTCGGCGTCTATGGAGATTGCTTCATCTCGGGTTTCAACGAGGGCGGAGAGCTCGTTGCGCTTGTCTCAGTGAAGCTCGACGAGCCCACTGAGGCCAACATTGCCGCTACGAAGCAGCAAATTGAGCAGCAGCTGAATGTTGGCCTCGCTACCAAGACCGAAGACTCCAAACAGATCGCTGGCGAAACCAGGATCGTTGTCCTGAAGCGATGCGGCGGCGTTCCAGAGGCTCGGACCGAATGGACCCTTGCCGCGCTGAGGGACGAAATTCGCCCATTCCCCAAGCATGCATTTGCGCATCCAGTGCGAATCAGGTATGTTTCGACGAGGATGATGAAGTCGTGATCGTACTGACTGCTTGCGTAGCCCTGTCTTGACCAACTATTCGACACTCAAGAGCTTCCACGTTGCGCGAGCCCAAAACAAGTTTTCTGGTCCGTTATTTCCATATAATTGGCGGATCCTGACGACAATTCAGTGCCTCAATATACGAAGAATGGCGCACACGTCTATGCAGGAGCGTTGCTCGAGGCGTTCGTCGAGTATCAGCTGATTATGAGCGAGCTTCAAAAGAGTACGCGGAGATCCAAGATGTTCTTTATCATATCTGACGCCCTGTAGCAATCCAGGCCGTCGAACGAGGCGACTACTCGCTCACTCCACAGCCCGAACTCGTCCACGCCGACGCGCTGGCCAAGTCCGAAGCTTCACACGTGGCGAAACAAGAAGACACGGACTGGGAACAGCCGTCCATCGCGCCTTCCACGGCCGGTCGCGAACGTAGCGGCACCGTCAACTCGAAGTGGTTCAACGGCTTATCGCCATACCCCGCGACGGTCCTTGGTCTCCAGCAGGCGCGCCTGGATTGTCGGACGGAGATGATGCGAATTGTTGAGCAGGTTCGTGCAAAAGCTCCCCGTGGCAACTAAGCATATTGTCCAACGCTTTTTTGTAGATCGACCTTATCACGGAAAAGCCCGACCTTGCGTCGACATTTAAATGTTTCTGGGAGAACCGCAGCCCGACGATTCTGCGGACACTCTTACCCGTACGCGCCCCCATTCTTTCGTTTCAATCCAGCCGCTGACCAACGATCGGAAGACGGTGAACGACCTCGTGCAACAACGCCTCGAAGCCAAGAAGGAATCGGCCAAGGTCGAGGCTCTCACTCGCGAATCCCAAGAGCTCAAGCAGCATGGAGAGGGCCAGAAACGGCGCGCAGACAAACTTGCAGGCGAGAAGAAATTACTCGAGGACGAGAAGCAGACGGCGCTGGGCCGCATTGGCGAATTGGAAGCCGCGGCGCTTGCCTTGGTGTGAGCCACTCATGTTGATATACCATTCGCGAGGCTTATGGCGCGAACCGTAGGTCACCTTATACTGGCTGGTCGCCCATTGGCATACCCGGCAAGGATGCCTTCCCTATTCGTTTCATCTCCATGGCGTACAAAAAGGTCCTCGACTATGCGTACTCTCCTGGCTCCCAACAGGTTCATCAGTGGGACAAAGAGCTCACGAACCTGAACCAGAAGGTGCAGCATCCGAGAATGACTCCGTCGCAGACGACTAAATAAAACCTTCGTAGTTCGAACTGGTCTCCGAGTCTCCCAAAGGCTACTACATCCGGCACTGCCTGTCTGGGCGATATCTCTCCCCCGGAAAGAGCGGACCTGGAGACAATTCTGCGTACATGGAGTTCAGCCACTTCCCCGCGCCGTTTGTCTTCAAAAGAGCTGAGCAGCAGGACACTGGCGCCATGATGTACGATTCCAGTCCTCACTTTCTTGTGGTTCCCGGATGGCTTATCCGACTTCCAGAATCCACTTTGCTGACAACCCAGCCGTCAGGCTCGGCATTGAGAGGAACGCGCCGAATAACGGGATCAAGATCATTGCGTGGAAGGGTGCGGAGAGTATCTGGGACCAATGGCGCGTGGAGGCGTTTGTTTGAGGTATCTCTTTCTCGGTAGTTTCTTGTGCGTTTTGCTGTCGTTATGCTTTTCTGTTGTATTTCGTATCGCTATCGTCTTCCTGCGTATGCGAGAACGAGGAGGCCACCGAGCTTCGGCAGCACGTGATCTCACCGAAACTCTGTCGTGCCCTCACGACTCGAATTGGAGAGAAAACATCGTCTCCCGTGAAAACGAGAATTCGGAGCAAACTTGCGGGTAACTGATATTTTCCAGCAGCCCCTACCGACGATGAGCTTCAACGCTCTGCACCTCCCACAAAGATGACCCGACCAAAGTCACCGTTGAGTTGAGCGGTAATCCACTAAGGCTTCCCTCTTCGAAGCCTCGGGTCCGAGTCGCCTCACATCGAAGAAGCTATGCGTCAGGCTGCTCCATCCACCCGCAGTGTCCGCAGAGATACCGCAGCATCGCGCAGTCGCCACATCCCAACTTAAAATCGAATCGGTTTGTGGTGCACTGGCATCTGGCACCGACTAAATCCAACCATGACGATCACCCTCCACGACTACACCGAAACCGACTTTGAGCCTATGGTTAACGCGTTCAACGCGCGAATCGCCTGGCTAACGAGCAAAGGCCACAATCACCGGCCAGTGGGGCTCCGAACCCTTGACCAAAGAGCGCGTGGTAGAAATGCGCGCCCTCGTGGCTCCTGAGCATGTGGCGGCTGGCGTTCGGGGTTGGGTTGCAGAGGACTCGGAAAACGGGACGAGTGCGGGGTGGCTGGTCGTCACTCCCATGCGCTCGGAATACGTCCCTGGGCCGACCGAGGGCCAAGAAGAAGACAAGCCGGGGAAGGAGTGTTGGCTCAAGCTGCTGCTCGTCAATCCGGAATTTGGAGGCCGGAAAGTTGGGGATTTGCTGTTGGAGCAGGCGGCGAAATATGCGAGAGAGGATGGCGCAGTTTGGTTGAGGTTGGATTGCTGGCGTGGGCCCGAGGGTCAGGATGGGCTGGTGAGGTATTATGAGAGCAAAGGGTTCACCAAAGTGCGGCCGTTTGTGGCTCCAGGGAGACGAGAGAAGGAGTGGGCAGGGCAGTTGCTAGAGATGAAAGTTTGAAGCGCTCTTGTTGGCGAACGCGTCCAATTGCAGGCTAGCGCGAATTTCATCCCCACGACCACGTTACCGTTCCTCGCAGTCGGACATCGGGCCGATGACTCGCATAAAAACGCGGGCCCGTACAGCAATTGGCAATCCATCTTCTTCGGCCTCCGCCACCATGAGCACCAGCCAAAGCCCCAGCCTCACCATCCGCCCATACACCGACTCGGACTTCCAAACGATGATCGACGCGTTCAACGCGCGCATCGCATGGCTCACCTCCAAAGGTCTCGCAGCCCAATGGGGCTCCGAGCCCTTGGGATCCACCAAAGAGCAGTCGATGCGCGAAGCCATCGTGGAGGAGACGGCCAAAGGCGTAAAGCGTTGGGTCGCAGAGGTCGACGGACACACGGCTGGATGGCTGGTCATCGCGCCGTACCGGACCAAATACATTCCCGACGGAGAGGACAAGCCAGGCAAGGAGTGTTTCCTCAAGACGCTGCTCGTGAATCCAGATTTTGCTGGTCTGGGAGTTGGGGATATGTTACTGGAGTTTGCGAAGAAGCATGCAAAGGAGGAGGACGCGGTTTGGCTTCGCCTCGATTGCTGGCGCGGTCCTGAAGGTCAAGATGGGCTGGTCAGATACTACGAAAGCAAGGGATTCACAAAGGCACGAACGTTTGTGGTTCCGGGGAAAGACGAGGAAGAGCCAGAATGGCCAGGACAATTCTTCGAAATGAAACTTTGAATCCCAAATTCGATAGATGTTGCAACATACACAAGACGCAGGAGGGCATCTAGCCATAATTAAGAGAAGGTTAAATATAAGGAGCTGTAGGGTGAACGAGAGTGGGCTATATGTAGGCAAAGCAAGAGGTGTGGGAGCGGGACGGAGAGTGTACAACAGGGGCAAATAAATCGTACAACATTTTTTGGCTGCAGGGTGATGGTCAATCGTCGCGCATTTCCTCTTCGATGGCATTGAAGCCCATCCAGACGCCCGGCGGGTGGTAGAAGTCGACGCTCGGGGAAGAGGGAGTGGGAGAGACTGGACCAGCCGGAGCCGAATGGAAGACATCAGGAACAGGCAATGCCTGAGGCTGGATCGTGAGACGCGTAAGGGGCGGGCGAGCCTGGGCCGCGCCGGGCAAGTCCGGAAGCGGGGCAGACGGTGGCTGAGTGGGTGCGAACAGCAGAGCCACGGGGCGTTTGCTCGTGAGCGGCTTGCGAGCACGAAGTCTGAGTCGGCTGCCGTGAGGAATGAATCGCAATGACTTGGGCAGAGCAGACACACCGGTTGGTCAAACTCCCGCTGCGCATCCGCCCGACCATACTGCTGTCCTCGGTCGCGACGCTGAGGCTGCCGCTGCGAGAACGGCTGGGAGAGTGTGCGGCCACGTTGGCAATGTGCCATGCATTCCCCGCAGCTCGCGTCGGCGACTTGAGCTTTATCGCACTGACAGGCGACACTGCGGCGGTGAGGCTGGACCGCCGTTTGCGCGGCACTGGCGAACGGGGCCCCGCAGTAGCCTTGAGGACCGGCGAGTGGGGCTCATTCTCGGGCTCGGGTTCGTCGAACGGGTGGTAGTGGAGACCGCTCGTGAAGAAGAGGCTGTAGGGAGAGGAGGACATGGTGGTGGCGTGGAGGAGAGATTCGTGGATGAGAGCAACCTGCGGGTGACGGCGCGGCTATTTCAACTTTCCCACAAAGTCACGTGTTTTTGGCTGCTTTCGCCGGATGGCAACCACAGCCAGGATATGTGGCGCAGAAACGGCGGCCATTCATCGTCCCGCTTTGGAATAATGGCCGTCAGCAAACCACAAGTAAACGTCAGTCTGTATCAAGATATGCTTGTTTCCTGGCGCCTGCAGCGCTGCATGTCGTTGCTCTGTCTCCGATACGTTGATGCTTGGATGCATCTTGTTGCAGTGGATGGCGGATCCATCTTGGCTGCATCTCGTGTGCTCAACAGCGGCCAAGAAAACACAAGAGCGTGGTGTGATGTGTGATGGCAAACGCGATGTACTGATATCTCATCAACCAGTTGGATAAGCACCGGTTCAGTGCTCATCTCAAATAAGATCTAGGCCTAGTATGTATGCCATTCTTGACCTTCCCTTCCACTTGGCCCCACTGTGCATTCTAATGTGGAGAGTAGTTGCTGAACTTTCAATTTGCCATCTTCAAGTCTTGGGTGGGTCTCATGCATGATCAGTTGGAAGAGAAATGTTTTGATCTCAACAACGGCTCATCCATTTTTGATGATTCTTGCACTGTTGGATTCCTCTTAGCTCTCTACACTTAATTCTGAGGGTATTCAAGTCTTCGGTGGGTGTATCTAATACGGAGGCTCAGAAATATTTGATGAAGCTTGATCTCAACAACGGCTCATCCGTTTTTGATGATTCTTGCACCGTTGGGTTCCTTTCAGTCCTCTACGCTTGAATTTGAGGGATTACAAGATGCCGACTAGCTCAGTTGGTTAGAGCGTCGTGCTAATATTTCGGTGTTAACGCGAAGGTCTTGGGTTCGATCCCCACGTTGGCCATTGGTTTTGCTTCCTGCAGCTTCCCAGAAGCTAGTTTTTGCGCCGTTCCATGGCCATGCCCAGCTCCAGACATTTGTTATCCAGAGTAACGACGCCGGTTACAGGCGCAAGCCATGCAATTGCCCACCAAGAAAAATACAAATAATCTACAAAGACTGCACCCATCAAGGATACGCGCCATACCAAGATGTAGGCGACTCAGAGGGTTCATGTTGTCGTATCGGACGTCTCAATAATTCGTCCACCTCTTCCGCATCATCAATCTCAGGTAAGCCTCCCAGCGTTAGCCCGCTATCATGTCGAGGCGGTCTCTGCGGCGTACGCGCCGCTGTGATGTACGGGTCGTAGTAATCTCCGTTCGAGTTGCCGGTATCTGAACGCGCTGGCCGCGAATGCCGCGGGCTGGCAATCGTGCTCGCAAGAGCAGGGCTGCGTTGCCCTGCAGAGTCGATGGTATTCCGCGCGTATGCAGTCGTCGTCGTAGTGCCCGAACGAAATCGTGATGCTAGGTGTAGTGGCTAGGAATCGCAATGATGAGGTTCCGAACAAGAGAAGTCGAGGAAGGCAACGCACCTTCAGCCCGTTCGCACCAACCTGTATCATGTCCGATCCCGCCTCGGCAACGAGAGTCGACGCGGTCATTTGCGACAAGGTGGTTCCCGGTCTGACCAAAGCCGGCGCCTGGAACGTCTCTTCGTCGTCGGAAGCGACTCGTAGTTTGCGGCGCGGCGGCGATGGAGGCCTCGACTGGGCAGGCAATATGAGCGGCGTGACCCCCGTTGGCGGAGAGCTGGATTCGAACTGGTCGAACTGTGATTGGACCATGTATCCGCGCTGCAATCGCATCCATAATGCTTTGTTTCGCCGAAGTAGCAGCTGTCGAGAGGTTAGTCACGCGAGCACACGTCGATGAGTAAAATTTACCCAAACTGCAAGCAGAAGGAAGACAACAAGAACAGCGGCGGAGGAGATAGCAGCAACGGCACCAGCTCTGTTCGCGGAGTCAAAGCCCGAGGAAACTGAAGATGAAGGAACGCACGAAAGTCGGGTATTAGATCGGGCAACACCGGGTTCCGGCTTTATGGTTGGCGTCGAAGATCTAAGCAGGACGTCATCTTCAGAACAACGGCGACAGATATCCCGCACCTGGCTGGCGATGTGCTCGTCGTCGTGCCTGGTGACACCCCTTGTGGACCCGGAATAGGGCTCGCAGTGATGACCTCCGCTCGCTGGATTTGAAACAGTCCAGCCGACTCGCTCTTGAGCATGATAGTGTGCTCTCCCGATCCAAAACCCGACGCAAAATAGAGCCTCACGTCAGGCGTGGACAGTGACCGTGTCGCGTTAAAATACTGCGGAGCTTCCCCGTCGCGCCAAACGCTGTATGCCGAGTTATCTGGCCCGCTGGAGCCGAATATCGAAACGGCGTCTCCTGTAAGAAAATACTGCAGTCAGCGGGACGTACGTCGGTGGATGGTCGTCGAGCGGTCGTACCCTGGCGAACAAAAACAGTCAGGATGACACGGATAATGACTGAATGGCACACGCACTGAGAAGGTGTAGTTGACGGATGCGTGGGTAGCAGATGTGGATCTGTCGAAAATTGAGATTGCAAGCGGAAATAAGCTCGTTGAGCCACGCACTGCAGAGTATCGTTTGCGGTCCATACGCCCTTTGGTAAGAACGTGAACGAAGGGTCTGAAGCGGCCACTGAGAATGTCTCCAGTTGGGTCGCGGAAGAGTTAGTCCCAATGGCACACGTCCATGTGATCTGCAATTGAGAGTGAGCGGACGCGCGGGACGTGGGTGTAAGACGACGCACAGATTCGATGTTCAGCGCGGCCCACTCGTCATTTCTTATCACCATCGTGTGTTGCACGTCGCCGAGGGACGTGTTGAAGATAGTGGCGACCAGCTCCTGCTCTTCGCGCGAAGTCGCGCCAGAGCGGTTGTAGGTCTGGCCGTCGATAGATACCGAGAACGCCCCGTGGTATTCGTTCTTGGTGCCTTGGATCTGAACCCATTTGCCAGGAAACGTGAACGTCGCGGAGGCGCCGAGATTTTGGGTGACAGAAAAGTCTGCTCCGTTCGAGCTAGAGCAGTCGGTTGAGAAGAACCGGCCAGCACGTCGAAAGACTACGCACTCGTGTTGCACCCATCCGCCGTTGAACGTGATCAGAGGGCTCGTATGCTGAATTGTAATATTGCGAAGGGCCATGGTGCCCAGGGAAAGTAAGGTGAAGGAGCGAAAGACCACCGGGGCCACCGAGGCGGGAGGCAATGCGAGAGGTTAACGAGTGGGAGAGGGAACCAGGGTGTGTATCATGCCGAGCTAAAATGGATCTTGGTGGCCTGTCAGACGGGCTGTTCTTGCCATCTTGAACCGCTGGCAGCGTGAACGCGAAGAGTCAGATATTATTACTGGCGGTGGCGGCGGCTTCTGTTGGATCATATCACCGACGAATCCAACAGGTTGAGTGGTTTCTCGAGCTCGTACGCGTCTTGCAGGCCAAGTTCAGCTCGGAAAACTTGGGAAGCTAGCGCGTAAAGTGACAAGAATCGGTCTTGAAATGTTGGCTTAGGCGGAAAGGGCTACATGCTGTTCAAACTTTGGTGGAGCAGATGATGGGGGGAGGAGGCAGAGGCGGTGATGCCACATGTGACGGAAGAGCGGTTTGCCCCGGCCTGCCCCGCACCACAGGCAGTTGGGGCTGGTGGATGTTGCGTGGCACTCTACGCGCTGTCTGAGCGCACTCACGTACCTCTCCCGGTCTCTCCCGATCTTCTCTTGAACCATGACCACCATCACCCGCCGTCTCTCGTCCCGTCGTGGGTCCACAACGGCCTCGGATCCCTTCGCTCGCAATGCCCATCTCAATCGCGAGTCGTCCAGCATCCTGACCATCGTCCGCGTCACCAGTTCCAGTCCCGCTGGCCCACCGCCTGGCCCGCTGGAGACACCCCCGTCGCCCAGACGCGCTCATCGCAGGCTTGGAAGCAACCCCAATGCGCAGCAGGCCAGTCAGGACTCTCCTCCCGCCGGGCGGGTCAGTTTCGCGTTCTCGTCGTTTGCGGCGCCAAGCCAGCAGGCGCAGAACCACCAACAGGCCAACTCCAGCAGCGGTGGTTCCCCTCGGTTGCGCCCATCGTCTCCACATCGCACTCCATCGGCTCCTTCGTTCACGAACACCCGTCTCACTCCCGAGCAGGTCCTCGAGGTCGCTAAACAGGCCACGAATCCGCGTCCCCCTGCTTCTCCGAGCATCCCTGCGTTGCATTCGCAGCCCACGCTACCTCCACGATCCGGTTCCCCCTCAAAACGTGCATACTTCATCAATTGCGCCCGCAACGTTCACACCGCTCCCGGCGGACATATACCTTCCCTTCCTCGACCGTCCAGCGGAGGTCAGCGCGCTGCTGTCTTCGCCACCGTCGGCAAAATTATTCGCGCTTCTGGCCCAAACCTTCCCAAAGAATGCGGTGAAACGCGCAGATGACCAACTGCCGGTTAATACAGCCGAGTGGACATTCGATGACCTGTCGTACTGGCTCACGAAAACCACGAGGGAGGAGGCATCTGACGCGTTCTGGGTTCAAACCGCGCGCACATGTATTCTGAAGCACTCGGAGCTTATTTGGGAACGTCTCAGGGGGGCGTTGGGCGTTCCTCCGGAGCTCGACATTGACGTCAAGGAAACGGAATACCAGGACGTGTTTGAGGAAGACGAAGAAGAGATTCCCGAGGACCATGGACGCAAGGCATTCGGCCATTGGGAAGACTGGGATGCGGTCCTAGATTCTCCGATTTTCGACCGCCATTCGGCTGCTTCATCGCCAAACGCGTCGCGAAGGGCTTCGGGAGTGCCGCAGGCTCTCAGTGGCACTGCTACGCCTACCATCTTCACCCAGCTGCCCACGCCGCATGACTCCGAGTACTTTTCGGTGTCGCCCATCGGCTTGACGCCCAGCAATGGCAGCGACGTGATCATCGAGCCTGTTCTTGCCGTCTCTGACGCGTTCTTGGCGAACACAAACCCGCCGCCGATGTCCCTGCCCGCGTCGATGTCCGGCGACAACAATGGATTGGGCGATATTGGAGAGGAAGACGAGGAAGAGGACAATTTGGCCAACAAAACCATTGACGCAGAGCCGGAGCTCCCGGAGTACCCACAAGTGCTCGGATTGCGGATATCCACACCCGGTGCTCCTGTTCTTCTCCCCAGCTCTCCGAGTCTGCGTTCCGCAACAACTGGCGGACCCTTGCGCTCGCCGTCCTTCTCCTCACGTGGCCCAAACTCCCCTGCGTTGGTCCGCTCCAACTCGTCGTCGTCGCATGCCTCTGGTGGCGAGACCCTCACGCGCACAGGCTCATCGGGAAGCATCTCGGCCATGAACAACCTCGCGCGCCGGGGCTCGTTCGGCAGCATGCACTCTTTTGGCTCGGACCGCGATGCGCCGTACGACCCCGTTGCGGACCGGTCGCCCGGTAACCCAATCTTCCCGAGCAACTTTGCGCGTCTGGCAGTAGGACCGACGCTTGCCGCGAAGTACGCTTCTTTCTTTCTTCCCTCTCAGACGTATTAATGATCCCGACTTGTAGCAACCCGTCCCTCCGCTCGCCAACCCTGCCTCCGCAGTTCAAACATGGTCTCGGCATGCGCCGCTCTTCCTCGACGCGTTCCGACCGCGGCAGCCGTTTCCGCCGCAGTTGGGGAATCGGCGTCGACGACTATGCTATCACAGTCGCGAGCGGAAGCAGCGCTGGAGGAAGCGTTCGCGATGGTGACTGAAAGAACGAAGAAGCAAATTTTACGAAGGAAATGTATATTAAACGACGGACATTTTGGGCGGTTTCTTGGGATATTCTGCTTTGAGGTTATTGTATTATACAGCCAAGAAACGATGTAGCTGTACAGTTGAGGATAGAGGGTGAAGTTAGCGAGCACGTGATCAGGCTTAGATCTATGAGGATTCTAAAGTGGGGGACCCGCATAGCAATAATAATATACGATGATACAGGTAAAGACGCGCCGACCACAGCACTAGTGGCAATTTTACTGAGTATAAATATTCCAGGTCTACGAGCCGGGTCAGCCTCAGGATACCACGCAACACGGAATAGCACTGTACCTTCCTCCACAACAGCCCCTTGTGCTCAAGTATCGGCCCGTCGATGCCCCACGCCATCCCCTTGAACCACCAGAACGTGCCTGCTATCGCGGCGGCATATACAGCAAATGTTACTGCCCGGCCAGTCGTGCTGAACCGTGGCGAGGAGAAGACGAAGTGGTCGAGCATGTGCGCGCACATTATGACCGCAAAGTAGAGCGTCGGGAGGTAGTGGTGCACGTATGTTACGCGACCCATGATCATGAAGGGGACTAGAAAAAGGTGGTGAGCGCCGTAGCGAAAGTGAGGCGATATCACCTACCGAAATGTAAAGTCCAGCCTATGCCTGCGATCTTGATGACATATAAGAAGTGGTCCCAGTCCGCTGCAGCTCTCGTGAGCACCGTAGCTCGAAATAGAACGGAAAACACCGACCATCGTTCATGACGAAGTACTGCCTTTGCATCCTCATCAAGTATACCACCACAGTCACCGCAGCCGCAATCAGACTGACTGAACCACTCCACCAGACAATCGGGTTCCCAAGGAGGTAGAACTTGGTCTCTTTGTCTCCCCAGCCGCACATCCGCAAGCCAAGATGCAAGAACGGCCAGTCGAGCGGCTGGCTGGCGAGGATGTCCTGCTTGTCAGGGTCTGGAATAAGCGCGTTGTTCGAGTTCATCATTGCGACGTTGAGCGCAACAAAGTCTCGCAAGAACGAGGTCTTGAAGTTGGATTTGTCGCCAGGCGGCACTACGGTCACGTGAACGCTGATTCAACGCTGAGTGAACAAAAGACTTACACCGGTTGTTCCAGTGACCCTCAACGTTCCAATGCGTCTTCACATCCTTCGGGTCGTCCTCCGGAATGCAACTAACTTCAATCTGCTTCCATCCCCACTGCGGTAGACTCTTCCCGCTCGCATACAGATAGCACCCCAGGACTTGGTGTCTGAGGCGCAGCCGCGTCGTCAGCGTCCGCACCCTGGGCACATTCTCTCTTGAGCCGAGCACATAGTCGTCCAGAATCTCGACGACCCAGTAATCATGTACATCGCCAATCGTCGTGTTGCCATACGCCGAGACTTCGTGATTAAGCTTGGTGAGCGGCGCAGGAATCGTGTGCGAGTGCAAGTTGCGCGTGGTGAGGTCGTGGTTGAGGCGAATGACGTCGCCGTGGCGGACGTATCGTATCGGGTCCGTGGGGCTGTACGGCCGCTGGTCCCAAGGCGTGAGGATGGTCCATTCGTTGTTGGCGTCTTTGTGGTGGTAGCACGTTATTTGCTGCTGGCCAGAACCCTCGGGAAAGAGATGTGGGTGCGAGTGTAACAACCCGCCGCCGAAACCCATTGCCTTGAGCGTGATACGTGAACCGAAAGCGACCTCTGCCAAGGATATGAGCGGAAACAGTGTGGACAGAAATGAAGGGGCTCACCGAGAGGGTATGTTCCGAGCTCGCTACCTTGGAGATTTGCTTGGAAGAGCGAACTCATTTGCGAGTCACCGGGACCAGACTCGTTCAGGACCATGAAGTGGGCCTTGAAGGAGGCCATGAAGACTATCATGGGTATAATGATTAGGCAAAAGATGCGAGCGGTCCAGTGTTTGACGTGCGTTCGCTGCAAGGAGAGAAACATTAGCGTACAGCTACTCCTTGTTTTACTACCACGTACCACGGGCATTTGGAGGTCTCCAAATTTACTCCACAGGTCCTCGACCGTGTAGAGCCCTACAAGCGACGTGACGAAGAGGCCGATCATCTTTACGCTCGTCGCGCAACCAATGGCTACCCCAGTCATCGTTAACCACGTCCACCAGCCCACGGAAAACGGTCTGCGTGGCATCAGCACAAGAGTATTACAAGGGATATGGCAGACCGTGATTGTTGGTTGTGGAATTTAGAGAGGCAAAAGACGGTGAGGACGATGAAAAAGAGAAGCATTGAGTCGAGGAGGATGAAGCGGGATATGCATAGCCAACCAACGTCTACAAACTGTAAGCGAAGCCCCACACAGGAGCACAAAGGCGCACGTACCAAGGAGGACCATGAGCGCAAACAAATGGGATGCCCAGTCCGAAAAGCCGAGCTCGATGCCTGTATACCAAGCCAGCGGCACCATCCCGACGCCGAACAAGGCCAGCATCATCCGCATTTCGACATACGGCACTTCCTCTGGATAATCTTCTCCGCTCTTGAACTCGAAGTTGCCGTCGTAGCCAGCCAACAGGCCCACGAGACCAACCAGCATTTTGCCAAGCGGCGGGTGCACATCGAAGTAAAACTCGCGCTTGAGGTAGTGTGTGCCGAATTTTCCGAAATGAGCCTCATCCCAGATGACTTTGCTTGCGTGTCCGATGCGGTAGAAACGCGTCAAGAGGGAGAGGACGGTGTAGATGAGCCCACTGACGTGGGCGCGGTGCTGCGACCATAGATCGCTCTGGACAGAAATTAGCATAGCTGAGAGCGGATTCTTGGTCGAGGACGCACCAAAGAGCCTTGGCTAGTCGGCTTCTGGTACACCTGCCCGCCTGGCGGTTTCCCTGTTTTACCGCTATCGTCCTCGGGAACTTGTTCTACTACTGGTGCTGGCTCGGCATTCTTCGGGACGCGTCGACGAGCCCCTTTGCTTTCAGGCATGTTTCGGAGACAGCTTCGGTCGCTGTTGAAGGGGAGAAGGAGTGAATGAGGTCTGCAGTGTGTTAGTGATGCTGTGCAACGGCGTCTCGTTTGCCAGCGCTGGAAGGAGCAATGCGGGCGCGAGACACAGCAGAGGTCGACGCTCACTCTTTGAGCTGTGGTCCCTCGACACGTCGGCAAATGAATTTTTGTGTGGGTTGGCGGGACGAGGGAAGGTAGGTCGATTCACGTGACAGCCTGAGGAACGGCCAGATATTAACAACGATCTCCGCGGCTCGACAAAAGTACTAGTCGCTCTCCACTTCCGCTTCTTCTTCCTGTTCTTCCTCATCCTCCTGTTCATCCTCCTCTCCCATTTCTTCCCATCCTTCCTCCTCATCCTCTTCGGATTCATCTTCGGCATGTTTCCGCTTCCCGTTGGCTGCTGCCGGTTCTTCTCCGCTCGAAGTCCCATCCGCCAGTGTAACACAGGTCAAGCGCGTTTTGTTCGTGTCGTAGACAGCGACCGGGGGGATATCGACGATCTCCTTGCTGTTTGCTGGTACCAAAGCAAGGTCGTAGACATGTATCTTCCCATCCGAAGACACGGTGCAAACGACGGTTGTAGATGACCTCGGAGAACCTTCAGGCAAGGCGATTGAAAGCGTTTGTACCGCCTTTACACTATTTCCAGTTCAGCACAAGTGAATGAAACGACTTGGAGGTCATACCGATTCGCGTGTCCCGTCATGGCCGCAATAATTCGGGGAGGCTTCTCTGGATCCGTCGACGCCATGTCGTACAGCGATAGTTTCTTATCCTCAGCACCAGCGAGGAGCAGTTCGCCGTCTCCGTCGACGCGTTTACAGAACAACACGTCCTGTAGGCGGGAGGGATGCTGGATAGTGTGCAGCAGAGCCATTTCCTGATGTAAATATGAGATTCAATAACAAGTCCGACTCTGAACAAATGCGTACCGTGTTATAAACGTCGATAGTTGAAGCTGTTTGGACCACAAACATCGACCCATCGACGGACCATCGCACCAATTCTGCCTCTGCAGCCTCTTCAATAATGACCCAAGAGTTTACCGTGGAAGACCGCACCTTTACCAAGCTTGGTGCTTGCGCAGCCCTTCCCTCTCATCAAGTCCCACATCCTCAACGTCCTATCCTTCCCTACACTCAACGCCACCTTCCCAGAGGGATGTACCGCGACGCTGTTGACGCGTCCCTTGTGTCCACGAAGGGCCCGCAAAACGGCCCAGTCGCGTGCCCGGAACAGACATAACGTTCCATCCTCCGACGCCGACAACAAATGGGATCGCGAAGGGAAAACCAAGTGGGTTATCGAGCCTGTCTCGAGTCAACTGTGTGCTCGGAACCGTAAAGACGAGCAGAAAATGCGCACCTTCATGGTGCATGAGCCCTCCAATTTCCTTCCTCCTCCTCAGATCCCATACTTTGATAATCTCATCCGCGCTACCCGTGGCAAGCCATTTTCCGCCTTGCGGCGACGCGGCGACGGCTTTTATGCACGACACATGCGCTGGGAAGGCAAACACTGGCTTGAGATGGAACGCCAGCTGGGAGTCTTCGTACGAAACTGAGCCTTCAAGGCCGTAGAGCAGCTTCTCGTATGAGCCGGCGACGATCTTGAACGTCGAAGGAAGAGAGGCCGTTTCTTTTTGTTTTTCCTTGGTCTTCGTGGCTTTGTTTTTGAAGTTGGCCGGGACGGGGGAGCCTTTGACGCGTTTGGAAGATAGAGGAGGCGGCTCGACGCGTGCCTTCTTCGCAGGTCGTTCAGGCATCGTCGTGGTTGAGCGGAGAAAAAATCCTTTTGACGTTTGCAACTTGCGATGCGCGGCAATGTGATGTCTCACTCCCGAAACCTTTCCTCGTGGCGCCAGGCCATACAGACGAAAAACGCGTCCGTAAATGCCTTTGTACACATCTCTCCACCACCGCATCCTTGGCCGGAATCGAAGCTCCCGCTGGACGGCCTAGCAGTCGCGGTAAAAGACATGATTTGCACCGCGGACATGCCGACCACAAGCTCTTCTGCGCTGCTCCAGCGTAAGTCCGCATAGAGCTGCACATGGACACCATCCGACTGTTTTCAGAATTCCACCCGCCATTTGATGCGACTGTAGTCCGTCTTCTACGAGAGCACGGCGCGGACATCGTCGGAAAGGTCAACTGCGATGAGTTCGGTATGGGGTGCGTGTTTCTCGGCTTGCTTCGTCCACTCCGACTCAATATTCAGGTCCCTGAATGTCCATTCAGTGCACGGGCCAGTGGTGAATCCATTCCAGGCAGCCTCCGCGGCTTCCTCGACCGTTTGGGACGAGCGCGAACGCCGATCGGCAGGGGGCAGCTCGGGTGGTAGCGCCGCTGCCGTTGCAGCTAGCATGTGCTACGCGTAAGTAACTAGTGCTCGGGGCATTCCGTTGCTGAAGAGCACAGTGCACTTTCAACAGACACCGGTGGTTCGACGCGCCTACCCGCGTCTTATTGCGGCGTCGTAGGATTGAAGCCTTCGTATGGCCTTCTAAGCCGGTCCGTCATCTCGTGCATTTTATACTGGCTTCTAAATGACTTCAAGGTGGGGCGTAATATCCTTTGCCGACAGTCTCGATTGTGTAGGCGTCATGGCCAACTCGGTCGACGCGACAAGACGTGTTTTCGGTATGCAGTTTCCCACCTTCACGAAGCGAATCGATACTCATTTCTCAGGCGTACTCGATGTCTACGATGAGCAAGACCCCACCTCTGCACCTCCAGAGACGCGCCAGAAAGCCAAAGAAGCCGCGCGCCAATCCTGGTCCGGCGCCTCCCTGTCCTCTCTCAGAATCGGCGTTCCACAAGAATACTTCCCTCAAGAACTCTCAACGGAAGTCTCTGGGCCCGTCCAGCGCGCCATGAAAGAGCTGCAAATGCGCGGCGCAACCATCCTCCCGGTATCATTACCTACGACGCCATACGCCTTGAGCGCGTACTACGTGCTCTCTAGCGCGGAGGCCAGTAGCAATATGGCGCGGTATGATGGCGTGCGGTACGGTACGCAAATACCGTCGTCGAGCGAGGACCGGTTCCCCAACACCGCTGCACGCTACGCCGTCACGCGCTCGGTGGGCTTTGGCTCTGAAGTCCAGCGGCGTATTCTCTTGGGCACATACGCACTCTCAGCCGAGTAAACACTATATCCTTCCATCAAAAATCCGCTAACTGCTTATCCAGCGCATTCGACAACTACTTCCTCCAAGCCCAACGCGTCCGACAACTAATCAAAGACGACTTCAACCGCGTGCTCCGCGCCGTGGACGTGTTCTCTCGCGACGTGCCTGCAACTACCGACGGAGTCGACGTCCTCATCCACCCATCCGCAATGCGGACCGCGCCTCCGCTCGACTTCGAAGCGGGCTCGAGTAACAGTCTGGACGCGTATGTCCAAGACGTGCTGACGGTGCCGGCGTCGCTTGCTGGTTTACCCGCACTCAGCGTTCCTCTTCGGCGAACAGCAGATGAGTGGCCGGTTGGTATCAGTATTGTGGGTCAGTGGGGTGCGGACGACACAGTCCTTCGCGTTGGAGAGTTGATCGAGAGCATGCAATAACGATAACTCGGTCCGAGAAAGTAGATGTGCCGAATAAACAACGGGTTGTACATTTACATCCGACGGGAAAAGGTCGTCCTACTGATACAACAAACTCGAAAAGTGACAAAGTCCCGAAAGAAGAGGAAGAAAGCAGGAGGGAGCTCAGAAAACCGCTGCGGCGACCTTCTCCAGGAACGTGACCGGCGGGTCCGGTGGCAGCTCCGTTTCCTCGACTGTTGGGATTCCCTACAGACGCGGCGTCAGTAGCTGTGAAGAGAACAGGGGAGAAGTCTACACGTACTGTTACAAAGTCCATCTCAAGCGGCTTCCATATCTTCGTCCTATAGACGATCTTGTAGCCGAAGTACATTATCGCAAAGATAGGAATGTTGATATCTGAGAGCAGTGAGAGAAGTGCCCCGGGATGAATGCAACACATACAAGCCGTGAGGAACATCGACGTGTTGAACTTGAAGAACACGGCGAAGCCATTGATGAAGATGAAGAAGATCGTCCATCCCATTCCCCTAGGTCGAAGCTTTAACATAAGCTAGTGAGAAGAGATGCGGGGACGTGCCAGTATGAGAGGTATGGTCTGTTACTGGTTAGTCACGTGAAAAGAACACTGCAAGGAATACGCACTGGAGAGCATTGTGGTACACGTTCTTCTTGAGGTCGTATCCTTGAGCAATCATTCCGCGTCCTGTAGATACGCGTCTTAGGTGGGCCCGATTTTTTATGCGCGGAACTCACGGAAGAACGAGTAGGTCAGGTTCATCGAGAACCAGCCGATGAAACCTCCGGTTGTGGTGATGTTTACAAGCCAGTTAAAGACCTAAAGTGTGTCAGTAGCAGTCCCGAAAAGATCCATAGCGGTAAATTCACAGTTTCGGACCCTTCAGAGACATTCATGAAGGACAAGAGCGCGAAGGCACCCTATTTCGTATCATCAGCACATAGCGGAAGACGCTCATCGTTGGAACACACCGATGCCAACACAGATGCGATAGGCAGCCCACGCTTCGTCGTGTACGAGAGGAACTTCGGTGCTTGGCCACGGATCGAGAGGCCGTAAAGCACGCGGGAACTGCAGAACAGCTGGCTGCTTGAGGCAGAGATGGCGCTGATGAATATCACGGCGTTGACGATGTGCGGGAAGGCTTTAGAAGGCGCGTAAGAGGCGAGGGAGGTGTTCGGTTATCGTGTCACTTGCCTTTAACTCTGGCACTATGCAGCGCGATCACGAAGGGAGACTGCGCAGCCGTGCCCGTGTCTACAAATAATTGTTATGTGGAACAGTAATAGGTGAACGATATACCTGAGAGAAGAGCAGGGTTGTTGAAAGGAACGAGCATGCCGACCATGAGGATGCCAAGCATCTAACGGTGGATTAGGTTTGGGGGTGAACAAGGAGCGCTACTCACGTAGAACACAACTATTCTGTAGAAGACCCTCCGAACTGCCTTGGCAATGTTGCGGCGAGGGCTGAGGAAGCAAGTTGGCAGGAAGAAGAAATAAAGAATTAGATGGCTCACTTTTCCGTCTCCGAGGCCGCAATGCATACCAACTCCATTCCCTGGAACGAAAACGCGGCCTGGATCACGACCTTGAGGATCGCGAAGAAGCGATCTGCTCCAATGTCCTGTACTAGACCGGCGCGGTTGACTGCACCAGGGTTGATCCAGAACTGAGTTGGTTGAGCCTCAGTTCAGTGATTAGCTCGTGGCTTTCGCACCTTGAATCCAATGCGTTCGTGGTCGGGACCACCGCCGAGGTCAAGAACGAGACCCGCGCATAGGATGATGATGATAACCAAGACTGCAAAAGTGTGAGCCAGCCACCAGCGCAGGAGAATGGTAACGTACGCTTGGTAGAGGAGAAGAAAAATTCCGCTGTTGGTCAGGATTAGCTCAAATCTACGAACGATGAATCTCTATACATTCTCCGAAATACCTACGGGCAACGTTAGCAAAAGATGCTCGCAGTTGAAGGATACAACGAACCGAACACCAAAAATGTTGATGGCCCAAACGGTCAAGACGATGAGCTAGCAACGCGCGTTAACCGATGCGTACAGCATAGGCCAAAAGAACATGGCTGTACCGCCGTATAGATGGCTGCGTGATTGGCCTAATGGAGAGAATAAGCAGGAGCGAAATAGAAACGCTAGCGCGACGCACGTCCTTGTCCCAGAATGTGAGGAGGATTACGGCCGCGTTTATCTCGACCGGCACGGAGGTTCTGCAAGGCGGTTTAGGGGGCAGTTGCGTGATACGAGGACGCATACGCATTGGAATAGAAATAGTTCTGATTTCATGAGAAACGAATAACGCGGCATTACTTTTCACTCACCCATCCAACGGCAAAGCCAAGTGCAGGGTCGACCCATCGTGCAGCTGCACGAAATGAGCAAGGACTACATCCAGAACGCGAAGTACACACCATAATGCGGGAACGTGCCAGAGATTGGCTGGAAACAGTTGAGCACAATTTGGCCAGGTAATTTACGGGAAGCATACAGCCCAGGTGGTCATTTCCCCTACGGAGCACAACGAGCTTCACGAACGCGTCAATTCAGTGGGTTTGACGAGAAGATTCATGCGCTACGCACGAGTATGCAACAGACGCGACGAGTCCATAGGCCAGAAGCGAGCCGAGCGGTCCCGCCACCTGGAGCGCGTTTCCGGAGCCCAGGAATAAACCTATTAGAGGATTGTTATAAAAGGACTGGATGGAGAAGCGTAAGACTTGCCCGTTCCAATGGTCCCAGCAATCTGGACAGTCAGAACAAGAACACGGAAAGCTGAAGCGTGCGACAACATACGGCAATCCTAGTGAGAAATAAGCATGCTAGAGGGCTGGGCGAACTAGACCACGCACATCTGGACATGCCGCTGCTTGAGTCGGCGTTGGAGCATCTCCACATCATGGTAGTCCCTAGGTACGCGGTGAGCAGGAGCGGTTTGTGAGCATAACCAGGTACCAGTCGTATCGGTCGTCGCTTGCCACAGTCTCGACGATTTCTTGAGAGGACTTGCTGGCCCGCCATTTGTAGTCCATTGCTGAAGAAAAACAAAGGAGAAGAAGGAAAAAAGAGGGAGGGCCCGAACGAAGGAGAGAGAGAAAAGCGGACGCAATTCATTTCGTCCGCTGTCCTTATCGTGTCGTCGCGATCAGCGTTTTGAATGAACTGATGCATCGGAGGTTCCCCATCTTCTTGTTCTAGAGCCGCTCGTCGTCCAACTACACCGGCCAACGGCCAACTTTGGAGTCGGTAACGGCCATCTCATCTCGGGGCCAGGTACATTGCCCAAGAACGAGACCGGGAGGTCCCAGGTCCGTCGTCGTGGGATCCCGCGTGATTTGTCACCCGACAGGCCGTTCCTGTTTCGTGCCCTCGTCATCGAACAGTGTCCACGACGACGCCCGAGCGAGCCGCGCACGGTCCGGTGTATGTTCGCCGACGACTCGTGTTGAACTCTCCGTCGCACCACGATGACTTCGCGGCTCAAGAAACGGCTCGACAACCTCGGTGTCGACGCTGGTAGTGCACGGGCCAACGAAAACTTCTGCTTGGTACTGCTTCATATCTCACTGGTTTCTCTTTTAATTTCTTCCAGATTGGCACTCCGTTGCCGCCCCTCGAGAAATCGAAAGATACAGGCGAATTCGTTCCGTTGTGGAAGCAAGAGGTCCGGGATGAGAAGGGACGGCGACGGCTGCATGGGGCGTTCACTGGTGGATTCTCGGCGGGATATTTCAATACTGTTGGGTCGAAAGAAGGTGCGTATTTCTTGGGTGTTCATCCTAGTCATCTGAGCCTGGCTAGGATGGACGCCTTCAACATTCGTGTCGTCTCGAGGCGACAGATCCAAAAAGAAAACGGCGCGTCCGGAAGATTTCATGGACGAGGAAGATTTGCAGGACTTGAGGGAGAACCGGAATCTTGTGGACACGACCGATGAGATGGACTTGACTGCAGGGACACCGCAGGGCCAAGGAGACGACGAACAAGAGTGCGTCGCCGGTTCCATTGTTCTGTGGTCATCGTTAACGGGGTTTAGTTCTGTTGCTCGTGCCCTCGAGGCGTCTATGCTGCCAGCCGCCAAAGACTCGGCTGGTGCTCGCATTCTCAAGAAAATGGGTTGGCGTATCGGACAAGGAATCGGTCCGCGAGTAACCCTGCGCCAGCGAAAGCTCCAGGATCTTGTTGCCTCGGGTCGTCGCTTCACCGAGGCCGATTTGGCCATTCCAGAAGACGACGAGGAAGCCAAAAGGCACACTTACGCACCAAAGGACATTTCCGTCTTGGTAGCGCAGAGAAAGGACAACACGCATGGGTTGGGTTATCGTCCCGGAATGAGTTTGAACGAGGGTCCCAGTGGAGGTGCTGGACCGAGTGGGCCGAAACTTGCTGGTGCGTTGCCGGAAGCTGCGTTGGCGGATGACTGAGTGTTTTCTTCAGGTGGTTTCGGCCTCGGCGCGCTAAACGACGCGGACGAAGATGATCTCGATGTGTACGACAGTGGAGCGCGGACCCAAGACCGGAACCGCACTGCGTACGATATCATTGACCGCGAAGAAGACGAGAAGATTTCCATTGGCTCGAGAGCTGACCGTAATGTGGCCTCGCGAACTCGACCAGCGGGCTCCACGCACAATTTCCAAGACGGGAGACCGGTATTAGCCGGGTTCGTCTTGTCCGACAAACCAGTTTCTGAGGACCGATGGTACACTGCTTCGTCTTCTGCATTAATTCGTCTCATTCTTTGCAGGTTTCCGCTTCCAGAAGTTCCTCCAGGTTGGAAACCGGACCCCAAACGTGTCTGGAACAAAGAAAACGTTGAAGAGTCTGACGCTTCGATGCAGGAAGGCGTGAGCAGGAATAAATTTTCTGCCGATCAGGTAAGTTTCTTTGAATATGGTGATGTCGGTGGCTGAGCTGGTCCCTAGCGCGGCTCGATGTTAGGCGAAACGCCTCTTCCTTCGGCTCCTCGCTCTGTCTTTGAATACATGTCGCAGAAGGACCGCGAACGTATTCAGAGGCTGACCTCGTCGGCGTCTGCGCCACCTCCACAGGATGATGGTCCCATACCACCACCATCGGCTCCGCCGCCCACCGCGATAACGATTCCGCGAACGGAACCTCACATCGCCCTTGCTGCCCTCAACGGTGGTTTTGTTCCCTTCGCCACCAACCCAGCGAAACAAGCGCGCTACACCGCCTACCTCCAATCACAAACGAGTGCAGACTCGATCTACAGGCCACCAGAGCAACTCCCTGGGCAACCCGTTGACGAATACAACAAGGAGCTCGAGGATTATGCTAAAGCCGCAGTGATCTTCAAACCCTTGTCAGGCGCGATGGCCGGGCGGTTCACGTCTGCCGTCGTCGTCGAACACGGGCCGCAGATCACGGAGGGACTATACATGCCGAAGCAGGAGGACTTTGACAAGAAAGAGGAAGAACTGAAGAAGGAGCGCGAGGACAAAGTCAGCCCAAAGGTGCATGCAGCACGTCTAGGGATGTACGGACCCATGACGCGCGAGACGGAACCATGGCAGCCTGCCCGGTTGTTGTGCAAACGGTTCCGCGTCAAGGATCCAAATCCGACCATGGATGCGTCGGAAGAGGGAGCAGGTGCTGCTTCTACTTTCGGCTTTGGGCAAGCTTCCAGCTCTGCGGGAATTTTGGATCAATTCACGCCGGTGGCGGCCCCCGTGGCTTCGACGAGCGCTGCAGAGAACTCTGCGGCATCCAGCACAGGTCCACGTGACCTTGCCAATATCGGTCTTGGCGAGGATGAGACGCAGGGCCGGGACACACTCACGTACCAGCGCCCCGCAATGGATGTCTTCAAGGCGATCTTTGCGAGTGACGACGAGGACAGCGACGATGAAGCCGAGAAACCTGTGGACGATCCGGAGCCGCCGGAACCCGAACCCGTTATCCCTGCTGCACCGCCAGCAGCAGTCCAGCCCGAACCTTCCATGGTCGACATGAATACGTTCAAGCCAACGTTCATACCGCGCGAAGGCAAAGGAAAGAAGGACTCGGAGCGCTCGAAGGAGAAGAAGAAACGCGACAAGGAGAGGAAGAGCACGGTGTCATTCATCGAGGACGAGGGCGAAGAGGGAGCATTGCAGATCGTGCCAAAGGACAAGGGCCGTCCGAAGAAGAAGCGGCGAAAAGAGAAGGACGTTGTTGCTGACGACGACGATTCGATGTGGGTAGAGAAACCTGCACCAGAAATCGTGAGGCAGCTGCCCGTCGTTACACCGACAACAGTTGAGGACGCCGGCCAGATGAAGAGTGGGAGAAAGAGAGCTATCGATTTCATGTAATATTCGTGAAGTATATACAAGTAACAAAGCGACAAAGCACTCGAAGCTACGAGAAAAGCGCGAATGTACAAAATATATTAGGTTGATTTGGGTTCGATATATGTTAGAGAGTTCGTTTCATTAAAAGTCGCATCCACCGGCGCTTGCCCCGTTGAAGCCCGGTGCCTGCGAATAGAGCAATGTGCCGTTGGCCTTGAAGTTGGCGACGACTTGTTGGCCACCCGTGGTCGAGTTCATCCAAGTCATGAACGACTTCGCAAGCGAGTCGTCCAGCGTAATGGCATTCAGTAGGACATGGGCAGGATTGAGCAGCCGGTCGGACTCGTCGTCGGACGCGCATATATACTTGACGATCGCGTTCGTGACCGAAGACGGGGAGGAGAGCAGGGTACCGCGATCCGTTAGCGTGTATTCTCCCAAAGTCGCAGCGGCCGCGACCGCTTGCAGAGGAAAACGCGGGTATTGGTGGTACCAGGTTGAATAGGCGTACGCCCAAGGTACTTGCCCGATGGCAATGAAAATCTCCGACTCCTTGATGTTTGTGGCTGACTTGTCGAACCGACTGAGAAAACGTGTCGGGTTCGCGGCGGTCGTGGCCGCGCCAGCCGCAACAATCTTCTGGAATGCGTCCAGGATTGTGTCTGACGGCGCGATATTGGCCGGGTTTGAACTGGAGATGCATTGATTAGACACGGAAGACGCGAAATGAACAGCGCGTACGGAGGGCCGACAAAAACGAAATGGTCTCGGAATCCATACAGGCTCTCGACGCTCACACCGGAATTCAACGAAGAACTTTCCGCAGCGGGGTTATATGTGATGGCGATGTCGACCTGGCGCAATGCCATGTAGGAAAGCGACTGCGTGGTGTCCCCCAAGTACCAGCCGACCTGACAGCGATGAGCTCTGGTTGCGCGCGGATGTACTAGTAATCGGTATACCTGGAACGGGGCCGTCCCTTGTTCAACCATGTAGTCAACGAATGCATTCCCGAGCGCGCCGATGAGCCCACTCTGACCAGCGCCGCCGTTGGCGATTCGTAGTCTGACGTTCGGAGACGCGAACGTCTGCGAGCCGTTGTAGACCGCAATTGGAGACAAAGAGTTGTCAACGCCACCAGATGTCGGATTGCTACTGCTGGGGGAGTTGCTACCGGTCTGCGCAAACACGGCAGTCGCAAGAACAGTCGCCACAATGAAGAGGGCTGCCATCTGGAGTCGAGTGAAACCTGGAAGCGAGTTATGGCGGGGATTCATGGTTTCTTTTGCAGAGATCCAAGTCTTCACCTACTGCCAATGCGGTGGAATCGGTGTCGGAGATCGACTGGGATCCTTTCCACTTGGCACGGGCAGACATGCGCGGTTGAGAGGGGAGGTGGTTGTGGTCAGCTACAAGCCACCAATGAGGTCGCGTATCAAACGAGCGACATCATGCTCCGGGGGCGAGGCCTGTGGGGCCTGTGGGCTTTAGCGCCCGGCGTGGTCGGGTGGTCTAGGGCCCAAGACGCCGATGTCAGAGTCGACGGCAAGACTGAAAGAGTGTGTAAATGCGAGCGCAGCTCGGACGTCGGTACGTCACGATCGGGGCCATAAATTTATCCACTGACGCGCCGCGGATGGAGAACAAGGCCCAGCTGCACGGCGTGCAATCGCAGTGGAAGCGAGGGACTGTGTAATATCGTTGGCTGAGAGGAGGGGTCTATCCAAGCGTGTGGGTCCAGCGAGATCATGGCCCACGGCCGCAGGAACGTAATTTAGCTGCAAGCCGCGGAAACAAAACATCAGACGCGTCAACAAGGTGCGATCCAAAGCACAGGCAACGAATCGGGACATCGGGGCACGGATGGACGGTAGCAAGAAGCAAAACTAATGGCCAACGTGGGGATCGAACCCAAGACCTTCGCGTTATTAGCACGACGCTCTAACCAACTGAGCTAGTCGGCGTATGCAAACCCTCAAAATCAAGCATAGAGGACTGAAAGGAACCCAACGGTGCAAGAATCATCAAAAACGGATGAGCCGTTGTTGAGATCAAGCTTCATCAAACATTTATGAGCCTCCATTTAGATATACCCACCAAAGACTTGTAAACCCTCAAAATCAAGCGTAGAGGACTGAAAGGAACCCAACGGTGCAAGAATCATCAAAAACGGACCAGGGGACAGCCTGCGGGGCTGTCTAAGACCTTGCTTTTGCGTGCCATCCTTCGCTTCCTGATCCTTGTCATCGTCACCTCGCCATTCTACACTTCGCTGTTTTCTTAATTCAGATGCAAGTGGTCTCAACTATGTTCCTCCCCATCTTGCTTACATTACTACACCCGTATGCTACCCTGCAGTCCTATGTGTTCCTATGTACATCGTTCCTCTCTGCTCCCACAATTACCAATGGCCCACCGTCTCGGTTTCCCCCAGTAGGTCAATGACCGTCCCTGCTTCTGCTCCTTCCTCGACAGTCATCATCAACCTCGGAACCCCTCCAACTGGCATCTCGTGCGGGCTCAGCGGATACGTCACCACGCGCGTTGCCTTCAATACCCAATGCTGAACCGCAGTTAGTCTTGCTGCTCTCATTGTGTAACGTTTTCCTTACCACGCTCCAAGTTCGCCTAGGCCGTCCGAGCTTCTTCTCCACTCGCGCCGTCGTATGCATAGTGAAAGAGCAATCCACATACATGCCTCGCTCGATCTTCGCTCCTCGTTGTTCACCGCCTTCGATGCCCGGGCGCCGCTGTTTCTTCCACCTGCTCAGTGTCAGTGCCTTGACGTTCGATGCATGTCCTGCTACGTACCACCGCGGCACCACTGGGGACTCTGACTATCAGCAAATAATCTTCCTCCTCCGTCTTCAATACCCACGGATGCATAGATGTAACGCCCTTTCCTTTTGTTCAGTTGATGCTCATTTAGTTTCGCAGTGCTCACCAGGAAGAATCTCGCGTCTGCCTCCATGATGCTTGCGAAGAGCCCGTGCATTTCTCCACATCTGGTGCTCCCGCCTCCCAGGTATAGCGTCTTGACGTTGTGAGTGCCGGCAATTCCGTGTACAATTTTCGTACCTGTTGACCGCCCTCGTACTCCACCTCACAAACGCGCGCCCGCGCCGTCATCAACACGACCTTGTCGCTCCCGATGTGCTTGTAAACCCGCTCGTGCTTCCGAGGATCGCCCTGCGGTTTCTGTGTTGAAATAATCGTTTGATACCCCAGTCCGTGGCCCGCCGCTGTCGTGTTTTGCGCTGGTGGCGGTTGCATGTGCATCGTTGGCCACGCTTGCGAGCCATCCATCCCTCCTCCGCCATTCCACCATATCTCTCCGTCCCATCCACTGTTCAGCCGGTCCATCCCACCGACTGCCCACCACGACGCTTCATCTCCGCCCATCCATTCTGCCCACCGACTCGCGTCGCCGTCTAGCCAAGTTCCGTCCATATTCTTCGGTTGCGTCGTATTCGATCGCCGACTCGCCGTCTTCGAGCGCCGACTCGCCGATTTCTTCGTCTACGCGAGCACGGACATGCGCTGCGTCTTTGGTTGATACGCCATCCCATGGCATTCCCGCCCAGTCCCAGATGCCACCCTCGGCCATGGCTCCATCGAAGGTAGTCCAGTCCATGGAGTCCATCGTCTGCCTCATTTCAGTGTCTCTGTTATAGCCGCAGCGCTTTCGCCTTACCGTATAGTGCCACAAGTGTCGCTGGTAGATGATTTCTCCCCTCTTATCTTGCCTTATATGCCGTTTGTCGTTTGAAAGCCTCCGAGTCCCCATGCGCGTGTTCAGCGACCGTTGCGTCTGCTTGATAATTCCGTCTCGCGTGGCTAACATTCCAGCCGATAGACGCCGGCAAGCGTCCACCGTTCCGCGCTAAATGGTTATCCTCGCGTGTCAGGCGGTTGTTTAGTCGACATCAGAGTAAACGCCCACCGTCGACCATGGTGGTGTCTGGCAACCTGTGCCTTTACACGTGATCAGACCCACTTCGTCTTCTCCCATCGTGCATATCTCGTTCCTCTTTCCTCAACCTCTTCGTCGTTCCTTGTTCTACGACCTCGATACGCGGCCCTTCATCCCCGAGTGTTTCAGCCGTCTCCAGCCGTCTCTTCGCGCCATTCAACTGCCTGTTCTGCTGATGCCCCTCCTGTCGGTTTCTCCCCTCCGTCGACTTTCACACACATTCTACTTCGCATAAATAGAGTTCTCACATTATCAGAAGACAAAACTACGATCTGGATCTAGTACGTTCCGAATTTGGTCTGCCTCGGCTGTTTACGCCTCTGGTGACCCTGGCGCAGTTTCGTCATCCTCAGCGAACGGATGAACAGACCCGATTTCCTCGACATCCTCAACTGCGTCCTGCTCCATCGCTCCCAACTCTGCATATACACTGTCCCGCCACTCTTGAATAACTCGTCCTTGGCCGTCCGGGGAGCATCTCTGCCACCTCTTCACTCATCAACCCGTCCTGAGGCAGCAGTGAATTGATCTCTTGGCGTCGCTGCAGGCGCTCTTCTGGCCCTACAGTCACACAGCGACAAATCTGTAACGCGTCCAAGTACCACGTCTGCGGAACCTTCGCGTAAGTTTCCACTACCCACACGCGCATCCAACTCACCGATGTCCAAGTCGTTGACCCGTCCTGAAAGTCGACACGACTTTTCGTCTTCGCATAAAATGCACAACGCAGCGCACCAGGGACCCGATTGTGAGTGCGCTGCTCGTCTCTTCTTTGTAGCTGAATCCTTCCACTTCATCGTATTCCAGTCGTGCCTGGGTGTCCTGGTCAACACTTCCCGAGTTGGAGTTCATGCGGCACTCACGACTGAGTCGCGAACTTCCTGCGCGCACCGCACCATCCTCGTTTGTGCCCGTTCGTGCAGAGGTGTGCAATGTCCGACGTCGAAGACCCGCTAAACTCTCGTGAACCTTTGATCGCGACCCGATGGTCTGAAGACGAACCTTCCACGGCGCGGGTGCGGGATCCTTCATGTAGCCGGGAGGCGCTGAACGGCGTCCTTGAACCGGCCCCGAAGATCGCCAGCCGGTGGAGAACCAAGATAAATATATTCCTGGTGCGGAATTAGTCGTATTCTTGGAAGTTTTTCTCGTCACTCACGCCTTCGACACATCGCTCAACGCCGACGACGGTACCAGCGATGAACAGTCGCGCAATCTTCTTGGTGTCTGGTTCCACGGGTGGCGGAGGTGCCTTTGGTCTTCTTCGCCAACGATGACGCGGTCTTCCAGGAAGAGGTTCGGGGGAACATCGATGAGGAAGTGCTGAAGGTTGAGTACGTTGGCCATGGGGACAGGTGGAGGGGACGTTCAGGCTGGCTGAAGCTTATATCTAGCGCAACAATCGCCGCTAATCCACGACTCGTCGCTAGCCATGTCGCGTATTTCGCTTGGTTCCAAATGTATACGCTGCTTATCGTCGCTACTTGTCGGTCCGTTTCCGCTAAGCGTCCACAGCTCGGCTACCATGCGAGCCATACGACAACGTTTGATTGAGTCCCCCACAGTTTCCCGCTCATCGCTGCCGCGTGGGCTAAACGGCAATCCTTGGTTGGCCGCGGCCAGGATGGTCTTATCGCTACGACGCCCACCTCGCTTGACACTGAGCGTACGTGCTTTTCTAACGTTTTTCTCCATTCGATCCGTAATACAAACCTTCATCCGCACACTGCGTTTGCTCCGTCGCCACCCAGGTGAACATTAGACGCTATTATTTGGCAAGTTTCACTCAAGGATACTGCAACTACCTAGAGACACGGTCGTCGCTGCACATATCGCTGTACATATAAACCCAGTCTGCTTCAGTCACCTCTGTCTGTGTTATGTCATTTGCAGTGAAGGCACGATCCGTTGAACATACCTCCCAATGCTGAACCTGGAGCGGGAGCAGCTTGGTCGCTGGGAGATCGTGAGCCAGTTCTAGCCCTAGGAGTCGATCTGTGAGATTGCTGGGTGCTCCTAGTCGTCGTCTGTCCTCCTCTCGGTCTCCCGGAGCCTCCACTGCTGACGCTAGTGGCTTGCTCGACATCTCCGTTATAGCAGCGACAGATGTGTGTGGCCTGAAGAGCCCAAACCTGCAAGACGGTCAACAACGACTCCCATGATCCACACGACGCTTACAATACGCCAGGTGGCCCGAGATGCGTCTTTCGTCAACAGAATGTCCTCTCGCACGAATCGCATCGCACATCGGACAACCGCCCCGCCTCTATGCAAGGAGCACTTTCCGAGGCGTACCCCAGCTCGGAGATGTGGTTGCATTCCAATCGAACCTGGGTCTTCGTTAGTACTCGTAGTATTCGCCAGCAGCGGTACGCACTGTTGGCACCCCTTCGCCGACTTTGACTCTCAAGAAGGAGTTCCCAATGTTGTCAGTCGCAGGAACGCAGCTCATCCGGTCAAAGACGTGCTAGTAAGTGCATGAGCTTGGCTCTTTGTGGACTCAGGAACGCACGGTGCGGTCGTTGGGCGACGACGCTAAGACCTGCCTCTGGACAAATGCCACAGCGTCTTTGAATTTCGCATCCAAGCGTCCCCATCTCGGGTGTGGCGAGCACAATCACGTCCTAGAGCGTTGGGTTAGCATGTCTCATACGCCGAAGTCTGCGCCTCGACGCACCCCGAGCACTTCGTCCTGCACTCGGGCAACGACGCGTCCAGTCACGAAGATCTTCGCTACCAGGTTGCCGTCGTCAGCGACTAGATAGCGCCTGTTGGTGTCGAATCCACCGGAAACACCTGCTCGTCGAGGTGCGCGGGCGGTCGGAAGGTGGTAGAAGAAACTCTCCATGTCGATGGCGCTCGGGCCTCTTCTGCGTTATATACTGTTCAATCGACCATCGTGGTGGTGCGGAGGAACCTAAGCGACGGTCGCCGCTCTGCGGCCTCTCGCTTGTGGGTCGCCGGGGTTGAAAACAAGCGGTGGTGTGGCTGTGGGCTGGATCGTCAGCGAGGGTGGCTGTGGCCGTCATCCCAAACTCTCTTCTCGACCACGCGTTCGAAACCAGAGTCTTTACCATGCCCACACTCCCGGGCAAGAAGGCCCGCTCATCGAACACAGTGGCATCTTCTGTTCAAACGTTCAAACTTGGTCTTACCCTCCTGTTTGGTGATCCTTAGATTTCATCTCGTTCTTTTCGCTTCATCTCTCGGTGTCTCGGCCCATCGCTCCAGGTCCAAAATCCGAATGCATTATTATTGGAAGAATACGACGTCGTGCACTGCTTAATAAATATTGCCTCCTCGCAAAAACTAGACTTGGTTGAGCAGGTGGACGTCCTCTATCGTCGCAATCCCTCCCTCGTCATCTTTCGTCAAGTCGATGATTTGGCTCTGGACTGGGAGGCCCTCGAGGACTGGATCGTCTCGTCAAGTCAATAATGTCGGCTACCGCTCCACTGCGCTGCAATCGGCGAGGGCTGCGACGACGATAGCAACGCGAAATACGAACAGGCTCGAGTATCCATTCCTGCAGTGAGCCCTTTAGTTAAAAATGCCAAGTAACGTCGGTTGCGTGCGCTTACTTTGACCTTCGCAGGAGGACCGTCGCCTGCTTTCTCCAAGAGTGTGAGGAGGGAAAACTTGCAGCGTAAGATGGCTCCGATGGTTATAATCGTGCTTGGTGGCGACCGATGTGCCGGCAGCCATCCTAGGTATTCCGCGGTGCGAGAATCCTATGATGCTTGAAAACCCTGCAGTGCCTTTCATGGGACACGTACCTGGAGAACTTCATCGTCTTCCTCAAAACTAGCGGAACTTCCCAAGTACCATCAGAGTTCGGCTCGCTCCCAGCGTTTGTCGCCTGGAGTTGTCTGCATCTCGTCGTCAGCGCTGCCCAGCTCTAGCACTTTAACACTCACGGCGTCTGTTCGCTCGATGATCTCGTCGAGGTTGGATGCGATTGCAGCGAAGGCTTGTCGTGCGAGCCCTGCCGTCGGGCGGTATCTCCAACGTGAACGTCGTCTGCTCATTGAAAATGAACCCAAGATGGCGGCGAGACAAGACTGGTGCGTACCTTAGTACCCTCGACTTCCACCGGTGCACAGTCCAGTGACGATGAGAGAGCACGCTTCAGCCGGCGTGAAAGCAAAATCGCGCCACGGGCACTGGGTGACTTGGCGCTTCTGCATCGCCGTTATAGTCGACTCTGACTTTATCCACGCTCGACTGAAAGAAAAATATCAGCGGGACAACGACTGCGCCGCGGCCGGCGGGCGAGATTGTGCTCTGAGATGGTGCTGAATCCTTCGGCATGGTGGCTGTCTTTTCCTGCTCACCCACTTCTGTCTTTTATACCGCTCTCGGATGTGCGTACTACCTTCGGCTGCACAACCGAGTGTACCGAGCGGCGACCAAGAAACGTCGCTACTACCGAGGTGGTCTTCGCTTATTAACGTTGCGCCGCTTACCCTCGCTTATTCCAAAAGGGATTGCGCTCGAGTGAGGCCGCTGTGAAGGCTAAGTGTCCCCGCGTCAGCATTTGTTCAGCAGCCTGGCCCAGTGATTTGCTCCTTAAGTGGGCCCCTTGTTCGGCGAGCAATGTCATCGCACATCGGGCCAGCTTACGAGCGCGACTCCCGACATGAATCGGTCGTCATCCTCAGCTTCTGAAGGGACTTGCGATAGTTTATAATAGCTCAATTTGTCCCGTAACCACAAAAAATAAAACGTATTCTGCGTAGTGCTGTCCTTAGGTCGCGTTCCGCCTCTCCACAAAGATATGATCGCCTCAAGTAGCCGCTGTCGCGTCCTCTTCAGAATGCGCAAATCGTGGGTGACTGACGAGGTCTATTCAGTAAAAAGAGGCGCATAGACTGAAAACGCACTATCGCCATTCCGTATTGCTGAGGCCAGGTCTGTCTCAACACTTCGTTCCATGAGGGCTGTTAAAAGATCACCGCCTGCGACGTCGTAGTCGTCGAAAACCGAGCGAATGTCAATCGCATAGCAGGTCCAAATGTTCCCCGTCCCCACCAAAAAGCGAATCAAAAACATTTGCTTCGGTAGCTTCGCGTGCTCGCGCTGCACGAGCTGGACCATGTCTTCAGTGCAAATCGTCGATAGCGCGTCTTCGATGTTCGTGTCACGGATCATGCCGCAAGAAGCAAGCTGCTCAGCTCTCAAAATGATTCCAGACTCGTAGCTCGAGCGCACCTCATGCGCGTACTTCACGCTACTGGACGGGGGATCGTCTCGTTTGCCGGATACCGCGAAGAACCTGCGCATGGTCAGAGTCTGAGTAGAGATGTACAGTGAGAACATACGTGCACTCGATTAGAAAATCCGCGTCGCGAGCGCCATAGTTGATACGGTGGACAGCCCATCTGACTAATGGGTGGCGCCAGATGTCCAAGAACGCGCTCGCCGTGGTGACCTTGTCGACATTTGTGGGGGATAGCTCTTCGAGGGCGGTAATCTGCTGTCGGCACCCCGCTCGATGTGTAGGCCAGTGAGCCCTCTGGCAGGTCTCATCGCAGTACCGGGCAACTTGGCAAGCTGCACAAATCTTGTTCGGCCGAGCCTTCTTGCAAAAGTAGCAGTCGCGGCGCCGTGTGAGCTGGAAAATGGCGCGCTTGAGAGTCCTCCATTGCTGTTGTCGTGGCAGACAACGGGGGGGCTACTTGTGGTCGTCGTTCGGTCCAGATCAACGGAGGGAGAGTCCACGCGTCGTGTCGTCAGTGCGTGCCACCTTTTAAGGTCGCAAGGAAGAGTAGCCGAGTGTGCGTTGTCGCTAGCGTCGGCTACGTTCTGCCTAAGCGATTCGCATAGCATTCCTCGGTTTTGTCATGTTCCTGGATAGGATGAACGAGCACTGAGCTGTGGCGTCGCAGTTAGCAGCCGTCCCGTTGTTTTCAGCTCGGGGTCGCACAAATCGGTACTTCAAGCGATCATACGCTCTGGAAGAAGCAGCTGTGGACGCAAAAGACAAGCTGATTCGCTCCGTCTCGATGTCATCAGGCCATGCTGGCGATGCGGGACATTTCGGATCTCAAGAAGCGCAGATTGGTTTAGATTAGATTAGATAATTTCTAGTCAACAATATCTCAACACCCAATCTGCAAAAGGATCGCAATCCGCCGATGTCTCTAAGTCCTCTCTATTATCTGGAATGCGTCCCGTGCACAGGTAGTCACTTAACCGCGCGCATCATCATCGTCCCGTGGTCGTCGCCGCGCTGTAGCCGACAAACGTGAGCGCTTTCAGAATCCAGCTCTTCTCGTAAGTTAGCATCCGTGGTTGAACAAGACGCTTCATTTACGCACCATGTCGAATGTATCTGTTTGCTGACCTGTGTGAGAGCGGATAGCAGTCTCCATTCTCACAGGCAGGCAGGTGCACAAGAGCACGCTTCCGAGTGCGAATGTCTCAGGGCTGGTCTCTGTCTCTTCCAACCATTCATCGTCCGTGTTCAGTGCAGAGTATGTCTAGGATGGCGGTCAACGTTAGCGGCGCGATAAAGAGCGACGCACAGTGTACGTCTTGGCACAGAGATGCACGAAGATTTGTGCTGGTCCGGCCGTGGTCGCATCAGTTGCCCAGTGTTTGTGTCCCCGAATCGCTGACCGTCGTTATTATTTGCAGTAATGCAGGTTCGATTTAGCAACCCTTACCCGGGTCGTGGTTTTCCAGTCCGTCTCAAGCTTCCCTAGGAAATTCAACACGCTCAAGTATCCTTCATCTATTTCGCAGGGCAAGACGGGCTCGAGAACGAGGTACTGTAAATTTTATGAGATATCGGGAGACAACGTGAAACAAGGTAGCCCGACCTTCTCCGCCGCTGACGCCACGATATCCGACAGTCGCGCCGTGAACATGATCTTGCAAGCGGTTCGTGTCTTCTCTCCGACGAACGGATGCGCTTCTCCTAGCGGCATACTGATGTCGAAAGGGAGCGGATGTTCACTGAGTCGCGACTCTTCAGTTGTTGGGAGGGCGAACATTCTTGGGATTGTTGAGCCCCACGGGCCCACTCGTATTTGAACCTCATCGTTGCCACACGCTGACGGGTTCTTTTCTATGGGAGAGTTTCCCGAAAGCGATTAGTTACAATTCAATCCTATCTTAAATACGCGAAGAAACTAACCGAAGAACTTCGCCTACCGATCGATACGCGCAGTGCTAGCCGAAGAGGACTCCAGTCGAAGGCGCCCCCACAAGCGACAGACGCGGCTGCATCTGCTCCTCGCCTAATCCCCTCCTCTCGCTCTCCAACGTTAACATCGGGCGCTACAGTGGCTGGGGGCTCGACACTTTCCAGCGGCATGAGACGACAAATCTGCCGCGCAGTGAGACGCCAAGACTGCCGTTCTTTTGGTCAGACCCCCGGTAGTGTACGGAAGATATTCACGCACCACCTTCCAGAGGATTACTTCACTTCCCTCGACGATAACGGGTTCGTCGTGGCGTTGCAATTGGACGGCGCATCGAATGATCGCCCCACCTCCACTGGCGCGTTGCGTTGGTGCGCGGCGCCGACCCAAGTAAAAGCGGTCGACGACAGCTTGTTCTGAGTTCTTGTGAGTACAAAGCCGGTTCCTGTCGCGTTCACTGACCATTTCCGTTGATGCATCGAAATGGACGCAGATATCTCCCCAGCTGTCGTTCGTTCCGGGAGTGGTCCAGCGGTGGAAGTCGAGTATTGTCTGTGTGGGTATGACATAACTGTGTGGTGCATTGTAAGAGTCTACCTTCGCCGGGCGCGACGCGAGATAGATGTCGTCGAGGATGGAGACCGCGTCGCAAAAGTCGGGGACTTCAAAGTCTCGTGCTGGCTGCTCCAGGAGAGCGTACTTGTGCATTTGTCAGTGCGAGAATACGATGACCGCGTCCGATGCCGCACCTGGTACCCGCCATCGTTCGCGACAGCGAACACGCCCAGTGAGAACGAAGGTCGCTGGGCCGCGGTTCTCCTCGCGGAACCATCGTATCTCCGTTCCTGCGAGGACCACGTCCGCCGCGCGAGGAAGCTCCAAGTCAAACTGGGGAAAGACGAAGAGAGGCGGCATGTCACTACCAAGAGAGCAAAGACACAAGAACGCGGAGAGGGACCGTACCCAGCATGCTCTTATAGCAGCTCTCTCGCTTAATGAGACCGATAAGCGCAGGCACACTGGCCGCTGGTCGCTTGACCTCGGCTCGTCGCTTGAGGTGGTCGTGGGTGAAAAGCAACAGCAGTCGTTCACGTGTATACGGATGACAGGTTCAGCACTGAGCACTATTCCACCACCAATCCCGACGATCTAGTTCCCATGCGCCGCGCTCCGTTGCTCGGTGGCGTCTTCTTTGTCCCCCGACGCCTGGGAACGTCTGGAATCATCTCGAAGTCTGAAACCAGTCAGCATGGACCTGCAGATTGTGGTATACCCTACCGCTCAGGTCCGACCCATCTGGTTGAGCAATTAACATTGGGCTGTTCGCCGGGGTGCTTGGCACCGTGAACAAGTTACCCTGGGTGCTGTGGTTAGCACCTTTGACGACGAAGGGATTCTGTTCCTCCATGGACGACTGCGTTGCCATCGGCTGATCAATGGTTGCGGCGTCTTCGCTGCTGGAAGAAAACAGTCCCGAAACTTCACTAGGGTTCATCATCGACGAATCGACTGTGGTCTCCATGTTGCTCAAAGCTGCCGACACTCCACTTCCAAGGGAAGAACTCCCGGACTGTATGGCATGATCGTGTGGGGTACATCTGGAGTGGTTCTCGGAGGGGTGCTTGCCGCTGCCCAGGTGGCTTGGACAACGGCGCGCGGAGAGTGGAAAGTCGCGAAGGGCGGACCCTCGCGGCGAGTGGCGGGCACGGCGATGCTGCTGAGGGGATAGCCGGCGCTGCGCGACCATACCGGGTCCCGGGGCGGCGAAACAGCAGGCAAGCCTTGCTGCGACGCGCCTTCCTGTGCTGGAGTGCTGGTCGCGTTCGGGAGCACCAGTGAGTCGATCGACATATTCGTGTCTTCGGTCGTTGGGGCCCACAAGACCTTTATCGACTTGCGGCGTTGCGGTGACTGGAACAGCGACCCTCGCTTGGGCCGCTGTGGCTATCGTCGCTCCGACTGGTGCCGTCGCTCCGACTGGTGCCGCTGCTCCGACTTGTGCCGTCGCTCCGACTGGCGTCGCCGCTGCGACTGGCGCCATTGCTCCGATCGGTGCCGTTGCCCCGACCGGTCCAGTAGTCCCGAGCGATCCCGGCACTCTGGGTGAGCCCATCGTGTTTGACGGCTGCACGACTCCAGCGGCGGTACCCGTCGTTTGTCGCTGCTTGGTAACGGCCGGGCTTTCGCGGTGCGGGGGTGGGGGTTTGAGGGCCATCATCAACTTGCATCGCATCTCCATTCGAGCTTGGGATGTCTGGCAACACTGGCGGCGGCGTCGGCTCAACCGACGGCGCTGGGCGTCGTCGTCAACAGCTGGTGCCAATTCACATGGTCGTTCTTCTCCATCGCCGCAGCGCCTCCATAACATATATGTCGTCAATATGCCCTACTCTGAAGTGAGTTCTTCGTTCGCACTACTCGCTCGAAACGCACCAGTGAACGAGTCGTACAGAATTCCTTGGTTGTCCTTAAGTTTGTAATGTCGCACCATAAAATGCACTCGACAATGTTTCCTCGAAGCCCGTCCGCAATATCGGGCGCCGGCCAGCCGCTCCCGTCGAGCGTCGTGCGCGACGATGGGCGAAACGCATGCGATTGTCCAGTTTCATAGAATTTCATTTCATATTCCTCCGCGACTGGCCACTGGTCGGTGTCGTATCCTTCTACGAGTCGACGTCAACTCGAGGTATCTTTCGTGAATATGACCGACAACGCACTCGGTTTTCCGTTCACGCGTTCCTCGAACGCGTGCTGCATGAAGCGCAAAATACGGTTCACCTGGGTTATCATCGATGACTAGATTCCTAGCGCTGCTGGTTGTCTTGACCGCGTCTTGCCATTTCTTGACCTGCCTCACACCGATATCCCAGTCGGCGGCCCACGGCGTGCCATCTGCGCAGTAATCAGTAAGTTGCGACTGTTTCAGCGATTCACCCAAAGACGCACCAGGCCGCTCTACTTGCAACTGATACTTCGCCTTCCACATCGGGCGTCTTCTCGAATGTGTGGCGCCACCCTCCCAATCCGTCCACAAACAGCATTGCTTCGCTCACTTTTCCGACAATCGTAAGAACGGAAACTCCCATCTTCTTCTTGCCGGCCTGCTTCGAACACAGCGACTCTCCTGTTTTGTCCTTGCGCTTCCAGAAGTGAGCCTTGTCCGAGTACGAAGAGGGAATGTATTGTGGAAGCAAGAGATAACGGCGGCGGACTTCTTCCATGTTGAGTGTGCTGCTTGCGGTTGCCAGTGGGTTGCTCTGGTGGTAAATTTCTTGGCATGGCGCTCGTGCCTTTTATACTGGGGTGGGGTTCAGCGAGCCTCGCGTAGTTGCCGAATCGTGCTTGATTCACCATGCCTGATCGCTTATCCGCTCGGTTAGATATAGGGAGCTCTAACAGAGACGAAGGGCGCAAGCGACGCGAGGCATTACTTGTGCGATTATCTTATCGAGCGTGATCATCTTATCTAAGCGCGATCAGCCTTATCGAAGCGCCCTATTTTATCGACGCGGATTTTGCCCAAGATTTTTGTGGGCAGTCTCTCAATCAGTTCTGTCGTGTTCGGGAATCTAGTCGCGTCTGAGTTTTTTGGCTGCACGTTCACAACTTGGGGCAACACAAGCAGAGTAACCAATCATAGTTCATAAGCATGGCAGACATATACGATTGCGAGTTAAGCAGGCGTGAATACAGAGGGCAGCGCCATGGCTGAGTCTACTTCAACTCCTAGATTCCACCATCTGTTGGAGTTGGTAAGTTTGTCGTTCTTTGGCAGGTGAACTCCAAATTTCTTACCTCTGGATACTCTCTCGACACACGGTTTCGCCCAGGATGTGAGGTTCAATCATTGAGTTTCCCTGGAAGCAACAAACGAGAACATCACCGTGGATGGCTGATTTGGCGCGGAAGTGGCGGGAAACAGAAGGAGATTGCGGCGGCGTGTCTGGGAAGCGGTTTGCAAGAAAATTACGAGCGAAAACGCGTCTCGGACGTAGATCCGGGCGAGCCATTGAACTCGCGTAGGTGACGCGCAGCCGCCCGCAATAACTGGGCTCATAAACAGCGGACATCGAGGGCTGCCTGTGGGTTGTGGGTTGATCCAGGTATAGACGCGCAAGTCATCGACCGTGCGGAACACCGAGGTATGCAAGTCCAGCGGGAGTGGGACGACGCGTGCGCAAGGACACGATGTACCAAAGAGGAAGGCGGAGTATACGACCGGGAAATCCTTAAAGAATCCTCGTGAGAAGGGAAACTTGAGGAACGAGAACCGATTCGCATACCAGACGGTTCCTCTCGACGGCTTCAATGGTGCGCGTGATGCGCGTCATCTTGGGATTCTCCTCTGCAACAACACGCAGGGGACCATCGACCATCAGGTCTCGAGGTTGCAAGTAAAAGCGGCAGCGGTAATTCTCGCATGCGCCCCAGGACCAAACGAAGGCGAGGCGTCCGTCCAGAAATCCAGCAAAGGCGTCCGATCCTAGTATGTCGATGTTTTCTCGGGTACTCCATCTGAAAATGAGCACCCCACGACCGCCTCGTGATCGACGAAGACGGCCGGGACATTCGTTGGTTGCGCAAGGTTGGGAGAAGCGAGGCCTACAATTTGCGTCAGATGGCGTGTAGAGAAACGGAAAGGACGACACCCACTGGAAAATGGTTCGGGCGTACTCCTCTCCGTTGGAGGACGGCTCGACTCAAAGGTCTATCTCCTCGGAAACGGCGCTCTATTCCGCCACCACGGCGAATCGAATATTCCCCCAAGAAGTGGCGTGGATACAGTAGAATGAGCGTTGAGCAAGTCAAGATACCAGCTTGTAGAGAATGCTCGCTCTCCATTAATAACCGCATTGGCGTCTCTTCGATAGATTCAGAGACGGTGATGGTCTGACGGTCGCGAGTGGTGATTTGTAGGGTGCAGCCGCACCACCCAGAAGCCTCAGGGTACGCTAATAGCGGTCGGATATTTGGGCGGGGTATGATGCGTGGAACGCGCGTGGGGATGTCCTGCGAGTCGAGGGCGAGATCGTCGAACAAGGCTTCAAGTTCGCTCAAGCCGCCCGAACCTACGACCAGATTGAGGTCGACAGGGTACCAGTCGCACTCGATTGCGGGCGCGTCACCCACCAAAGGGTGGATCCTGTAAAACCTCCGTTGAAGTCCCCAGGGATTTCCCAAAGTCGGTGGCGAAGCGGGTGGGATGCCGAAGCGATGAAGAAGACGATCAACGCGGTGGGTAAGAGTTGCCTGCACGTGGATCCGTGACTGGCGCGATACGCCGCATAAGCTAGCAGTGATGCGAAGCCCAATTGGGCAGTGATGAGGAAGTGGACATCGAAGGGCAAGTGCTCAAGCATGGTGAAGTAGTGTGCATTTAGTGGTTCCAGTTATATACGGTAGCCTATCGAATGCTGCGGGATTCTCCCATGTATGTACAATGCGAGTTTTGACACCCGCCATAAAGTCGCCAAAGCAGTCGGCTACCATAGCCGATACGCGTTTCCTCTGCCAGATTAGCGAGTTGAATCGCGCCAGGCCCTTCGAGTCATCCAAGGCTCTGTAGAGTCGTGGACATTCGATGCCGCACGGTCGCGCAAAGCTCGAATTATCGACCGTGACATGGATTTTCCCTCCCAGCGGCGGCGATCCAATCGCTACATGGGTGTGGAAGTAAGCTGGCACGGCGCCTACACACCAGCCAGGTAAGGATTTCTTCTCCATCGTGAGCCGCGGGTAGAAAGAATAGATGTGGTTTCGCGTAAGAATATTCATTTGCGACGTTAGTCGAGCCGCAAATACTGTGCTGAACAAGGAACGCGTCGCGGTTCCGCTCACTGTGATCGTCATTTCCTGCAATCGTTCGGTAAGGCCAGATGCATAAACCACCAGCGACTTACCTGGCGCGTGAAGACGGCAAACGATCGTATGTGGTCCCTGTATTCCGCTCGATCGGGCGGTTAGTAGCCCTAATGAGCGCAAATGAGTTCGTGAATGTTCCTAAAGTTGTTGCTCAAGTACTAACCAGCAAAATTGCATGCTCTCCAAGAGGAAATGATACCAGGCTGGGACGAAGTCGACAGGTACCAGAATATTCATGTTGTCGATGGTGCAAGTGTCGTCAGTTTCTCTTGTGAGACTGAGGATGGCCAACGGTATCGACCCGACCACGGCGCCATGGGTTGAGTGGAGTAGTTTGAGAAATGTAGTGCAGATGGGGAGTAGCAAGCGTTGAGGCGCTCCTTGGCCCAGAAGGATACGAGCTATCCGAGCTGCAATTCGGTGGGCGACCATGTGCTTGGCGATGCGGCGAATCGCCTTGCAGGTGTGCGACGCGTTAACAACGTCGACCCACTCAGCGTGGTGTAAGACGGCTGCGAGGGTATCCGGTGGGAGTGCAAGTAAAGCAGGCATTAGATTGTACTGGGCGAGGGACATGGGATGGAGGACTTTATAGTGCAAAAAAGGGGGTTGGATGTCGGCCCAACAGGTCTTCCTCGATTAGGCTAGGCGAAAGTGCGTGAATCTTGGGTCGTGGATCGCATGCTGGCGACGTACCTCTTGACAATTCCCCGCGCGACGTACATATCCCTTTCTGACATGTCCGTGACCCCCATCTCGTACTTGCTTTTTTGCCCAGAGTGGAGCGCACTTCTCATGACCAAAATATTTCCTCTCCAACCTCTGCCGGGGACATTGGCCAGCGAGTTGACCAGGTTGTTGATTGGTTGGGCATGATATGCAGATGTGCCGTCGCTAAAACCTTGGGGGGGTCGCGAACACGGTGTAGGAGCGCTTGAGTGGGGTTGGGTCGTCGAAGGGCCAGTGGGTAATTGTGATTGCTGTAGCATCCATATTGTGCGATGAGGCTTCCGGAGCGCCGCCAAGTCCCAACCACCATAGCACATCCAGATCGTAGGGACTTTGCGGGGTGTCGCATCCCAGTTGCACGGGTACGGGGACAAAGGTTGCTTCACCAGCGGTAGGCCACAGAATGCCGGTGAAGAATTTGGAGAATTGCTGTGAGCCGTTAGCGGGGGCCGGTGTCCCGAGTAGATTGCGCACCGGTGAATGGGCGGTCAGCTCATCTTCCACGAGCTGCTGTACAGTGTCGTTGAAGCGGGCACGCTGAAGGTGGCCATAAATTGTGAAGCCGACGTGGTCGTTTATATAGAGAAAAACCATCATTGTGACACAGTCACCCTTTTCGCTCTTTTCCGGTGCCAATGACGGAAGAGGTTCCTCCACAGACGTGGTCCGTGCGCAGGCCCAACTCTCATCGTATCGGGGCCAGATATCGGAGTGAGGTCGCCTTCTCGCGCCTTGGGCTTACTTGCATCCTTCGTCTTGGGAGGAGTCAAGGTCAGTAGGGTGGATGAGAGGATCGGAATTGCAGCGTTAATCTTCCGTCCAGGTCGACGCCGGGGACCATGAAATACGTGGCGTGCATGGACGTGAGGAAGAATGCGCAGATACGGACGCAGCAGTGGATACAAACGGTTTTGAGGTCCGTGTGTGCGGTCATGCGCTGGTTTTCCGCTGACTTGTCCGGGGCAGATCTATCGTCTAGAAAAACCTCGTTTGTATTAGCCTCGCAATGACTGACACGAACTTGGAACCACGGCTCCGCGCTTTGACGGACACGACGAGCACGTTCTCAAACAGGAAGGAATCGCGATTGGAGGAGATCAAACAGCAAAGATTTTGGATTGGGGCAGCATGTACAGGGCAGAAGAGGTATTCTATGCGAGTAAGTCAGTCATTGAAAGGGATTGAAGAGCTCAACGAACATGCAGACCAGTGTGTCTTGAGTATCCAATCCGAGCGTCAAGCATCGTGCTCGAACATATGCTTGAAGAGGGTCTTTTCGGTCGCGCGGATGACCCACGCACATGTCGTGGTCGTTGTCGAAGACGGGCGGCAAAGAGGGAATGTCGACAGCCATGGTCAATGGTCTCGCAGCAAAATAGGGCGCCGGTGACACGTTCACGTGCTTAGGAAGACGGCGACGCGTTGCGCTTCCCTCCCTCCCCCGCTAGTGGCGGTAGGACGACACCCTCCAGCTCCATCTCGAAGATGTCGCCGAATGTCGGGTCAAGTTCGTCGGTGGCCTCCCTGCGCAATCGCTGCGTGGTCGAAGTTTCTGCGCGAAAGAGAAGACTCTTCCGATACCCTTGATAACGCGACATTCGCCCTGAACGAATTGGCCTGGGAAATCGTGGGCGCGGACGGCGGGTAATCGTCTGGTCGACGACGACTAATTCCGAGCGGACTTGGTGGAGAATGATGCTCACAACGGGCGGAAGCATGCCCCATCTGCATCGCGGATGGTGCAGTCGCACTGGAAAGTTTGGTGTTGTGGTTGGTTTTGGACGGGGTTGTGAGCGGGGGCATCGGTTGTGAGCGGCCTGCGCGGAAAAGAGCGGTGAGCTTCGATGCTTTTGTCTAACGGTATTCACGCACTATGCACTCGCGGCCATCGTTGCTGAGACGAACAACAGCCTGTTCCACGCCCATCTCGACCGCTTCCGTGAGCCCAAGCACGCCGGGCGACGACTGGTCCGTCTGGTCGGTAGGGAGAACGAGATTTGTCGTTGAGGAAGCGCTGTGGGTCACCGTATGTCGCCGCTCGTTGGATGCCGCGGTCTCCTCGAGCTCATCGACGATGGTGGTCGCATCGGTCGTCGTGGAAGAGATGCCCTGGGACGTGTTGAGGTCGACGGGGTCGAGGGGATGAAGAAAGTTGGTGGTGTGGATGGGGTTTTGGGCCGGCTGGATTCGTTCGCCCTCTTCGCCGATGACCGCCACGTTCATCGCGGTCGAAGGTCCCTGGGGAGTCTATTCAGTGTGCTGACAACGAGAAGACGACAACGAAGTGGGAGCGCGCACCGTACTCGTTGCCCCGAGCCTCGTGCTTGCCAAAACCACCTCCCCGACTGGTCCCACTTCCCCTCCTTCATTTTCGACACGACGAGTGTTGTGGCCCGAGGCCAAATGGAGGGCTACAGCGAGGTGTGGAACGGAGAGCATGCTGGTCGATGTTGGAGAGGGAAGGAAGGAGGAAAGAAGGTGTCGATGGCTTGTTTTTGACTTGTGAATCGCAGCCACCGTCACGGCTTTGGTCGCAAATCGTCCTTCGATGGTTTTAACACACTCTACGCGTGCCCGCGCGTGTACACCGTCCATAAACTTGCTCCGAAAAGGGCAACGACGACGAATTGCAAGGTGCAAGGGGGACAGAAGAGCTCCACGAATCCAATGTCCTGCACTGCCCTTCCGCGGCTTTTTCGCGCACCCAGTTCTTCTCCAATCTCTTCCTCCTCTACTCTGTTTGAGCGCAGAGCGCGTTGTCTGCGAGCGGCCTCGGTATTCAGCAGAAAAAGTAGGCGGATAAGTGCACCAGTTGCGGATAAGCGGATTCTCGTGTCTGTTCTAGTGAGGTCCTCAGCACTCGGTCGCGTTGTGGCACAAAGCTGAGAGCGGGAACGCGACGCCCGAAGGTGGGCGAAAATGTGCAAAGGAAGCAGTGAAAACCAGCGGCTTGCTCCGCCCCGGGCTGGATCTGGACGAGATCAATCGGGCACGTCAATCTGGCGATGGAATTAATTGCCTCCGCGGCGTGAGAGGCCCTCGGTGGGCGAAAAGGAAGGAATGCAAAAAGAGTCGTCTTCCAGTGATGCATGTTCTCCAGCCGTGAAAAAATCTCTGCGCAGTGGAATGCTTGAAAGTTCCTGGCTTGAGCTCTAATTTTGGCGCCCGATTCGGGATCGACATCGGCGGAAGTTGTTGACAGGTGCCAATTATTTCGCAGCGGCGATCATGGGCGTGGCTTTATGACGCTCGCAAAGAACTGTTATTGTGAGTTGAACTTCATTCCTGACCGATGAGTGTTGAACCAGGCGAACGAAGGAGGTCTTTTCGAGTTGACCTGAACCTTATCGGAGTCGCAGCTCCTGACAAGGTCCGGTTGTCCTCGCCAATATGTCACCGGCAAGGTTAGCGGAGCGTAGCGCCGTGTGAGGGTTTCAGGGTTGGAAGCGGCAAGAGCAGCGCAACGGCGTCGGGCCGCTTTCGCCGCTTAGGCCGTCGGCAATTTCTTCTTCCAATACGCGCTTGCCGGGCGCTCGTACTCAAACTGGTGGGTATAAAGGAAGGCTTTTGCAGAGAGCAAGTTCGCCTTGAAACCCAGATGGCGCTACGCGGTCCTGTGATCAGCAGTACGCTAGCCTGTGCCGCCGTGATTGCGCTGATGCGGTTTTTTTACAGATTTACTGGGGGCGCTTTCCGCACACTGTCAGCGAGATCATTCAATTGATAGCACCGTCACGCGACACCCTCACGCGCAATCAGCGTCGGCGCGACACGCCTCCCGTTTATCGAGCGCTTGCCCCTGCTTGCGCAGATAGTGATTACAGCAGTGGCGCAGAACAATCGTGGAACGAAGAGAGGAGCGCCAAGGCAAGATGACGCGGTGCAGCCCGCCAAACGACGGCGCGTCGTGCGGGGGTCAGAGGATACGTCGTCGCAGGTGCCTCCCATAGAGGCGGCGGTTCACTGGGGAGACGTGGAATCCTTGATTAGTGGCCCCTTCTTGGCGCCTGTTGAGCAATCTGTCATTGCGGGCTGCATCGCGAGTTCGTCTTATTCTTTCGCTGGTGTCTGAGCAGAGCTGATTGTTTTTGTTTTTGAAGGTGCATTGATCGTGCGAGCAATCATGCACTCCGCAAAGCCGTTTGTGTGGCCTGTGCTCGACGCCTGTTTCTTCATGAATTGCAGCCTTGTTCGCCTGACAGTCTGCCAAATAAACATCTACTTCCCCCACGCACCCTCATCCTGCTCATGAATTGTGGAATGGAATACTATTGCACGCCCCGCGATGAGAGTTGGACCCCCGTACTACATTTGCTCGCACTGCTTGGATCGCCTACAAATCCATGAGCGGCCGTCTCTTGCGCTCGCCAACAACCTCTGGGTTGGCGAAGTGCCATTCGTCCTCTCCATCTTAACATTACCGGAACGGCTGCTGGTCGCGCTATATTTCCCGGCGGCTTACGTGGTGAAGCTTTTCCCCAAGAAGGCGGGCGGAAAGAAATGGAACAAAGAGAAAATCAACAGCGGCATGAGAGGCAATGTGTCAACGTACGGGATGAACACAAAGGATATCGCCGACATGGTGACTGGCAACTTGATGCCGCGGCCCGTCGGCATCCTGGCCGCCGTTATTGCGGTCACCTTCGTCGGCGCGAAGAACATGCCCCTGCTACTGTTGCCGGACATATTTGACGTTAGGCGACAACGCGTCGCTGACGCTCTCGTGTGGTTAAAGGAGAATAACCCGTTGTACGCTGGGGTCGAAATCTCCGCAGAGCGGCTCGCGCAACTACCCGTCTCGGGTGTTCCGGATGAACTCTTGCTTAACGTTCGCTATGCACCGGATGAATCTATCCTGCAACGAGAACATGCTGGCTACGTACCAGTTGATTTGGGAGACGAGGAAGACATCGAAGAGCAACCTCCGGAGGAGAATGAAGATTTGCCAGAGGTGGCTGACGGCGAGGAACGCGATTTGCCTGAGCCGCCCGCAAAGTAAGTGCTTTTGTGGTCGCGAAGAAGTCAAGTCACTTACAGGATAAAAGACCGGTCTGCCGTTGTCGCTGACGTCGACATGGATGAAGATATCCCTGAACGTGAGGAATATGGTCAGGAAGAACTTCAGTAGCACGATTCATACCTGACTGGCGAGTAGAGCCGGCGGTCTTTGCGTTACAGGCGCATGGAAGCGTGGATGTCGGTGGCGAAAGCATTCCAGAAGATCAGCTCTTCGTGCATGCGGTAGACAACCTCTTGCCTGGCAATGGGCACGTGAAGAAGAAAAGGGACTACGGTGTTCGACCTGGAAGCGAGTATATCAACGAGTACCCCCGGGAGGTCAACGGCAAACGCACCATCGGTGGACCGCTGAACGCAAACCACCTGCTCGGCGCTTTCCCGGTCCTTTTTCCATACGCCTGCGGTGGTCTGGAAGTCGACAGGAACGAAACAGTAACCTACGAAGCCCATGTTCGCTGGTGCCTGTTGTACGAGGACTTGCGATTTCGCAAAGACCTCTACTTCATCTTCCAGGCCTTCGGTGTGAAGCAGAAAAGAGCTTCTGGACGGTCGGCGTCGCTACAAATAAAGCGGAGCACGTACATCGCCAATCAAGCCGCATTCATGCGCCTGAAAGTTCAAGACTTCGTTCGAGCGAGCAAGGAAGAAGCAGAGAAGCGGATGATTAGCAATCCAGTGATCCGGAGTCTTCGGAAACAGCTCACCGCTGTCCGGGCCCGCGTAATGGGAACGGATGAGAGCCGGATTGCAATCCGGGCTCAGGTGTGGGGCATGGTGCTGGAATTCAATCCCCCTACACTGTGGATAACAGTCAATCTGTCGGACACTGGTGATCCGATTGCGCAGGTGCTGGCCGGTCAAGATATTGATCTTGGACCACTTTGTCGCCAGCGCAGGGCCGGACAGCAATTTGCGGAGCCGAATCATCGCCAATGACCCTTACGCGGCAGCCGAATTCTTCCATCTATTCGTGCGCATCATACTGGAGGAGCTCTTTGGGATCGTCGTCAACACACGCGGCAGCATCGATCGCAAGTCCGGGCATTGTCGGCTTGGTCAATGGCTATATTGGCACGGTAGAGGCACAAGCCCGAGGCACTCTGCATCTTCATATGCTATTGTGGCTCCGTGGCGCGCCGGTAGCCTCCGCAATGAAGGAGGCATTAGCTTCTCCGCGGTTCCGAGAGAAGGTCAAAGGGTTCATCTCGCGGAACATCAGAGCGCACATTCCGGGGACATCGGCGAAGACGTTGATGAAGCTGCCTGTCAGGGGTAACATTGCCTACAGCCGGCCCGAAGACCCGCGACAGCCAGACTACGACACACGCGCCGCAAACGCCGAGGAGCGCATCGCTCGCGCCGTGCAACCGCACGAATGCAAACCATTCACCTGCTTGAAACTCAAGCGTGGCCGACTGGTTTGCAAAACGCCGCGCGCCGTGGCGAACAGCCGAAGACGATTGGGTTACGGCGGATGGCGACTGGGGTCCCAAGCGCCTCTTTCACTCAATTAACGCCTGGAACCCACCCCTTCTTCAAGTCACTCGCTCAAATCAAGATATGAAGTTAGTGACGAACGGTGCCGAAACCAAAGATATAACGTTCTATATCACGTTATACATCGCGAAACGGCAAATACAGGCCGCCAACGCGTCTGCGCTGCTTGCCAAAAGCCAAGCTTTCAAGAAAAATATCAAGGGAAGGCGGCGGATAACTTACGGCGCAACAAACGCCTTCTCCAGCGGTGTGCGAACACTTTGAGTCGCCAACACGAGTTTAGCGCTCCCGAGGTCGTGAGTTACCTCATGGGCTGGGGCGACCGCTTCATTTCGCACACCTACGTCAAGATTTATTGGGATCACGTGACCGCGCAGCTGCGCAAGACGTTTCCGAATTTGGTGCAGACAGAGTAAGTGAACAGTCATGGTCCAGCGGGCAACTAAAAAATTGATCAGTAGTTTCCGGGGGACCATGGATTCGACAATGACGCGAGCAGAAAATGGGGCGGAAGAGGTGAAGTTGGTCAAGTTTCTTTTTGAGACATACTCAAAAAAGCGGTGCATAGGAAGCGATGGGGGTACTGACCCACAATGACGACGGCGTCTTCGTCCTCAAGGATCAACTGAAAGAATATCAAGATCGCGGGGATGCACTGGAACCCATGAACTTCTTCGATTATTTCGTTCAAGACCTACGATGGAAAAATCATCGAGCGGGGACCACATTCGACGCAGAGCGGAGGGCGCCCAGTTAGCGAGCGTTCCGTCGATCGAGGCGCGCGCGTCGTTCGCGTTGTCGCGTTGTTTGCGGAGCTAAACACGAGGTTAATCTTCACTTCGTGGGGCGTTGGTTCCCCAGGAATGAAGAAGGTTCGCGCGAATATTACGCCGCGCAAATGCTGCTTCTGTTTACCCCGTGGCGAGAGCTGAGAGAGTTGCCGCGAGGTTGCGGGTCGCTCGATGAAGCCTTCAAGATTTTCTTCGAGCAGGCCACGGAGGAGCAGAAACGCATGTTGCAAAATGTCAGGTACTTCTACGAATGTTCGGATCGGGCAACGGCGCGGAGGACAGAGGAGGAAGAAGCTTCCAAGCGTTCAACTGCAGGCGAGGGATCGGAGGCACCACTCGCGACTGTTGCATTGCAAGCGGCGATATTGCCCAATCAACGGGAGCCGACGGACGCGGATATCGAGCGCGCTCGGCGCGAGCGATATGCGGCACGCGAACTCATATACGGACAGAAGGCTATTGACATCGCAATGGAGAAGGGGATATTCCAGGAGGTGTACGAGCAAGTCCCGCGGAAGCCCATCGTTCGGCAGGCCACTGTGGAGGACACAGTGCGGTACGAGGAGTGGGCTGCGAAAATCTTGAGTTACGTTCGACCTGCAGGAAATAACGCGGACGTGCGAGAAGAAGCCGAGGCGGGATCTGCAGACACTGGTGGTGTGGTTGCTGGGGGAGAAATTCGGAGGCGCAAGTCGGTGTTGACCTCGGAGGCGTTGTGGATTTAACGCCTCCGGAAAGGCCGAAAGAAGCGGTGCTGGTCGGGACGCTCAACGAGGAGCAGACTCGCGCACACATATCGTGGTTGATCATCTGCAAAGAACGTTGCAAGGGATCAAGACTGACCAGCTTTTAATGGTGGTGCAAGGAGCTGGAGGAACTGGGAAAACCGTGTTACTAAACGCGATTGCGGAGTCGTTTGAGCTTCTGCAAGCGTCGCCGCTGTTGGCCAAAACAGCGACAACCGGGGTGGCGGCCAGTATGTTTGGAGGGCAAACATTGCACAACTGGGCTGGAATAGGCATCTCAGATAAGGCGAAGAAAGTTTCAGCATCGACGCAAGAAAAACGGGAGAGGAACATCGGCCCGATCCGATACCTCGTCGTGGATGAATATTCCATGATGACGAAAAAGCTGTTGGAGAGCCTGTCCAATATCCTTGGATCGGTGAAGGAGCCGATGCACGAGTGCGAGGCAAACGACTGTTTCGGAGGGATTAATGTAATCCTCGTGGGCGACTTGCACCAATTCCCGCCTGTGGGCAACATACGTCAGGCCCTCTTCTATGATGGAGACGAAGCCGACAAGCACTCACCTATTGGGTTGGACCTATACCGACGGTTCACCACCGTGGTCACCTTGACCGAGCAGCGCCGGGTTACAGACCCTGTTTGGATGGAATTCTTGGGGCGGTTGCGGGAAGGGGAATGCACAGAACACGATCTGGAGATGTTGGAAGGCTTGAAGGTTGGCAGTTCGAGTGACCAGGTGGATTGGGATGCTCGTCCGTGGAGGGAAGCGGTTTTGGTGACGCCTCGACACACAGCGCGGAATTGCTGGAACGAGGAAAGTCTTCGCAGACATTCGGCCTCCACGGGTCATCGTGTGTATCGGTGTCCAGCGGAGGACAAAATCAGCCGCACTGGGGCACGTTTGGGAGCATGGGAGCGGTTTGCTGGTTGCGCCATAGCAAGACGCGGGAGACTGGTAAACTGCCCGACCGCGTGCAGATTTCGGTGGGTATGCGAGCCATGATTGTGCTCAATGTCTCCACAGAGGCCGAGATCGCGAATGGAACGCGCGGCGTTGTGGATGATATAGTGTTGGACGAGCGAGAAAAGTTTCCGCTCAAAGAGGACCCCAGCACTGGAGAACTGTTGCTGGAGTATCCTCCGGCTATGGTTCTCTTTAGGCCGGAGTCGACAACGTTCCTGGGGTTCGAGGGACTGGCGAGTGGGGCGATACCGCTGGTGCCATCGCGTGTGAAGTTCGCAGTGACGCGCACAGACAAGAGCACATTCACCGTAGCTCGGCGCCAAGTGGCAATAACGCCTGGGTACGCCTTTACCGACTACAAGTCGCAAGGGCAGACCATCGGCCAAGTGGTGATCGATTTGGCGTCGCCGCCCACAGGAGGGTTGACGGCGTTCAACGCGTATGTTGCATTGTCGCGCAGTCATGGTCGCGACACGATTCGAATATTGCGGGGATTTGATAGTCGGTTATTCACGGTACACCCGTCGGTGTTTCTGAGGCGCGAGGATGAGAGATTAGTACAATGTACGTTAGAGACAAGGAAGGAATATAGCGGTGACTGTAAATGATCAGTCTTCACGGCGGCCTTCATGTCCCGCAACAAACGCAAGTCTCAGTACGACGGAGCGACTCGGCGCAGCCCGGTGGTGGGTTGTGTGCACGACATGTGCGTTCGAGCGGGGATGAGGGGCGAGGGAAGAATAGAGAAAGTGGGAGGGAGCATCGAGGAGGGGGACAGGTGCGTGGACGCGGTGGCGTTGAGTATGGCAGCACTGACCATTTAGAGGGGAGATGGGCGTGCACTGAAGGACTTGCTCAACTGGGTGGAACAACCTTCGGTGGTGGAAAGTGGAAGACAAGAAGGAGCGCCACGCTGCGACGAGGCACTCGAACAGCGGCACGCATGCGGGAGAACGACGCGAAAGCAACGTTTGGGCACCATCTTGGAGTTTTCCTTGTTCCGATCTGCGTGCAAGCAGCTGGAGCGGAGATGCGTCTGAGATCTCATATGCGAGGTCGGAAGGTCATCAAGGTGCAACGGCGGCCGCGAGGAGCAGAAGAAGCCGAGACCAATGTGCGGCACAGCGAGGAAGAAGAAATGGACGGTCGGGCTGCAAGTGCCACCGAGGCGGAGGCTGATGAAGGCATGGCGCTTGCCGCCGGCAGTCGCGTTTCCCTCCTGGGGGGCACCAAGATACGTGAAGCATTTTGGGGAAGGATATATCACCGGCTTCTTCACCTGTCGGCATGCGACTCTCGCCATCGTCCGAGTGACTTGTGGAGGGGAACGATTGGATTGCAACGGGCGCGACTTGGTGGAACGGCGGCCGCGTGCGCCAACGACGAGGACGTCATCACACTTTTGGGGCGATATGTTCGACGACACAGCAGCGCCGGAGGACGACGCAGCTGTTGTAGGGGATCGGGTGGAAAGCGTAAACGGGGGTGGTTCCGCGCCGATGCGGGATCGTGGAGAGGGTGGAACATGGAAGCAGGGGCAAAATAGTGTGCGTGCGGGGACGCGGTGAGTGGGATGAGGGTGGACTTGTGGATGTGGGAAGTCCGCCGACGGTTCGAGGAAGGTGATCGGGTGAGGGTGGTCGGGGGGTTACTACGCAGGGAAGAGTGGTATGGTTCGGGGGAACCATCGAAATCATTCCTGCGGGATATGCAGCGGATGAAGGCGGGGCGGATTGGAGGTGGAGATCGTAAGTGAACTAAAAAGTGAGAAACGTGGAACTGATGAACGTTTGCAGTGGGATGGGCAGTATGCGGACGGTGGCAGAGGATACGAGGTGCGAGAGGAACGAAAGAATACTCGGGAACTAACTATGAAAAGGTGGTGAAAGTCATCAAGTCGCAAGTGCGGTTGCTAGAGGTGGAAGAAACTGGCAACAATGCCAAACACTGGTTGTGCGGCGGGGACGCGCTTGTGCAAAAACAACTGGACGTGCGCGTTGGAGATTTTGGGCAGGGAAGCTGGAACGAGACGCTAGAACGCAGCATGGGCACAACTGGGTTCATCGAGCTCGAGCGGCCCCTGACGGAGAGAACCCTCGACGGGCGCGCGTGGAGGTGTTGTTGGACGAGACGCAGCGGAAAATACGCGTGGCAGCGCGTAGCCTGCAACCTGTGCGGACATGTCGGAACAAGGAAGGCTGGATAGTTTCGCTGTGGGAGGCTCCAAGTCGGGTGGTCATAATTGGGAGGAGTTGCTCTGGCGGGATGGAAAATTATGGACGGTACGCGATGGTGGTGGACCACCAAAGCACGCAGCAGAAGGTCATGGTGCGGTTTGAGAGGGAGGGATCGAAGGACTTCGGAAGTGAGTGCTACCCGTTGGAAAGCTTGTGCCGGTCAACAAACGTGGACGGGAAACGGACAACAGCGACGAGGTTTAGATAATGTATTGTGGGTTTAGAGTCTGTAGCGCTAGAGCGTGTATTTTGTAGGAGGAGGACTTGGGGAAAATCCGACCATGTGGAGATCACCGGCAAAGAGATAAGCGAGATAAGCGAAGAGCGGTGCAGTGTCAGATGCAATTGTTTGTTCGAGGTTTTAGCTTAGCCGAAGGGGGTTGACGTTCAATGTGGTCGTGTTTGGCGCAGCCTTCATCAATGCCTGATAGTTACATAATATAGACCGATGGGGACCTTGCAAAGCAAGGTGATGAGCCGTTGTTGAAATCAAGCTTCATCAAACATTTCTCTTCCAACTGACCCTCCATGTGTCAAAGACATCCTCAGTGACACCTGGAGAGACAGTCAGAATCGAGTGTAGAGGACTAAGAGGAACCCAATGGTGGAAGAATCATCAAAAACAGATGAGCCGGTCTTGAGATGAAGCATCATCAAACATTTCTGAGCATCCATATTAGATATACCCACCAAAGACTTGCAAACCCTCAAAATCAAGTGTAGAGGACTGAAAGGAACCCAACAGTGCAAGAATCATCAAAAACGGATGAGCCGTTGTTGAGATCAAGCTTCATCAAACATTTCTGAGCCTCCATATTAGATATACCCACCGAAGACTTGAATACCCTCAAAATCAAGCGTAGAAGGACTAAAAGGAACCCAACAGTGCAAGAATCATCAAAAACGGATGAGCCGTTGTTGAGATCAAAACATTTCTCTTCCAACTGAACCTCCAAGTGTTCCAGGAACACCGAAGACTTGAATACACCTAGAATCAAGCGTAAAGCGTAGAGAGCTGAGAGGAACCCAATGGTGCAAGAATCGACAAAAACGGATGAGCCTGGACCGTTGTTGAGATCAAAACATTTTTCTTCCAACTGAGACCCACCAAAGACTTGAAGATGGCAAATTGAAAGTTCAGCAACTAATGTCCACATCAGAATGCACAGTGGGCCAAGTGGAAGGGAAGGTCAAGAATGGCATACATACTGGGCCTAGATCTTATTTGAGATGAGCACTGACCTGGTGTTTATCCACAGCGAACAACTGGTTGATGAGATATCAGTACATCATGTTTGCCATCACACATCACACCACACTCTTATGTTTTATATTTGGCCGCTGTTGAGCACACGAGATGCAGCTAAGATGGATCCGCCGCATCCAAGCATCAACGTATCGGAGACAGAGCAACGACATGCAGCGCTGCAGGCGCCAGGAAACAAGCATATCTTGACCCTGCATATGCAAAGAAAGATATGCAGCCAACAGGATACATCTCCTTTCAAATGCCTTCATCTAGAGTATAAATTAAGGTATGTATCGCGCGCCAAACAAATACACAGAAATCCTACAACAACGTATGTATGCGAGATATGCAAGCTATGAGTGAAAAGAGAAAGAGAAGTGGCAAGGTCCGGAACGCCTCAGGCTTCCCTGGGCCGGAACCTCACAATCCACGGGTGTTTTTGGACTTCAGTCAACGGCAGGCGTTGCTGCGGGTCGTATCGCAGGAGCTACAAAGGATGTCAGACGAGGACCACAATAAGAGGGCGAGCACAGTACGCACTTTAGAAATCAGGTCTTTCGCGTCGGGTGTGATGCTGGGCGGGAACTTGAGGTCGACGCGGGTGATGCGTTTGTACGTGTCTGCGAGCGAGCGGATTAGCGGCGACGACATGATTCGGCGAGCTTACTGTTGACACTGGCGCGGTCCTCGAACGGCGGCGCGCCAAGGAGGAACTCGTACGTCAAAACGCCGAGTGCCCAGTAGTCCACCTTCTCGTTGTGCTCCTTGCCCTCGATCATCTCCGGTGGCAAGTAGTCGAGAGTGCCGCAGAGCGTCATACGGCGGAGGCCGGGAGCATGCACCGACCTGGAGAAACGTTTAGCGTTTACTGCCAACGCCAACGCAAAAACCCACCAGCCAAAGTCACCAATTTTCAACTCGCCATTGATCCCCAGCAGCAGGTTCTCCGGCTTGATATCGCGGTGAATAACATGCTTCCCATGCAGGTAGATCAACGCGTCGGCCATTTGGTCAATGTACCGCGCGCTCCTCCGCTCCGAGAAGCTCCCATACTTGCTGAGCTGCTTGTACAGCTCGCCCTTGCCGGCAAACTCGAGCATCAAGAAGATGCGCTTCTCATCGTGGAAGTAGCCGTAGAGGCGCAGAATGTGGGGGTGGCGCAGGTTCTGCTGGATCTCGATCTCCCGCCGCGTTTGTTTCTCGACCTTGTCCTTGATGAGCTCCGACTTGTAGAGCGTCTTGAGGGCGAGGATGTAGTTGGGCGTGGTCTTGGTTCGGACCATGTATACCCGGCCGAACTTGCCTGGCGAAGGGACGCTTCACAAACACGACATGAGGTGGGGTGGTGTTGCCTGCAACGCACCTTTGCCCAGTGGCCGACCGATGTCAAAGGAGTGTAGTGACCATTCTTGGGTCGGATACGTCCTGCAGCAAGGGCATTGAGTCAGCTTGAAACGAGAGAAAGAACGGCGTACTTGGAAGTGCTCGAATCAAGTGCAAGCTCCTTCGCGGCCTCTCCCGTCACCACGTCGCCACGCTTCTCGTTCTCCAGCTCCAGACCACCATCGTAGCTGCCAATGTCCAGCGGTGTCGCCAACTTGCTCGTGGTCTCGCTTCGGGAAGAGGAATGCGCGTGCTTGGCGCCAGCACCGGTGGTTGGGTTGGGTGCAGCGAATTTGGTGAGCAGCTTGGCGACATTGGGCTGGCTGGGCTGCTTGACGTGCTTGAGCGGAGGCTGGGAGTGGGTGGAGTTGAGGTCGACGGCGGCAAGCTGGCGGGTGACTGCGGCGACGGAGGCCATGGCAGGACGACAAGAACAACCACTCGTGACACACGTGACCGAGACGCGAAAATAAATTAATCTCATATCTACGCGCTACCCTACGCCTTCTGCTGCTCCTTGATCTCGTTCAAGAACCCAAGCAGTTCCTAATAATGAGAGATTAAGCCCGAATATCCAGTTGAAAAAGAAACCACCACTTACAGCGTTAGCAGGATCGAAAGCCAGCCCCAACTGCAACGCGTCTGCCGCCTCGTCCAGCCGACCCATCGCCTGTAGCGTCTTGGCCTTCCGGAAGTGTCCCTTTCCCCATGGCCTCCGCAGTTGGATGACAAGCTCCGCATCCGCCAGCGCAGCGACGTAGTCCTTCGCCTCGAGGAACGCAGCCGACCGGTTCGAAACCACAGTAGACAACTCCTCCCGCATAAGCCCGTTCTGCTCCCAAGGTGGTCGCTGTACCGCGTACACAGAGGCGGTGGTGTATTTCTGGATGGCTTCTTTGAACTTGTTCGCTTTGAAGAGCGCCTACGTCGCCGGTGAGCCAACAGAACGCACTTCGCGGGGAGCAAGAAACGGCGCACATTCCCGTCGTCCTTGGTCGCCGTGACCATCGTCGAGAGATTCTTGGTGACCATTTGAGGTGGCGGCGGACACTTTATAGACGGGTTCTGCGCCAGCAAGCGCGACATGCGGTTCATGTGGACGTAGTCAATCCCGCACGCAGCACACTTCTCCAGCGAGTGCGGCACACAGAATGCGAGGACATTGTCCTGCAGCTTCAACTCGACGGGCTGGAAGTCGGCCTCGATGAGCGCCTGCAGCTTCGGGTCGATCTGCGGTTGCAGGGCGGGCTGCGCTTGTTGCGGAGGGCCATGCGAGTGCGAGTGGGTCTCGCCGGGGCCGTGCGTATGCGACATAGTGGTGGTAGAAAGACAAGCTGAGTGAGATGGCTTCGCCACGTCCAAAGCCCGTGATCAGACCGACTTTTTGCCATGAACGTCCATGCTCACTAGGACGACTCTCACCCGGCTCTACAGCACCTCCTACGAGCCAAGTCGTGCCATCTCCTTGCGCCTCAACTGGCTTCTCCGCCACGGGGCGTCGGAAAACCAACTTCTGGTGCGCCCCGACGGCTATGTACGCGTCGACGACGTAGTGCGTGTGCCTCTAATTCCAATCTTCGTATCCCGACATGCAACTTCTAGAGATCTTGCTGGAGCTTCCGGAACACTCCGCCAGAAGTAGTCGACGAATTCCTCTCGCACGTCGCCCGCGGCAACTCGAAATACTTCAACATCAAGCAGGACTACGATATTCGGACGGGCGCGCCGAGCTGGTGGATACGGACGATATGGGGACATACCATACCCGTGCGTCGACGCCTTCAGCCGTCTGCACAACCTCACCTCGTCGCCCAGCACGTCGATGTATCGGTTAAACGAATCCACTCCGCGGAAGAGCTCCCGCTCGTTGTGTTCCCCGCAGGTTTAGACGAGGGGACCCACGCAGGTGCGCGACTCCTACTTGCCACCGAGACCCTCTAACTCGCGCCTCCAGAGCACCACGGAATATTCCCCGACGACGACGGCCTCATCTGTCTGCGCAGCTTGCCTCCACAACAAGAGCATACCTTCAGCTACGGACCCGGCGCCTATCATCCCGTCTGCATCTACCTCGATGTCGCCAAGATGCTCGATGCAGGCATCCAGCTTTTCCGCAACTCGCGCGGGCACGTCCTCACCACCGGCGACCACAATAACGTTATCCACCCGTGGTTCTTTGCCAAAGTCGAGCACGTAAGGCTGCGGCGCGAGAGAATTTGGAGGAGAGCGTGGAAGACGACGAAACGGCGCAGTGCAGATATCGAGCATGATACATCGTAGAAAATACAGACACACATAGGAATGGACACAACTCATGCCGTCGCCGACACCAGCTCGGAAAACGCCAGCCGCACGCCCCGTATGAACGCGATAATGTCGCCCGTCTTGCGGACCTCAGAGACGAGTCCTGAGATTGCTGACAGCGACGGACTGATAGTGACAACTGCAGGAGCGTGAGCAGCCACTCGAAAAGCGAGGACACGTCTGCGTACCTCGGTACGAGTCCGAGACATCCAATACCAGCGAAAACTCGCGATCTGGTTTCTCGGGGTCGATCCGCGACATGCGGATGAGTAGCTGGTCGTTCCCGATACCCTCCACACTGCAAGCCAGCCGCTCTTCGATTTGTCGCGTCTGCGATGAGACTCCAGCGGCGGATGCAGACAAACTGTCTTTCTCGTTATTCTTTACTGCACGGGAAGTCAGCCGCAGTCGTTGAGAACGAAGCGGAGGACGCACTTCGTTGCAGGTTCTCCGCCATGGTGCGATACTGCTCAATCTGCGAGTCGATGGCGGCACACTTGTCTTCTAGGACCACAAGCTGCCGCCTGTACCCCGCAACCTCGAGCTCTGCGTCCTTCCTCTCCTCCTGTTCGCGTTTAAGCTCTGCGTACCTCAGCGTGAGGCAACCAGAACAAGAAAAGCCTCACGTTCAGCCAAATTGAGCTCCTCAATCTTACACTCCTTCGTCTCCGCCTCGACCTGCGCAATCCTCTCCTTTGTTCGCTTCTTCTCCGATGCGGCCCTTGTCTTGCGATCTGCCAACGCCGCGACCTCGCGCGCCTTGTAGTCCGAGACCGCTTTGAGGAAGTTGCGGGAGCTGGTGTCGAAGGAGTCTGTTCTCAGGTCGATGTGTGGGTGTTGTTCTGCGAGGATGGCCGCAAGGTCGATCTGCGGGAGACGTACGCCGCGGGGAACAGTCGAGGTCATCGAGGCAAAGAGCAAGTTGGGATGATCATGTGACATGACAAGACGCGTCGAGTTGATGGTATCATTCCACGAAAAAAGCCCAAAATACATCAAGAAACACAGTAAATCGCGTCCGGCTCGCCGTTTTGGAACACCGCAGTCGTGAACGCAACACCGCCGATGTACTCGTTCGTCGCGCAGCTGCCCTTGTATTCCCCATTCGCGAAATCGCCTCCCAGAGTGTCTGCCCTGTTGTCCCCTTGGTTGAACCATACAGTGTGCCCGTTGGTGCCGAGCACCTGCTTCGCTTGCGCGCACATCACGGCGGACATCTTCATATTCAGGGTTTAGCCACTGTAAGGACGATGGGTGGGACAGAACGTACCTTGGAACCGCGAATCGACCAGCCAGAAACGAAATAATTCGGAGGACATTGGAACTTGGTGAACCCCGAAGCCCAGTCGCCATTCGCAGTGTTGACATACTCCTGCGAGTTGACGACCATAGTCGAGAAGTTGGACGCCCAGAGGGTACCAAACCCAACATCCGTGCACAATCCACGATCAGAGTTGTGCCCCATCCCAATCAGGCGCAGGTTATCCGGGCACATTGCCTTGTATGCGCCGTTGTCCCAGTCGCCCAGGTTGGCAAGAGCGTACACCGATTGTATCGAATCGCCGTGGTCGATGTTGATTTGCTTCCATTCAGGGATTTGCGCGACGGGGCCGGTGAGGTTGGTTGAGGTGGAGAGCTGGGTCCAGGAGGGTTGGCGCCAGTCGTCGCCGTCGAAGAGGCCGACGCGCTTCCCGCCACCAGGGACTTGTTCCCAGTTCATAAGCGCCCATCCGTTTCCGGCCAACGTCGTTGAGTTCAGGTAGCCAACTGTCGAAGAAATGGTTAGCAGCGGTGTTGTTAGCGAAAACAAGCGTACCAAGCGGCCAGAAGGCGTACTCCGCATCGACCGCGATGAGGTAGTTGATGAAGTTCTGCCAGAACGTCGTATCCTGCGTGTTACCTTCGTCTCCGCGTCCCGCAATACCAAACTCGGAGATCCAAACCGGCGCCGTATAGTGCATTTGCGCGGTCAGCGAAACGTAGAACGCCTCGCTGAGCAGCGCAGACTGGAGGTCCGGCAGACTGAGCTCGGCGTACGTGGGGTCGGAGGTCGCGCCGAGACCGCTGCCCGCGCCAGAGTTGGCCGGCCCCGTGTATCCGTAGAAATGGGCCGAATACACGAGCTTGTGCGGCACGATGGTGGTAATCGACAGGCCAGAAACGGGCGTCAAATCTGGTCGCCCATGCGAGAACCCATCGACGGGGATGCCGACCCAGTTGATTCCCTCGACGACGATGAGCAGGTCGGGGTTGGCAGTGAGGATCTGGTTCGACACGTATTGCGCGGCTTGCTGCCAGTCCGCGGAATCGCCATTGCCCCAGTTCGGGTCGGTGAGGATGTCGCGTCGGACTTCGTTGTACAGGTCTGCACCTACGACGCGCTTGTTGCTCGCGTAGCGCTCGGCCATCATCACCCAGTCCGCTGCATAGTCGTCGAAGCTCTGCGACTCGTCCCAGCGCTCGTTCCCGTCCACGCCGCAGCACCAAATGCTGGTGATGGTGTGGTAGTTCATAATGACCGCGATGTTGGCGGCGGTGAGCGCTTCGACGACCTTGTCGTAGACTTGGAGGCAAGTCATCCCTATGAACTGCGGGTTGGCAGCGACCCAGGTGCTGTTGATAATGGAGGTATCGTGGATCATCTGGGACGAGAACTGGAGGCGGATGGTGTTCACGTTCAGCTCGACGAACGACGCGATGATCTGGTCAATGGGCACGTATTGCAGACCAAGCGGCATGTTATGCCTAAAAGTGAGAAAATTTGAGCACCGCAGTCCCTCAAGAGACTAAAAAAACGTACGAGACTTCGCCAGCATGGTTTTGAGCCGGGTCATTGGGGTCGCCAGAGCCCGTCCACGTCCCACTCCCTCCGTGCCAGTTTCCGCCTCGCATCCTGAAGCGGTTCCCATTCGCGTCGATGACATAGCGGCCGCTGGTGCTGAGCGGGCCCTCCCAGTTGTAGTCGGGGCTGCTGCGCTCCGCCAAACGCGCCGTCGACGCGAGAGTCGCGAAAACGCTGAGCAGCAGGATCCCGAAGCGCATTGTCGTCGTCGCCCGCAAGATTCTGACGCCAAGCCCACAGGCCTCCCGCTACTTATACAAATCGACCATGTGTGCAGACCTCTGTTCTGAGAGGGATTCGATGGTCGTTGGCGGGGTCAGATGAGGCTTGATGTCGCGTGTCTTTGACGGCTGCCACGCGCAAACTTCACAAGCTCGGAAAGGTACAGCGGAATAACGAGCGAAAAGTACAGTAATTACTCTGAAGGGTGCTGAAGAGCTCTAGAGTAGGTACAGGAACGAAGGAAAAGATTTATGGTAATGCTCTCAAGTGCAGAGACGTGTTGCCCAGCGAAACTCCCGTTTCGGATGCAGGCGCCGAAGGGTACGACGCGGGGAACACAAACCGCGCATCGGGCTTCTTGAATGACGGCGGTGGCCTCTCAAAGGTCTGCGCTTCTTCAAGGTCGTCTGTGTACATCGATAACCCGTCCGAATCGCGGCGCCTCCGCGGGTCTTGCGTGGTTTTCACGACCGTGCGCTGCACTTGGACTTGAACGGGAGCCTGCAGTGAATGAATGGTCGGGAATGGCATACGAAGGCGCGCTTCCGACGAACCTGATCATGCGCCTTGTGGCTCGGGTGAAAGCTATACGCGTATGGGGACCCTGTCGCTGCTAGGTGAGGTCCTTGAGGATGCGTGTTCGGCACTCGGTGCGGAAAGAGCGCATAGTACGCTGCAAGATGGTGGTGGTGCGACGGATCGTCGGTGTGCAGTAACATGGCTCCGGCATCGCCGTGCATATCCCGAAGCGACTTTCTCGTGTTGAGCAGCATGAGCAGCGAATTCGGGTACACTATCCAGTACTCAGCAAATGGACGGAGAAGAATCAAAGCCGTACGTTTGCCAATCACGAAATGTAATGCTAGAGCCAGGCTCGTGTGGCGAAGCAACAACCACTAAGAGGCTCAGTTTGCGTGTAGCACTCGAAAAAGGCGCAACGCACAAAGCACAAAATGGCCAAAGTCGTCAAGCTGATCTCGAATCAACGAGAGTGTCGAGTAGAGATATGGCGCACGCACAACGTGATAAAACCGTTCTCCAAAGTATACAGTGTCAGCTTGTTGAGGACCCCGTCCATTCTGCATATTTCTGTCAGGCATGAAAGTAATAATATATAGCTTCAACGCGACGTACACAGAGGAGGTCGACATCTTGCGGATTTGCCTGAGATAATAGCAGAGACAAAGTGTGATGATTGCGTCTGTGGCCGCCGAGAGGGCGAGCCCAGCGGTAAAGAGGAAGTGCGGGGTTCCACTGAGGAAGGCTTCCCAGTGACCCAAGCGAAACATTTCTCCCGTTGCACCGAGGGTGGCGCCTACGCAAAGGTCAACTTAAGTAACGTGCGCGGCCTAAATGTCCTCACCGACACGGAGGAGTGCAAAAAGTACCTGAGTTCAACATTAATGGATAGAGCTATGCAAACGCAAGGAACGTACAATCGGGCTAGTGATGAACCAGTTTCCCTCGCTGGCTGGTTTCTTGTAAGCTCAAATAGAGGCAGTTGAAATTGGAGCCCACAGCGATAGATCTTGGCGGCGTAATATCTGTCGCCGATAAGAGTTCGTCGGGATCAAAATGGAGTTCAAGACACACAGATGTACAACACAAGTTTGAAGAGCCTATTGCGAGATTAGTGCCAGCTTTGGTCAGGAATTATGTTCTACACACAGTTGCCAAGATAGTAAGCTGAGCGCGAGTCAGAAACGCGCTGGTGAGCGATAAAATGCGTACCGCGATAGACCAGGGAATCGTGGCCACAAAGTTGAAGTTGCCAAACTGGACCACGAAGTATTCGATGAACGCCGCGATGATGAAAGCCGTTTGAGCAACGTCGATGGTCCTACGGGAGGATAAACTGCCGCGCTGTAGACGGACACCGAAGGCCTCACCAAATGCCCGCCACCAAGGTCGTCTTAACCTTCGACTCGTCGGGGTAGAGCTTGAAGAATATTATACACTGAACAGCGACGACTCCGCTCAGCCTGCGCAAGATAAGCATTTACTGTCACCTCCGCCAAGTAGGACACGTACATGAACGCCAAGCAACCACCGACAATGAGCGGCCCGTACCACAATGCGATCGAGTGCGCGTCGGACATCGTGGGGGGACGAGAAGAAATAAACAGGCGCGTCGAGACCGAGAGCGTCGTTTGGTTCGTGTGGCCCTTATTCCGTCCCAAGCAGAAAGAATGAACGCGGCGTCAAGATGAGGTGGGAGGCGTCGCGGGGTTTAAAGAGAAAGGTCAAGACCGGTTTTCTGGCATTCCCGAGGTTTTATGAGCGTCTACGATGACAGCCGGGCTCTCCGTTCAGGTCCCGAGCTTGGGGACGTGTTAGATTGCTTTCCGAACGATAGAAACAAGAACAACATATGCCCATACCTGGTCAACTCTTGACTGGTTTCTGGCATGGTTGTCGCTGATAGAGAGGTCGTCCGCGTAAAACGCACTTCTTCGTGGGAAGTGGCGTGCGCCGAGGTGGAAGACCAGGTGGAGGTGAGAGCCGTTGACTGGGGGACCAGCTTCGAACGGCGTGTTCTCCCTTTGGAACAACGTCGGGGTGATCATCGGAGGTTGGTGAGAAGGTGGCGATCAACCCAACACGTGACTTGATGACTTTTCTCTTGCTCCGACCTGCACGCGTCGCGGGACAGACGCCCGCTATCCGCGTCTTCCAGCGGTTTACTCATGGAAAAACGCGACGCGAGCGAGAATATTACTGGACGACTCGCGAACTCTCATTCTTGCTCCGACACGGCGCATTCCAGCAAAAGCTTCCAATGCGCCCAGATGGCTACGTGAAGGTCGAGGATCTGGCAAGCGATTGTTTAGACTCATGTGCTCTAGAAACTGAACTTTGCCAGCTTCGACATCGTTCAATTGCGGCTCACAACCTCGACGTGCCCACCTTGCAACGAATCGTTGTTGAAGACAACAAAAAGCGCTACAAACTACAGGAAGAAGCGGATGGCTTATGGATTCGTGCTAACCAAGGGCATTCCATGCCGGTATGTTTGCACTTCAGTCATTCCTTCATCGAAATAATGCTCGTCCAGGAACTTGTTGTCGAGATGAAACCCATTTTATCGGCCACAGAAATCCCGATGGCCGTCCATGGCACGAATTTACAAGCTTGGCCACTTATCGGTACGCTCTCATTTACTTCCTTTGACCGAGTTGCAATGTTTTCGCCAGCCAAGGAAGGGCTTTCTCGCATGTCTCGCAACCACATCCACCTTGCGCAGGATTTCGAAGGCAAAGTTATCAGTGGTAAGGCTCCCGCAATTGGATATTGACCACAGTATGCTGATTACTCCCGAGGTATGCGAAAGTCTACTAGCATTCTCGTATTCGTGGACGTTTCTCGCGCACTTGAGGCCGGCATCCCGTTCTTCTTGTCCTTCAACGATGTCGTCCTCACTCCGGGAAACGAAGAAGGCCTCCTTGAGCCACGATTTTTCTCCGACGTGAGATATGCCAACGCCAACAAATATTCGCAGGAGGTTCCCGGCTGGAACAGATAATTTACAGACGCACGGCCGAGCACAAGGTATTCCCCTCTTGCAACAATCTAAACACAATTGATCTGTCGTCTCAACCTTCCGCAGCCTGCCGCCGTCGCCAAACTCGCTCCGAGTCAGCTTTGCAGCGACCACTATTGCCGGAATTTGCCCGTCATCCACAACTGCATGCCGCTCGCTGCTTTGGTAGGGTTGGTTGACCGGAGAGTTTACTCCGCGTCACCATCACGGAGAATAGGCTCATGTATTTGTTGTGGTTAGACACGCTTGTGTATGCTTTCCACTGTGGTTTTCGCGCCAGATTGCTCTCGTCCAATGGCCCTCAAGAACGACGCAACACACTGCACTTGCCGATACGCTGTCTTGAAAACGGAATGTTTGTACTAGTAGCGGTTTGCACGTTTAACTATGCTTTTTTCCCCTTGGACTGACGAGTTTTAGTATCAAATGGGTCAGCGCAGCGCCACCACATTGTCTACAATTGAGCAAAAAAGAGGCACTGTCTGCTGACGCCGAGCCTGCTCGAACGGATGAAACACGGATACGGAACCTCTGAGAAGGAGGGTAACGAGTTCTGCGAGTCGCCCGACGCACAGACGCACAGACGCGTTCCGAAGACGTCGGAATTGAAGTACTCGTGCTGGCTCGAGGCGAAACGACACGTTCCCATTCACTTCGTGGATGGCATCGTCGGCAAACTCATAAATAACGAGCCCACTCCACTCGCGGTCCAACATTAATCCGCCGTCCAACCGTACACTACTCAGTTCGACTGCGGACGGGATGCACGCGTGGGTGCGGTGGGGCTGCACAGAAAAGTAGGGCGATGGAAGCGACCTTATGTGACAAAGATGGTCAGGATGTATGACTTGGGTTACCGGGTCCGGCTCGCGTGCCCGAAGGACTCGTGTACCCACTCACCGTGTCGCCGCTTCGCACTCTTTTTAGCATCTCTGTTTCTCTAATCGCTGCAGGTGGCGACCAAACGTCTACTTCGCGGCCAGCACGCGACGGTGAGCCCTTTTTTATGGTTTATTTCCGTGCATTCACGCTATTTCCTCTTCTGGCACATTCCGTCGACGTTCCTCGACGTCGACACGTGGACTGAGCTCATGCATCCTCAATATTGGCACCGCTGTTGTGGGCGTCTTGCAGTGATGGCCGACGAACGCCGACTCCAAAGTGACAGGCTGGCTTCTCGGAATCATCCTCCGAATAAGCCGCGATTCCGAGCATTTTCCTCAATGACGAGCGCAATGCAAGACACAGCACTTATGGTTGCTCAAGCCGTCCCTCGCGTATGTCGGCTTCAAAGAAGAAATCTCACTGACACGCGACTCAAAATCCAACAGGTTTCCGGCCAGAAACGAACTGTCTGTTGCCCTAGACTGGTGAGCATTGCATCTATGTCGGCCACCGTCTACTGGGGTGGGTACCCCGAACAAAGCCACCTCTGCTGCGGCTTCCAGACCGGCTCTTTCCCGTGAACAGAAACAAACACCGGAGCAATTAGTGAGTCCGATTCTTCATGTCTCCACAACGCGCCGTAATTTTGCTCAGGCGACTTCCAGTACAGCACCGAGTATTCCGATGCGCATAAAAAGGAGAACACAACACGACTTCTCTGGTTTCAAGATGCGCGCCATGTTCGCCATCTTATTCGCGTTGGCCATCGCTTCGAGCTCCCTCGCAAGGCCACAACTGCGCCAGCGCCGAAGCTATCCTCTTGGACGGCGCTCTCAGTCCATCTTTATTAACCCCGCCGCGCTTCCATCCCTCCCGACGGTGGAGGCAGTCCATGAACTCGATGACGCGCTCAACACAGACAATATCCAAGTTGGTCTCATCTTCTGCGAAGCGAGTATTTCTGACCCGACACGCTTGCCAGTCAGATATTCTTGTCGGCATGAACAAGAACCAAGAACTCTTCTATTTCTTCCAAATCAACGATGCGACGACCTTCAAGTCGAAAATGTCTTCGGACATCATCGCCCTCATCACAACGACGACGGAAATCCTTTCCGTCGACACGCAGCCCGTCACCGCCGTCAACCTTGCCTTCTCACAACACGGTCTCGACACGCTTGGTATCACCGAGTATGTGTACTTTATTTTCTCGCGCACGAAGGCTGAGCGTTTCTCTTTCTTCCCAGCGACCTTGGCGATCCGAACTTCACAAATGGGCAGCTTTCGGACCTTACTGGGGACCTTCCTGGGCCCATCGGGGACGACGAGTCTACATGGATCCCCGAGTTTACCGCCGGCACAATTGACGGTGTCTTCCTGCTTGCATCGGACACCGCCGACAACATCGATACCCAGCTGGCCAGTATCCAGTCCACATTGGGGTCTTCCATCACCACTCTGTTCGTCCGACGCCGCTGCAAACTCTTGCTCAGCCTGATCGCACACTGCCACAGGTACCAGATTCAAGGCGCCGCACGTCCCGGTGACGAGGCCGGCCACGAGCACTTCGGCTACATGGATGGCATCTCCCAACCGGCCGTGAACGGGTTCACGAACCCCGTTCTTCCTGGTCAGACTTCGATTGACGCTGGTGCTCCTCTCAATCTTATCTCGATCTCTTCATCTTATCTCATGACAGGTTTGTTCCTCGTTGGCGAAGTGAGCGATCCGAACTTCTCAGTGCGTCCGCCGTCTGGCTGGGCAACCGATGGCTCGTAAGTTCAAGGTCGATCGCTTGCTGTGCGTATGACCGACTTTCTGAGCTAGCTTCTTGGTCTTCCGACAGTTGCAACAGTGGGTGGCCGTTCTCGCCCGTCAGTATCTCTATTTCTCACTACCCTCCCCAGACTAGTGCCCGAATTCAACCAATTCTTGGCTACACATCCGCTGGACCAGGATACATTGACGCCGGAAGAAGGTTCTGAGCTTCTAGGTGCTCGTATGATGGGCCGTTGGAAGAGTGTAAGCCTTCCGACGCGATGCAGTTTTCTGAATCGTTGACGATTCGAAGGGCGCGCCGATATTTTTGAGCCCTACGCAAGACGATCCCGCTCTCGGGGCCGACCCCATGAGAAACAACGACTTCGATTATCTGGACAACACCACGCATGCCAACGTGGACAACCACTTTAATCAGGTGCATGCAGCCTATGTTCTGCAAAGTGGCCCTCTCACACTGCATCAGTCGCAATGTCCCTTTGCGGCGCACATTCGCAAGGCTCATCCACGGGGCGATATCGAAACCGCAGTGGAGAATCCGCATTTCATTCTCCGCTCTTCGATTCCCTACGGACCGGAGCTTACTGCGTCGGAAAATGCGACAGGCGTCACTGCTAACGACCGTGGTCTGGCTTTTGGTGAGGAGAAACCTACCCGCTGCTCGACGAGGCAAGCAGCTCATGACCTTTCGCCTTAGTCGCGTACCAATCCGATATCTCCAACGGATTTGCGTTCCTTCAAGTGAGCTGTCTCGTTCTGGCTTTGAGCGACTGAATCTCATTCCCTGTAGAATGTCTGGATCAACAGCGTCGGGTTCCCATTCGGCAAGGTGAGCATTGATTGGATCTGAGTACGATGGTGGTCGCTTAAATCTCCCAGTACGACCTTACGCCTGGTGTTGACCCCATTATCGGCACCCTCAACGGGCTAGGCGCTCCCAAAAATATAAGCGGGTTGGATCCAGCAGTGCCCGACCTCGACCAAACGGAGTTGTGGCACGATGTAGTTATTCCTACGGACTACGTGGTCTCTAAAGGCGGAGAATATTTTTTCTCGCCATCCTTGGCTGGTTTGGAGTATATTGCGGGGACATAGACAGACGCACTGCAGCAATAAATTAAATGGACTTTACCGCAGCCAGGTTCACGTGACTCAACGGGGTCTTCACCGCGACGGTCGCGGGAGACATGTTGCCCATCCATACGCGCCAGCTCACTGGCGGCTTCCAGCAGAAACCGAAGATCTTATCCGTGCAGAGCCTTAAAGTGTTGTACAGTCGACCTGCACTGCGCTGGCTGCCGCTTCTCTTCGTCTTTCTGCTGGCCGTTTGGCTCTTCACACCCTTCCTCCAAATTGCCCAGCACGAGCGGGCCTTCCCACCATCGGTCCCAGTGGTGTTCCCAGAGACGCCCGCAGAGCCTGCTGTGCTATCGGCGCGCGCGCAGAGTATACGAGACGCATACGTGCATGCATATTCCAGCTACCATCGGGATGCATGGGGGTTCGACGAGTTGAAGCCAATTTCCGGAGTTAGTGTCAACAAGTGCGCACCCATCTAATTTCAGCCACTCCGATACTCATTCCTTCAGCTTCAATGGATGGTCGGTGACCGTCTTCGACTCGCTGGACACCATGTGGATCATGGGTCTCTACGACCTCTTCGAAGACGGTCTCGCTCTCGTCTCGAAGACCAACTTTCTCTTGGCCTCCGACGGCTATGTGGGCTTCTTCGAGACGATAATTCGTTACCTCGGTGGAATGCTTTCCGCATACGCCCTTTCCGGCGAACCCGTCCTCCTCCAAAAAGCTGAGGAGTTGGGCTCGGCGCTCCTCCCAGCTTTCAACACGGACTCTGGTCTACCCATGTTCGCAGTCAACACAGAAACGTATGCCATTCAACTCCTCGTGTGCGCGGAGCTCATGGTCTTAGTGGAGATACGCGAGGAGGATGGACTGGTGCCGTTCTATGGGCTGAAGCACTCAGCAATCAATTAGAATTGCAAGTCAACTTATCTTTTCCTACGAACGCGAACTAACCTGCTGCAGTAAATATCTGGCGCATTTGACTGGACGCGCTGATTATTTCAAGAAGGCGCGCCAACACCACCTCCGTCGCGCAGTCTGCTCACATTCACGCAGTCGGACAAGATCATGGAAATCATGGAGAGCGCGCAAATTAAAGAGGGACAATTCCCCACACAATGGGACTCGAAGTCGGGCAAGCCCAGCAACAGTAGATCTTCTTCCAGAATACCGTCTCTGATCGCTCAAATTCAACAGACCATTTCTCCGTTGGCGCATATGCGGACAGCGCGCACGAATATCTCCTCAAGCAGTATTTGCTGACGGGGCGGTCCGAGCCAAGGGCGAAGGAGCTCTGTGCGTAGTTTCTTGCTGAAAAAAAAAAAAGAAAACAAATTGCGCTAACCATTCGTTAGACCTCCGCGTCGTGGACTCCATCTTGGACACGCTGCTCTACGTGACACCGAACCGCAAGCTGCTTTACGTTACCGACGCAAACAGCGGAAAACCAACCCACAAGTTCGAGCACCTATCGTGCTTCCTGCCTGGCATGCTGGCGCTCGGCGCGCACACGTTGGATCTCCCGCTGGCGACAAAGGAGCGCCACCAGTGGGCCGCCGAAGGCATCGCGACGACCTGCTGGCTCACATACGCGGACCAGGCGACGGGTTTGGGTCCGGATGAGATGACCATGACGCGTCCAAAGCCAAGCGAGCCCAGCGGCAAGTGGCTTGAGCTGCTTGACGCATGGGAAGCCCAGGGAAGGCCTGGCGGGGTGCCTCCGGGTCTGGGTGTCACAAAGCCGGAGTCGGACTCCGCGTCTAGGGACTACAGGGCGGACAAGCACACGTACCTTCTCCGACCAGAGGTATTTGGCCTATCCACGCTCGGTCACGTGCCTAACTATGTGCACCAGGCGATTGAAAGCTTTTACATCCTGTGGCGAACAACGGGAGACGAGGCGTGGCGAGAACGCGGATGGTTGGTCGCTTGTGTTCCCGCGAGACATAACTCACCTCTCCACCTTAGGGCCGTCTTCCAAGCCATCGAGAAACATGCCCGGGTAGCTCGTGGGTACGCAAGCATCGACAAGGTCGACCAATTACCTGCGAAGCATCTAGATGAAATGCCCAGGCTCGTCATCTGGCTCTCCCCGAAGTATTCCGACTAATCCTCGCACAGCTATTTCCTTGCCGAGACGTTGGTGCATTTTCTCCCGTCTAGCCCTCACTGACGATCAACTGCAGGCTAAAATATCTATACCTCATGTTCATCGAGCAAGAGATAATTCCGCTGGACAAGTGGGTGCTCAACACGGAGGCACATCCGTTGCCGATATTCGAGTGGGACGAGAAGGAGCGGAAGAAGTATGGTATACCGGTGAAGACGAAGAGTAATCAACGAGTACGATAGACGGACTAGCGCTAACTTATCATGGATGTATTATTACTGCGATTGGATGCGTTTTCGACGCGATTTCTGGGGTCGTCTTGCGACCGCTATCTAATCTTGATCTGGAGTTCGTGCTCCACCTCGGGGAATAATCCCGCTTGCCTCTACCCACCATGACCACAACCCAACCACCCCCGCTCGCTGGCTTGCACCACCTGAAGCTTATAGCCAAGGACCTGCAGACCACGCACGACTTCTACGTCTCGGTCTTGGGCTTCATCGCGCACCCCGAGCTCACGCATCGCCGACCGACCGACGGCTCTCCGTACGGATACATAATCTCCACACCGCCGCCGTCTGGAGTCGCGACAAACAGCTCCCAAACGATGGTCGAGATCCGGCAGGCTGCGTCGGACCAGCAGGTAGAGGGTCAGAAAGGCACCGACCCGATAACGTGGGCTGTGAGCACGCAGAAAGACCTGCAGAACTGGGTGGCGTGGTTGGACACGAAAGGAGTGAGGCACTCGAAGGTGCTCAGAGGCGTCGCGGGGTGGGTCGCTGTTGCAGAAGACCCGGATGGGCGAATGGTGCGGCTTTACACGCTTGAAAGCCATGAATGGGACAACGACGGCGTGGAGTGGGACGAGGAGTGGCTGGGGAAGAGGGTGTAGAATTGTTGGGTCACAAGACAAACGCGTCTGTAAACGCCCACCATGGCCCTCCCCGACGAGCTCATCTCCTTAATCCTTGAGCCTGCCTTGACGATATCCGACCATTCCTTCGCGGATAACTGGTCCAACACGTCCCCATTCGCGGAGTATTCAGAGTCCACCTCCGCGTATTTGCTCGTTTGCAAGTCGTGGTTACGCGTCGCGACCCCGCTGCTCTACGGCGTCGTTGTGCTCCGTAGCGCAGCTCAAACAAAAGCTCTTGCGCGTGCGTTGAAGGGCAACCCGGACCTGGGGTCGTTCGTCAAGAAGCTGCGCATCGAGGGAGGATATGGACTCGCTATGCACACCGTTCTCCAACTCTCCCCGAAAATCACCGACCTGTATCTCTCCCTGGATATATACGCGTCAGACAAGACGGAAGGGCTTTGCAAAGGGCTCCCGCTTGTCAACCCACGCCGCCTCATCCTGCAACACTCGAGAGACAAGCAACAAACGAACAAGCAGTTCGATATGCTCTTCAAGGTGCTGCCGAAGATAATTCGCAAATGGAGCAACCTGGTGAGAATCCTCGGTATACAGTGCTCCCGGCTCACTCGTCCTCGCTCAGACCACCTTGGGCATCCCTGTGTTGTGGGAGTTCACCATGGCTTTCACCAATTTGAGGACATTGGTCAAAAGCCTCAATCGCGTTCAGCGCATCGAGAAAATTGCACTTCCGTACTGCAATCGTGATATTCGCTGCGCAGTCCAATGGCTCCACGATTGTCCCATTCGCGAAATCCGCATCCTCACGCCGACGTCTTCCGCGCGAGTAGAAGAAACCATTCACGATGCTGAACTCAGAGCTTTGGTCAAGTATTCCACGATACCGTCAGTGAACCTTTTATCCGCTGCTTCAATCTCGATTGGTGTTGACTTTTTTCCTCTCTAGAGAGGCGCCGACTTCGGTCGAGGGACCCTCAACGGAGATAATACCATCCTTGAACCCGTTCTTCGTTCCCCTCGCCAATGAAGCTCTTCAGACGCGCGACCAGGTCTGGTCTCGCGTTCTATCCTTTGCAATGCCACCTGCGGAGCTAGTAAATCGGCAAGAGAACAAGGCTGGCGGGGTTTCTTTGTTGCTTGTTTGCAGGGACTTCTACGTAAGTCCGTTTGAGAAGTTACAATATATCTAGTTGACGTTGGAACAGCGATTAGGTCTCGCCCACCTATATAAGGACGTTGTCATAAGGCGTCTCGACCACGTCCTGAAGCTTGCGCAAGTCCTCGAAGCACATCCCGCCCTGGGTGCCGAGATCCGCTTCCTCCGAAGCGATTTGTACCACTTGTCCTACGGCGGCCCTTCGGACTCGGACTCGGACTCGGACTCGGACTCGGACATTCTTCTGCCTCCTTCAGCACCTCCTAGCACCAGCGATATCGCATCGGCTCTGCAGACCATTCTTTCACGCGTCCCGAACATCACAGAGATTGATTTTCTCATCGAAAGATACTCGTGGTCCAGCAACCTGCGCATCACTTGGGACGCATTTGTGGCGTTGGCATCTTGCGCAGGTTCGAGTCTTCGCTGGATATCCGTGTCAATCCGAGTCGACGCGGCTGACATGGAGCACCTCGCGCTTGGGCGGTCGTCGCCGGCGGATGTGTTTGGCAAGTTGACTGCAGTGTCCAAGCTGCATTGGAAGAGCTCCGTCGAATTTCCTGCTGATGCTGAGCTGGCCGGCAGACTGCCAAGCTTAGAAGAGTTGGATGTTGAAGAAGCACACAAATCTTTCTGGACTGTGTTCGAGTGAGCCATATGTAACGATCCACTGGTTTTCTCCGCTGACGTTTTACTAGGGCCCCACAACTCCGTCGCCTTACCATTCGCTCCGCGTACAAGTTTACCTTTCCCTCCCGCGCATTCTTCCAAACACACGTCATCACCGATCTCTGCATTCCTGCTGATGCGTATGAGCGGCTAGGGAAGCACGAACGGCGCAATGTACTCGTCCTCTGTCCGGACCTTGCCGCCCTACGCCTGACTTGGACTTCTCTTTCATTCGTGAGTCTGCGCACCTGCAACGCTTCAAGTCGTGACACAGCATTTCCAGGCGATGGGACCGCCGCCTGCTCTGCAGCTCGGTGCGAGTTCAGTCGCAGAGAATCTGGAGGTGCTAGACTACCAGTGCGGCACGGTATTCTTTCGGTGCGCCATCACTTGGATCCTCTCCAGTTTGCTAACGATGTCCAGTTCCGAGAAGAAAAACACGACAGAGTGGACCAAGGCACTCACGAACCTGCCGCTCGAGTCGATACCGAAGCTGACTGAGATTCGCGTCGAGGGAATAAAGTGGCCGAGCACACAGTGCGTTCCAAGTTCGCCGTTCTCTTGCAAGGTGTCTGATCAGAAAGTCAGACACGAAATCGCCAGAAGCGAGTGGGTCCGCGCATCTGAGGCTCTTGCGAAATCCAATGTAGCGCTGGTCGACGGTTCCGGCAAGAAATGGCGCTCTCGTCTCAAAACTAACGGGCGCAAACCTTCGTAACTCAAACACTTACTCTCGAGCGTCTCTTATTCGAGTTCTTTGACGATACAACAAGATTACGTTATTCCAGTACGATACAAAGTCCATTTAGTACTTTTTCCTCCTCGTAACCGTAACTTCGGATAACGTGGGCTGTGAGCACGCAGAAAGACCTGCAGAACTGGGTCGAGTGGTTGGACACGAAAGGAGTGAGGCACTTAAAAGTGCTCAGAGGCGTCGCGGGGTGGGTCGCTGTTGCAGAAGACCCGGATGGGCAAATGGTGCAGCTTTACACGCTCGAAAGCCATGAATGGGACAACGAGGGCGTGGAGTGGGACGAGGAATGGCTGGGGAAGAGGGTCTGAAAGTAGAATTGTTGGGTCAGAACGTGACAAACGCGTCTGCAAACGCCCACCATGGCCCTCCCCGACGAGCTCATCTCCTTAATCCTTGAGCCTGCCTTGACGATATCCGACCATTCTTTCGCGGATAACTGGTCCAACACGTCCCCATTCGCGGAGTATTCAGAGTCCACCTCCGCGTACCTCGTCGTGTGCAAGTCGTGGTTACGCGTCGCGACTCCGCTACTCTACGGCGTCGTTGTGCTGCGAAGCGCGGCTCAAGCGAAAGCCCTCGCGCGCGCGTTGAAGGGAAACCCCGATTTGGGACGGTTCATCCGGAAACTTCGCGTCGAGGGCGGTTTGGGCATTTCCATGAAAACCGTGCTCGAACTCGCTCCCAACATCACCGACCTCTACCTTTCCCTCGATATATACGCGCAGGACAAAACGGACGGACTCTGCAAGGGTCTTCCGCTCGTGAACCCTAGGCGACTCATACTTCACCAAACGTCCTACAAGCAAAAGGCGAATAAGCAGTTTAACTTGCTGTTCAGCGCCTTGCAGCAAATTTTACCCAAATGGAAACGCCTGGTGAGTATCCTTCTACGCGACAAGTGTTTATGTCTCATCAGTAGACCGCTTTGGTTTTGCCTGACGTCGACGCAGAGCCAGTCATGGCACTGGTGGAATCCCTCAAATTTATCGAGAGCGTCACTGTTCTGTGGTTCGACAACGTTCAGACGACGTTCGAGTCGCTCCGCGACTGCCCTCTTCGCGAAATCTGCGTCCACACCCCATACACTGGCGACGCAGCAGCAGAAGAGTTGCTCGATCTCAACCCCAAAGTTCGCAGTTTGGTGAAATACACGGAATCTCCGTTAGTCGTTCCGTGCGTTCTGGAGTCGTTTTTGACCTGTTCACAGTCGGAGCAGCTCTCAAACGCAGACTCAAACGGAACAAGAGCTTCAACTTCCGGAGATCGCCCCGTCCTTGAACCCGTTCTTCGTCCCGCTAGCCAACGCGACCAAGGAGACGCGCGACAACGTATGGTCGCGTATTCTGTATTTCTCGATGCCGCCCGTCGAACTGGTAGTCGAGCCAGATTCGCTGTCGGCCATTCCGTTGCTCTGCGTCTCTAAGGACTTTTACGTGGGCCGCTTTTTCGCTCAGCATTCGCGCCCATACTCATTTTGATGCAGCGACTGGGCCTCCCGCACTTGTACAGAGACATTGTCCTGAGGCGGCATCGTCACTACCTTGACCTGTTGGATGTCCTTCAAAAGCATCCTGCCATAGGTGCTCATGTCCGGTCGCTGCGCAATAATCTGCACTACTGGCTCTTTCGCAGGGAGGACCGCCCGAGAGGCTCCGATCCGGAGAGCATACGAGCTTATCCAACCGATTCTGAAGCGGCAGCAGCGTTGGAAACTGTTCTCTCCCGGCTCCCGAACCTCACCAAATTCGATTTCCTCATCCAACGCGATTTTTTGTCCAGGGACATTAGTCTTTCCTGGGGCGCTTTCGCGATATTGGCCGCATCTTCGGGTTCAACTCTTCGCGAGGTCTCAGTCGCCATAGTCCCCATCGATATGGCGACTATTGGCGATAAATCCTCAGCGTTGGATGTGTTTGGAAAGATGACGGCGGTCCGTAAGATGTGCTGGAAGAGTCGGATCGCCTTTCCTGCTGTGGATAAGCAGGCACTGGGAGCTGCCACTCTCTTTCCGCAGCTCGAGGAGTTGGACGTTCCGGAGGCCCATAAATCTTTCTGGGAGACACTGAGGTGAGCTTTTTTGCCGGATCGTATCCGCGCTAACTCACTGCATATACAGGGCCCCACGCCTGAAACGCCTCACCTTGCGTACGCTGGTCTCCGCTTCGCCGAGTGACGCGTTCCTCAAAGCACACCCACTCACCGAACTTTGCCTTCCGGCTGGTATGCTGACGGAATTTACTGCCAAGAAGCGGAACATATTCGCCCTTTGTCCCCGTCTCGTTTCGCTCCGAATGCATTGGATGGAGTATTCCTCGGTGAGTTTTCTGTGCCGCGGTGCATCGCCTGTTCTCAGACACGCCTAGGCGACGGGCCCGCCACCTACCCTCAACAATGGATCGGACTTGGTTGCGGAGAACCTGCAGATAATCGACTTTCAATGCGGCGAGTCGTTTTTCCGGTACATCTCCCTCTGTTCCGCTTTGTTTCTCGCTCATCTGCATAAGCTCCGAGAAAAAATATACGACGCAATGGGCAAAGGCCCTCACAGACCTTCCCCTCGATTCGATGCCAAAGGTTGCGGAAATTCGCGTCGAAGGAATAAAGTGGCCGACGACACAGTGCGTATAACGACGACGCGGCGACGATAGCTCTAATCACTTAACTAGGCACGAAATCGCCAAAAGCGACTGGGTCCGCGCGTCTGAGGCTCTTGCGAAATCCAATGTATCGCTGGTCGACGGTTCCGGCAAGAAATGGCGCTCTCGTCTCAAAACTAACGGGCGCAAAGCTTCATAGATAACACGTGACCGTACCTATCTTACTCTCGAGCGTCTCTTATTCGAGTTCTTTGACGATACAACAAGATTACGTTGTTCCAGTACGATACAAAGTCCATTTAGTACTTTTTCCTCCTCGTAACCGTAACTTCGTTCGTCTTAATGTTGAACGTCGGGACGACGTTGTGCAGGAAAACATCACCACTGGAAAAATAAGTGAGTGAGCCATCTACGCAGGAAGGAACAAAAGATACGCACAGGATGAAAACGTTGTCTGCTGTGGCCTTGCCACCGTCTTGCGTGCCCGAGATGCACACCTCGTTGCCATTCTCGTCCGTGCCGCCGTTCAGGACCTGGTCGCGCGCGTCGATGGGGAAGTGCTTGCCCCCGAGCGTGACGTTGAACTCGGGCACCGTGGTCGGGTGGCAGTCCACGAAATACAAGCCCGAACCCTCGTCGAAAGTGGCCTTGGGCACAAAGAGGTCGTTGTAGGCCTTGGCAACTGGGCTGGGAACGTAGTTCAAGGTGGTTCCGGTGTCGAGGATGGTGTTGTTGCTCGCAGTCTTCAGCTTCGAGCTGCCGGTGAAGACGTAGCCATCGACGGGCACGGTGTAGTACCACATCTGGCCGCCCTTGGCAATCGGAGCGAACGTCTTGGTCGAGTAGCCCTCGATAGCGAGCGTAACGGCGGTCTTGTCGAGCTCGACGGGCGCAATGCCGCCGAATGCGACGAAGCCGAGGTTCGGGTCAGTGGCCTTGGTCGAGTTGCCGCGGTTCAGCGCAACGGAGAAGTCTGTCGACACGTAAGAATACTGCATCTGTGCATGAGACGCGACCACGTACAAGGGTTAGAAACAGCGCCCTGTTGGACAGCGGTGAAGAAGAATGGGTTGTAGGGAATGTGGTTGGCTGAGGACGCCTTGGTCGGGTCCGTCGTGTTGAATACACTGGTCAGTTCAGGGAACGCAAGACCGATGAGGCCAGAGTTGACCGAATCGCCCTCCCAAGCAGCAAGATTCGGCACGCCGATCTCCTGCGACTTGACGGTGAGGCCACCAGCGGTGACCGTGTCAAAGCCCACAGGCCCCGAGAGGAATTCGCCATCGCCTGTAGGAGATGCGTCAACACGAGCCCCGAATCGAAAAGCTACAACGTACCATAGCTGATGTTGAACGAGACCTTCGGGAAGGACTTGAACGTCTTCGACGCGGAGGTGTCAAAGCTCTTGGGACCGAAATCGCAGTCGGGCTCGGGCAACTTGGCGTCAGTCGTCAGGTTGTAGCACTGGAAGCCGCTCTGGATGACCCAGGTGTCGGAGCTGAGAGAACGTTGAGAATGAGCCAACGGCGACAAAACAATGCCACATACCTTCCGGTGTCGACGATGAGAGGGAACGTTTGGCCGCCAACGGTAACGTCGGTAAGGTACTCCTGGTCCAAATCGGAGCCAGAAAGGACAGCGGTGTCCTTGTCACCACAGAGATAGGCGCGAAGGGCAGCAAGGTTAGCCTTCTTCGAGGCGCGACGCGGCGTCGTTTGCGTGATGGGCATTACGAATTGAGCGGGGGGTATATCTGCGGGCTCGACGACGGTGCGCGCGACGTTGGAGACATGGCGCGAAACGACGAACTCGGCCGAAGAGGCGCAAGCCAGAGAAAGAACGGAAAGGGCGGCCAGTGCCGAAGCCATCGTCGAAGAGGAACGGGGATGAGGTGAGGCTGAGGAAAGCGATGGGCTTTATACTCGGCTGGGCCGCAACGCAGTTGCCTTGTGTGCGCCAGCATATGGCGTTAGGAGGATACATGCGCCTGCCTGTCAATGATCTTCATCGTCCCCTTGGATAACTGGCACCGTTCCTGCCGCGGTTTGGGGGCGCACTATTCGGAACCAGGTACCGCGAAGTCTTCGAAATAGCTTCGTGGCCGCCTAAGGTGTCGATTTGCCCTCCAAACTGGGGCGTATTTCTGCGCTCGTTATCTGAGCGGCAAGCGACGATCCATGCGCGCATCACCAGTACTTGCAACAACCCCGGTCGTCCCTATGTCGCCGCCATCACAGCGCATGGAGACGACCAGTGCCGGCCTTGAAGCCTCCGCGCGGCCATTGACTATGTAAACAAACACGCGCGTGGCGCTGGTGGCGGTCACGTCTCGCGAGAGGGTACGCTAGGGAACGAAAACACAGTCCATCATGCCTTTCCACCGCGAGTTTGGAGCCTGGAGCGCCATTTCTTGCCCACCGCGTCGACCAGAGACACATTCGACTCCGCCAAAGTCTCCGAGGCGCCAATCCAGACACATTTCCCGATTTCGCGCCTGAAGCAGAAGCAGATAAAATCAGTAAAACGATTTTGTATCCAGCCATGCCAGACGCACTGTGTGAGTGGCCACTGCAGACCTTTGACGCGGATCTCCCCCAACTTCGGCATGGATTCGAAGGGAAGTTCAACGAGGGCTTGAGCCCAGCGAGGCTGTTCGGAAGCGCGTCCTCTAGCAAGCAAATGAGACTGCTGAGTAGAGAACAGCGCAAAACAGGCGCACCTGAAGAAATCCCGGTTATGTCCGAAAGTGATTCTCTCCAGTACTGCAGCGGTCGAGCCCGCAGAAAGGGTGATTTCAGGCGGCGGTCCTGAAGCCTGACCGAGTTGAGGGAACTCTGAAATCAAACAACGCTTGTGCGGCTCACCGAAGAGGACTGCGACCACGTTATGTTGAACGACACTAATGCGGAGCAGAGACTGAGAATATTGCGCGGAACGTCCGAGTCTGCCCATATGCTCGCCGCGATGTCGAGTTCTGTTATGGGGTGCGATTTGAGGAACAGCTCGCTTGGGGCGGAGTCGTGCAACGTCAAGTGCCGCAGATGCGGGAACCTACGCAGGTCAGCGATAGGTGTCGGCGGTCGCGTCTGGACTTACTTGTACGCGTTGATCAGCTCCCAAAACGAAGAGTCGACGATGTCGACCTCCAAATGCTCTAAGCTCGGCAGCAGAGGAGCGCGCTCGAGGGTCGACTGTGGATCGGCGCGACGAACAGGGACCCGACTCGTCCAGACAAGCTTTTGCACACCGCTCAGCCGTCTCAGAGGGATCTCGAGTTCGACTGGCGCTTGATCTCCCGCCGCTGCAACCATCGAAAGCGATACCTCCCGCAGCTGGGGGCCAGCCGACGCGACCAACGCAGTAAACGTATCCCATTCGAGGGAGATTGCTCGCCGCATGAAGCCGTGACGTAATCCAGAGCTCGCAAGGAGGTTGATTTCGACGAGGTTGTGCACTTTGGAAAGGACGGAGGTCAACGCAGCCGAGATTCCCTCGCGAGTCGGATTGTCGGTCAGCGAGCCTTGAAACAGTGGAGGCCATATTGTAGTGAAGCCCCCGGCGATGGTACGGATACAGCCACCAAGCGATGGATGGGTTTCGAGGAGTTTGTTGAGACGCAACACGGTGTGGGTGTAAAAGCGCGGAAGGCCCAATCGCTAAGAGTTTCTTAGCTCTAGTTCGTGCGGCGACGACGAGAAAACTTACATAAAAGTCTTTAGAAACGAGCAGTAGGTCGACCCTCGCTTGCTTGACCGGGGATAGAACGAAATGGATAATCTGCGACCAGACAAGGTCGCGGATCTCGGGAGTAGTATTGACCAGAGGAACAAACGATGGGTTGAGGGAAGGGATCGCAATTGACTCGCTCGCTGTTGCTTTCTGCGCCATCGCAAGCTTCCTATCGAAAGTTTCGTTGCGTATGCAGAGACAACAATATCCGGAACTTACCGTGACCGTGCTGACGTGAACTTGACGACCTCTGCCAGATTCGGGTCGTTTCTAATGCGGTCCAATTCAGACTTCAGTAACACCTGGACGTGTATCTCGCGAAAGATGCAGTCCGGTAGTAGCGCCTGGACGTCCTTCGCATCGGTCCAATACAGAACAAAGAGGCAGTCGATCCTCCGGAAGCGATTGAGAGATCCAATAAGGTCTTCGAGACCGGGTACCGGGCCCCAACCCGTCTCGGGAGGGATCCCCAGCTTAGTCTAGTCGTAATTAGGGCACTGTACAGACGACAAAAAGATGATACCGCACCAGCCGATCCCAGTTCGCGAACGATTTCTTGAGTGACCCGAAAAGCGAGGTGATTTGCTTGTTGCCCTTTACTTGACGGTCCGGGATGAAGAAGATGAGGCGACGCGGGTTGATAAGTGGAAGCCCTTTGCACAGGCCGTCCGTCTTGTCCGTTGCGTAGATGTCGAGGGACAGGAACAAGTCGGTGATATTCGGGGAGAGTTGGAGAACGGTGTGCATAGTGAGTCCAAATCCTCCCTCGACGCGCAATTTCTTGATGAATCGTCCCAACTCGGGGTTTCCCTGCAACGCACGAGCCAACGCCTGCGCCTGAGCCGCGCTTCGCAGCACAACGACGCCATAGAGCAGCGGCGTCGCAACACGCATCCACGACTTGCATACAACGAGGTACGCAGACGTGGACTCGTCGTAGGTAGCAAAGGGTGAGGCACTGGACCAGTTGTTGGCGAACGACTCTTCGGAGATCTTCAGAGCTGGTTCCAGAATTAAGGAGATGAGTTCGTCGGGTAGCGCCATCGTGGAGGGGCCCTGGATGTGGAAGACAAACAACGACGCGACTGGTCACGAAATGGTGACCAATCGTGAGCCAGTCCTCCAAGGTGGCTCTTGGCCCTTGAAGCTACTTACGCTGGCGATTCATAGCTCGTAGGCTAGCATCATGACGTTTGCAATCTGCGGGGCCGCAGGTATCGATTCATGGCGCGCTGTCTAGTGTACAGACTCGCATGAGGGTCGAAGGCGAGGACAGAAATTTGAGGCCGAATGCATCCAGTCGAGGAGCCAAGCACAGCTGAACGAACTTGACAGCAAACCACGATGTTGATTCGACCTTGAATCCGTTCACGGTCTCCCGAGAAGCCAATGATGTACCGCCAAGGCAGCTTTGCGGAGTCTATGACCCCAAGCCATGTTCATCCGACCACAGTCGGTCCATAGCCGCGCGGACCCTTCGACTCCAAACTCTGGATCTACACCCTGAATCGCCCACGAAAATACACTCTGCCTCGAACCTAACGCCGCCGACGGGCGCTGGTGGTCGCCTTTTCGCAATCCCTTTACCCTCCAGGGTGGTCTCATGCACTCAAAGCCCGGCAAGCACCACGTACGTTTGCGGTGTATGGTCTTCGACCCAGAGCCGCCCTCCTAATGAATGAGGTAAGTGTTCGGACGTGTCCGGGTATGCACCCATGAGCGCAAATGCTTAAGCCAAGAAGGACGATACACAGTAACCTTGCAAACTTCTTTCGGCAAGATTTCGAAGCGCACCCGCGGCGTCGGATGGGCGTTAGATAAATTCGCCGCTCTCTTGGGTCTCACCAGCTCGGTGCTACCCTTCTGCCCGCCTTTTCGATGGTCATCAAACCGTGGTTCAACGCAGTCCTCAGTGGGCTCCGCAAGCTCGCTGACATCAAGGACCGCGGCGTCGACAAGTTCGAGAGTCTCGAGAGTCTCATGTCGTTTGGTCTGGGTTCTGCGCCGAATGGGGGCACTGTCTCCCATGTAATCTGCGGGAATGCGGGTAACAACAAGTCCTGCACTCAATGGGGCGTGAATGAGTGTGCTCAGGTATGATTTGCTCTCGCTTTCCAACCGCATTCTGAACATCCTGTAGTGTCAGTTGATCAAGGTCGGCTTCATCGCTTTCCTGGCAAGCGGCATTCTCATTCGCAGCAGTACTGCTCGGAAAAGTGCAAGCTACAACACTGGTCGAAACATCGTCCCCGCTGCACACACCCGTTACTCAGCCCACTCTGGCAGCCTTCGTGGGTCAGCGAAGGACGAGAGCCGGTCTTTCTGTACCCCCACAACCTGGTCACACTTTACCGAGTCTCCCATGACTTCTGGGGCGATGTTCCGGCCATGGACTGCTTGCAACTAAAGCACAACGAGATGAAGGACCAATTAATGCCTCTCGACGACTTCAAACTTTGTTTTCCCGGTGAGCGTCGGCATCTCAACAAGCTTGCGCGTTGACTGACTTCGTGGCCTAGCCGGCGCGGACATTCGCGACATGATTCGGACGGTGAACAGTCTCCCCCCGGACTTCCCGGGCTACGTCGATATCCTGCTGAACGACACGAATCCCGTTCTGCTCAACCGCACGCTCGTCATGTTGTTCATCCTACTCAGTTCTGGTCCTTCTCTCGAGGTACGTCGACACCGCGATTCTGTCCGACAAGCTCAATTTGCCGGGTCGATACAGGAAGCCGCCGAATTTTGCACGCATTTAATGTACTCCGCAGCGCTTCCCGGGGCCGGCGCAGGGTATCTGGAACGCTGCGTCAACTTTATCTACGGCGGGAACGGAGAATACGAGGCGGACTTGTCGTTCCAGCGGTGTCTCGATACGCGCGGCGAAGGCAAGCTCTATTCCGTCCAGCCCTCGACCGGCACGAAGCGCATTCTCGAAATGTGCCATTCAGGGTACTCTCTGGCGACCGCGCTCAAGAACATGAAGGAGATCACGCTGACGTCGGACCTCGTCGACTTTCGGGAAAAGCACTACGCCGCGCTGAAGCCTCCGCACCGAATGTGCTTCCACCGGTTTCGCGAGACGGGCATACTCGCGCCTTTTTCGCACAACACCGTCAATTTCACCGAGCCCAATCGGTGCGTAACCTGTTTCTCTTCTACTATAAAACTACCTTTTTGACTCGGGCTTTTAACGCAAAGGCTATTATTCTCTGCGCAAGGCGCGTGGCTCGTCCCCGAAGACGCCAACCCTTTGCACGGATGGGACATGTCCGGCGTCAAGCTTGCCGGAATTAAATGCGGCGTCTCGCCCGAGTCGGACATCCTTGGCTGCCTCTTCTTCCACGTCAAGCACGAGCTGCGCGAATTCGCCAAACGCGTTCGCGACCTCCGCATCGACATCCACGTGACTTCGTTTGCGCCGGGGCTTCTCGCAAAGGGAATAAGCGTTGGGGCGCTGCCGGCATTCGAGGATGCGAGCTTCGACCGCGTCGTGGCGGGTAACCTCGTCGATAGCATGGATATAGGCGGTATGAGGGCGTGCCTGGCAGACTGGGGCCCCCTTCTCAACCGCGAGAACCCCCGCGCGAGCATCCTCATGAGGACGAAGGCTTGGCAAGCACAGTTCCATCCCCAAGTTGGGGGACTCACAGCACACGCCATGAAGATATTCATGGACAAGTGGGGCTTGGACATCAAGATGAAAGCCGTCTTCGACCAGGGCTGGCGCTTATTGGATGCCTCCCAAGACACCGAGGACGAGTTCCAAGAGTATTTGGACGAACAAGACACCGATAGGTCCGCTGCGGAGTTTGATCTGCAGCTGCGAACGACCCATCGCGTCCATCCCAAGGTACAAACTCCGCACCTACGCACACCCTTCCTCGAATGCTCATACTCTCTCTCTCCAATGAAGCGCTTCGGCATTCCGCTTGGCGCGTCCCACGTAGAACGACCCGACCTTTCCAGCGAAGAGTTTTATGAACTTTGTAAGAGTGCCTTTCCCGCCTTGCGTCCCCACCCACCAACTGACGACGATATGTAGTCACGCTGGGAGGCGCAAACTTGCCCACACGATTCCTCGAGTTCGAAGCGTGTGACGCGCGGTATCGCGCCATAGAAGAGTACGACCACTTGTGCGGCCGTTTGTTCGTCGATTCGCAGGAGTAGAGTAGGGTGGATTAATGAATGCATGAATGCAATGTAATGTACTTGTTTCTGCCGCCTTTTCTAGTGGGTGGTCGTGTATTGGCGTCGGTAGTACAGCAGTGGAAGCTGCTGCTGCTGTTCCTCTCCGAGTTCCTCTCCGAGGTCCTCGACGCGGGTTACGCGCGCAATGAACAGTTGCGAGACGACATGGGACGCGTCAACGTCTTCCGTCGGCGGCAAGTCGAAACGCCCCGCCCCCAACAATTGCATATCGTGCAAGGGCAAGCCGCGCGAAACGAGCTTGCACGATAGCGCGCCGAGCGAGCCCCGGATGATGGGGAGGTCGTCGATGGATAGGGAATGGTCGGTCTCGTCGAATGGATGTGGATGGAGGTCTGCACGGGAGAAACGCTCCGCGACCAGTGCTTGTTTTGCTGACAAGAGGTTGACGACCATGTCCGCCGGAGCGTTAGAGGAGGCGCCGTTGAGCGCCGTAGCCATCCTCGAGGGGATCCGGAGGGCAAAGGAGATGAGTGGGAATGGGTCCATCGCAATCGAGGTGAAGGACGAGAGAGTCGCGCCGTGGAAGCGCGTTTGGTGGTCGGTTCCGGGCATCTTCGACGTGACGACTGCGACTGGCTGGGCTGTCTCTCTGAGGAGCGTCCGCAGCTGCCTTTTTGTCGCGTCGGTGGTGCATGAGCGAATGAACGTCAGAGGGAAAAGCTTTCGCATGATCACGTGAAAAATACATCCGGCCTAAATCTACTTCAACTTTGCGAACATGCTCCTCGACAACTCTACGGTGGCAATATCCGCCTCAGCCTTTTTCCTCTGCGAGACAGGTCAGTCAGAATCAGTCACACAAGCGAACAAAACCCTCATACCCTCTCCAAGTTGGCCGCACGAACAGCCTCAGGAACACTCGTCTCATAATCAGGCTGCGCCTCCGTCTTGAGCATCTTCTCCAGCGACATATTCGCCAGCATCAGCTTCTTATCGCACTTTGCAATCTCAACATCGAGGTCGACCAGCCCGCGGACGAGCGCGTGCATGGCAATCGTCGAAGTGACGATGGTCCCACCGCAGCCCTCGGGCAGCTCTTTGATGTCCCGCACGACCTTAGCGCTCGTGCAGCCCTTGGTCAGTGCGACGATTGTTGGGAGCTGCGGTTCGAAGAGCGCGGCTTCCTCGTCGGTTTGGACGTGGATGAAGACTGGTAGGGAGCCGGGTTAGTCACGTGAGGAAGATGGCGAGACCAACTCACGTTGGATGTCGTTCTGCAAGTTGTACGACGCAGCCAAAGAACGACCAGTCTTGATCGCAGAGAAGACGAGGTTGAATTGCTGCTCCGCCGTTTCAAAGACGTATGCTTGGCTCTGGTGCGTTGCTCAACGACGAAGCTCAGCATCATTCGCAGGAAACTCACGAAGACGGGGAACGCCGAGACCATGATGGACGGCGTCGAGTCGTTTGGTCTGCGCGGTAGGCGTTGCCACAACTCCTCCGTGACGAAAGGCATGAAGGGGTGTAACAGCCGCAAGCCGTGGTCGAGGCACGTGTACAGTGTCTGCTGCGCCGATTTCCTCGTTGTGGCCGAGGCGGACGGGTCCGTCATCGGCTTCATGACCTCCTACTGGAACGTCAGCCCCCGTCAAAGACAATGATCAAAGGACGAACGATATAAACATCACACAACTCGTACAACCAAAAGTTGTAGATCGAGTTCGTCGCAGACATGAAGTTGCGCTCCGCAAGGAACGCATTGACTTCGGCCGACGCGACGTTGAGCTTCTGCAGGATCCACTTCTCGACGAGGCTCTCGTTGCCGGTCGGCTGCGCAGTCGGCTCAGGGACGAACGACTCGTCGAGCTTGAGCATCGCAAACTTGGTCGCGTTGAACACCTTATTGCAGAACTTGCGGTACCCCTCAACGCGGAGAATATCGAGGTTGATATCGCGCCCTCCGCCTGAATACGCGCACAGGGCAAACCGCAACGCGTCGGTCCCGCACTGTGGGATCCCCTTGGGGAAGTCCTTCTTCTGCCCCGCGGTGGCTTTGGTGATCTCCTTCTCGTCCAAGTTGCCGTCCTTGAGCTTCTCGTGCAGCGTCTCGAGCGAGACACCCTCGATAACGTCGATTGGGTCGATGACGTTCCCGAGTGACTTGCTCATCTTGCGACCGTGTGCGTCCCGGATCATCGCGTGGCAGTAGACCTCGTTGAAGGGGACCTTGCCCGTGAGCCTGATTCCGAGGAGCACCATCCGCGCGACCCAGAAGAAGATGATGTCCCAGCCGGTTTCGAGCAGCGACGACGGGTAAAAGTCCCGCAGATCAGGAGCGGCCTGTGGATGAGCGGGGTAAGTGACTGACATCGAATGGAAAAACCGCGAACTGACGGTGTCAGGCCACCCCATGATCGAAAATGGCCAGAGACCGGAAGAGAACCAGGTGTCGAGAACATCTTCGTCCTGCTCAAGGACGAACTTGCGATCGCCCGCGATGGCTTTCGCTCGCTCGGTGGCCTCCTCCAGAGTCCTCCCGACGACCCAGCTCTTGCCATCATTCCGCTAAGCAGCACATGAGTATCTCTGATAAGATAAGATGAAAATGCGCACATCGAGTTCCACGCCCTCGATGTTGACATAGTATGCCGGACACCGGTGTCCCCACCAAAGTTGGCGAGAGATACACCAATCTTGGATGGATTCAAGCCAGCGATACCACTCGTTCTCTGATGTTTTCGGGTTGATGACCAATTCGCCGGCACGTGTTCGCTGGAAATGAGCGTGAGAACAGCGCGCCTACGGAGAGTTGTTTTTCTCGACCTTGATGGCTTCCTCAGCCAGCGGCTGGCAGTCGACCCACCATTGAGGCCGCAGAACGGGTTCTACGATGTCGCCGGACTTGCTAAGTCATGTTCAGCAAGATTTCGCGAGAGGTAAAAGGCAGGGACGAACCTGCACAGGGGAATTTGCATGGGGTTGTCGACGGTGTCGATATACAGTCCTTCGTCTTTCAAAGCTTGAATGATCGCTGTCCTGACGTGGAACCGCTTCATTCCCTGCAGGTTCCTTAGCAGGGAAGCATCTAGAATAGAGGTTCAACACACCTTGAACCGCTCCCCAGCGTTGTCGTTGAATGTCCCGTCGTCGTTGAGAATATTGATAAACTCGAGCTTGTGCCGCATTCCAACGTCGTAGTCGTTGGGATCGTGTGCGGGCGTGATCTTAACCGCGCCAGTTCCGAATTCCATCTCGACCATCTCGTCGAAAACGATGGGCATGCGCCGGTCCGGGATGAATGGGTGTTTGGCGAATTTGCCTTTGAGATGCGCGTATCGGGAGTCGTTGGGGTGGACGGCGACGGCGGTATCGCCGAGCATGGTTTCGGGACGTGTCGTCGCGACGATGATCTTCTCGTCTGCAGAAGATTTAGCATGGCTTCAACGATATGCGCGAGTAGCATACCGGAACCCTCGATAGGATAAGCGAACGAGACCAAAACACCAAACTCGAAGCGCTCCTTCATGTCGTATCCGGGGACATTGAGGAGCGTGCGGCCGGTCAGTTGCTTCTGGTCGACCTCGATGTTGGAGAGCGTCGTGTTCATCTTGACACACCAATAGACGAGACGGTTTGCGCGGTAGATGATGCCCTCTTCGTGCAAGCGGCAGAAAGTCTCTATAACGGCCTTGTTGCGTTTCTAGAATAGACGGCGTCAGTGTTGAGAATGAAGCAAGAGGGTGTTTGTTGCGCACCTCGTCCATGGTGAATACGGCGCGATCCCAGTCGTAACTTCCGCCAAGTCGGTGTAATTGACGCGTGATACGGCTTTGGTAGCTGCAACGAGTAAGCAGAGAGTGTGAAACACACAGCGCAAAGCTCACTCGTTCTTCCAGTCCATTACAGTCTCCAAAAACTTCTCTCGGCCCAGGTCATGTCGCGTCTTGCCCGTCGCTTTGAACAACCGCTTCTCGACGACGGATTGTGTTGAAATTCCGGCGTGGTCGAATCCGGGAGCAAACAGCGTAGTCTTGCCAAGCATCCGATTCCTGCGCACGATTAGCAGACGAAGAATGTACAGCGGACAAGGCCTACCATCGAATCAACCCGTCCTGAATCGCGGTCGTTAACGCGTGCCCGATATGGAGACTACCCGTAACATTGGGCGGTGGTGCGGGGATGATGAAAGCGCCTTCGGGTTTTATGTTTCCGTCGGCAGTGTATGTTGGCTTGAAGAATCCCTCCTTCTCCCACCAGTCGTACCACGCAGATTCGACCGCGATCGGGTTGTATCCCGCTGGCATAGGCCCGGAGACATCTAACACGCGTCTGAGCCAACCTGCGAACAACCAGTACCGCCCAAACGCACCTTTCTTGTCGCCTGGTGGTGTAGTGTTCACAAACGCAGGCTCCTCGTCCTTCTTCTCCTTCTCCTTCTCCTTGGCCTTCTTGTCGCCCGTCGCAGGCCCTGCAACAGTCTTTGCGGCGTTCTTTGCAGCGAATTTGGCAGCCTTCTCGAGGCGTTTCTCTTCCTTCTTCGCTGGGTGCAGTGTCAGAGCGACAATCGGCAGATCGGAGGGGACGGACCTGCGCTCTTCGAGTTGGGTTGGGGCGCGTCTGCCGGGGTTGGGGCGACAGTCGACATCCTAGAAAACTGGAGCGACACCCGGCTTGGTGGTGGTCTTATGAAGGATTTGATGAGGCGAGGAAAAACTCGCATAGCCTGACTCGATCACCCAAAATTCTCGTGACCAAAAATAATTTGGCGTCCAGACTCGACGCGTCGAGTCAAAGCAACTCAACAACAGTCAGAGGACAGGTAGACGATTGACCCTAGGTAGACACTAACGACAACATCTGGGCGTGTAAAGACCGCTCGTTTTGTTCGATGCCGCCTGGACGTCTCCCCAACAACCCACACAGCCGAAGAGGACATCGCGTCAATCGGAAGTGCAAACATCCAAAGCAGTTACGAGTGTTCCAAGAAGGTTGACTGGAAGACGCGTGAGCAAAGTAGACGAAGGCAGAATGTAATGAACCTCACTCAATCCGTAGACTTGAGATTGCAGGAAGCAAAAGGAAACACACATGCTTATGGTTTTGAGTTGGTGCTCGTTATACCCATCGGGGAGTGCATTCTTGAACGCTTGGAGAGAAAGACGGCGCGTAAAGGCCAACGTCATCGCAATGCGAGCTTGAGAGTGGGCGAGTTCTTCAACGGCTGGGGCATAAGACGGTTGTAGGAGCTTCACTGTTATCTTCGGTTGATGCATGTTATGGCCAGGATATTTGGACGTGGTCGAACCGAGGCGAGCCGCTGAAGTGTTCTGAGACGCGTCGTGGTCGAGCTGAAGAGTGATGGGGTCACGAGTAGACGGGGTTCTTCTTTTCTCCGATGAGCTCAGCTCTTCCCACTCCCCACAATGGCCCTAGACGACTACACCGAGGCTCTTGAGGCTCTGTCTCTCGCGTCGAGGATCCTTGCGCACCACGGTATCGTGGATGGTTTCGGACACGTCTCTTGCCGCGACCCTCGCGCCCCAACCGAACATTTCCTGCTCTCAAGGTATGCTGCGCATCGAGGTCAAGTCCGAAGTGCCTTCGCTCAACCAAATTGAAGGAACCTGGCGCCTGCCTTGGTCAAACCGGAGGATATTGTGACCTGGCGCGTCGCCGATGCAGAGTGCGTTTGTTGTCGTGCATTTCGTGGCTCCATCTCATTCCTTTTATCAGGCCCGCAGACCCCAACTCTCCTCGTGGCTTCTTGGAACGTTGTATCCATAGCGAAATCTACAGGTGCAGTTTCCTCCATCCTTTCCACCGTGGTCCCTAACTATTGCAGACAACACGAAGATGTCGGCGCTATCGTCCACTTCCACTCTCCGGACGTCATTCCGTTCGGTCTTATGCCGATCCCATTCAAGCCTGTCTACCATATGGCGTCCTTCCTCGGTACAAGGACCTTCAGATTCCTTGGACACAGCTAACCAAGCAACAGGCAGCGAATCCCCACCAATTTTCGACATCGCGGACTCGTTCGGACCTTCTACCGACATGCTCATCCGAAACACCACACACGGGGCGGCCCTTGCGTCCCTCTTCACACCTACTCCGGCCTTGGAATCGACCAGTTCGCGACCGCTTGTGTTGATGCGCGGCCACGGCGCAACACTCACCGCGCCGTCCCTCAAGTTGGCCGTGTTTTGCGCTGTCTACATCCAAGACAACCCTTGGATTCTTACAAGTCTCAGCATCCTCGCAGGCAGTGTCAGTAACCTTGAGGGAGCCAAGTTCCTTAATAAAGACGAGTGCATTCAATCCATGGAGACCAACTCCAGGCAGGTGGAGATGGAATGTATGGGTGAAGAAGCTGGAAGATGTCGCAAAGTAAAGTGTTCAGATATCATTCTTGTAATACACTCTACGCCAAAATTCAACCACTTTGTCACCGCCTTCACAAAACAGCTGGCAAATAAACCCGCAGCCATCATCATCATGAGGCTGAATTCGTTTAAAAAGTCGTGAGTCGAGCCGTTTTCTCCTCCCACCACCACAATGGGCAAGCCAAAGCGGCAACGCAAGCGGTGGTATGTCGGTAAGCAGCCCCAGTCTTTCTTTGAGGCAGGGCTGACCGCAGTAGAATACATCCTCAAAGCACAACGCGTGGAAACCACGAAGGGACCGATTCAACGTTTCAGCGTTCGTCTCGGCGGCTGGGTACGTTCATTTTCTTGTTGTTTTCGGGTTCTCAAAGCGTCTCAGGTCTACCGCGTCAAGGTATTCACTCTGCTTTCGTCGGATTATGGACTCATCTTGCGTTCAAGTGGGCGGGTTGGTCTAAAAATCACAACACGTACATTTTCTTGACTCGCTCGCGGTACCAGCGCTGAGACACATCTCAGTTGGGAACCTATAGAAAACCTGCTCTCTTGTCTGCCTCTCCTCGCTCGTTTCTGGCAGAACGTTTCCGGCGGACCTCGACAGTTCATGACCAACAGGGCCGGTTACCTTGTCAGCCCACCCGCAGAATACATCCGTGAGTCGATAATCCACGCCTTTACTTTGAACGCTCACTAGTTATCGACAGAACAAGAGAAGGAACGGTTCGCTCAGGACTTTCCCGACGCAGAAGTGGCCGCTCAGAACGCGGATCCCAGACGATCCGTGAGCTTTCTTTTCCTTGTCCGTACTCGTGCTCTGCTGACTTTTCTTTCTTTGCCGGTTTAGAAACGAGAGTGGGTCAATGACCCGCTGGAGGCTGGAAGCAGGTCCATGTCGCCGCTGACGGAGCTTAGCGACGAGAATGAAGAGGACGCTGCGCCGGGCTCGTCGAAAGGCGTTAAGAACGCGCCTTCGAAGAAGCGGGGAGGAAAGTCCAAGACCGAGACGAAAGATAAAGGCAAAGGCAAGGCGACCGAGCCCCGGCCTGTGGTGCGTCGTTTTTTCCGGGTCCGATGAGATTCACGATGAAAATTTCTTCTGCCACGCATTAGTCGGACATGGACATGCCTGGAACTTCTTCGTCTGGGACGCGAGACGAAGCTGAACCCGAGTTCGTCGTCGACGAGGTGCCCAACCCCACCGGCCTTCTGTACTTCTTCGACAAGCCCGTCGTGCCGACGGGTATCCGGACCAAGCGCCGTCTTGCGCAACATATGATGGCCCCTACGCTGAACCATGTCCGTCCCAAGAACAACAAGTCGGTGGCCGACATGGACCTGCGTGAAGACTCGGGCGACGGCAATCAGGATTTGGACGCGATGGACGTAGATGCGAGCGGCGGCAAGACACCCTACGGACCGCGTCTCTACGACGACATCGACGCGATCCAGTTCGAGACTGCGGACACCGGCCAGTTCGATCCCGACACAGAGGAGGGCTTTCACAAGTTGTACGTCGTGTATCCCAAACGGATGTTGGTTTTCTCGCTAACCGTCTTTCCTCAGGCTCCTCGAAGCTGCTCAAGACAAGGTCGACGAGGAGAAGGTCGAGGACCTGCTCAATTTGTATGTTAATCTGGACCCGAAAAATTAGATAAAATCTTGTATACACTCCTCACTCTCAATAATGCCGAGTGCCCGTCTACCCCGTGTCGTGCCGAGTTGATCGCCGCATTACCAATGCGCTTTCCTGCTCATGACAACGACGATCGCGACACTTGCTAAGTGGTCGCAAACGCACTTTCGGCGCTGCTTAAGGCATTGGTCATGGGCTGAGAGCTGGGTATAAAATCTGGGAGGTTCAGCAGCTCTCCCAGACGCAGAGTTCCGAGCCATGAGCGTCAACGTTTGCGAGCATTGCATCAAGGGTACGCCTTTCTTGTCATCGCGACCCGCGCGCGCCGACGTTGACCAATGAACAGGTGTCCGACACGAAGGTACGCCTGAGGGCGAACTGACTACCGTCGGCGGTATCGAGACCTACGTCGCGACTCCCACCGGCGCGTACGCGAAAGACAAGGCGATTCTGTACCTCACCGACGTCTTCGGGCCACGCTTCCTGAACCACCAACTGCTCGCGGACGACTTTGCGCGCAACGGCTTCAAGGTCTATGTTCCCGACATCTGCTTGGGCGATCCGGTTCCGACCGACTCGTTTGACCCCGGGGTACGCGTCGAACCGACTGAGTAACTTAGAATGTCTGACGCGTTCCATCCAGGTCACTTACGATCTTCCCGCCTGGCTCGCGCGCCATGGTGGCGACGTGACGCGTCCGGTCATCGACAAAGTCCTCGAGGCGCTCAAGGCAGAGGGAGTGACGTCTCTGGCTGCAACCGGATATTGCTTGGGCGGTCGCTACGTGTTCGATCTCGCATTCGACAACGCGATCCAGGTCGGCGCGACCGCGCATCCATCGTACTTGTCGGTCCCCAAAGATCTTGAGGTGCGCAGACGATCGTATGCTATGAATTCAGCTAAACGTTCCACAGAAATACGTCGCGACGTCCAAGGCCCCGTTGCTGCTCCTCACTTGCCCGGTAGACTGGCAATTCCCGATCGAGGCGCAGGCGACCGCGGACAAGGTCTTCGCGAACTTTGAGCCGGGGTACAAGCGCGTCTTCTACGAAGGGTGCAAGCACGGTTTCGCTGTGCGCGGAGATCTCAGCGACCCGCTGGTCAAGGCAGGAAAAGAAGGAGCGTTTCTGGAGACGACGAAGTTCTTCAAGCAGTATTTGTGAGCTGCAGCAGGGATTGTGAAGTAGCTGTATCCCTGCAAATAGTTCGAGTCCCGGTCACGACCTCGTGCTTTTTGATCTGAAACCACCACCGTCCTGCTTTTCGCCGTCGGGTTGTATGGCTGGCAGGCCGGCCCCTCCTTCCACACGTCACCGAAACAACTGAGCTCTCGATGGACGCGACCACTACACCCACTCAAGATGCGGGTGCGCTGCCACCTAAAAGTGCACCTCGCGCCATGTACGCTGGTTCTGCTCATTCAGCGCGACGCGGCTCATGAAAACGCCATCAGAGAGCTCTGTCTATCGAGTCTTAAAGGTTTGCCACGCCATTTATTGTTTCGCCTGAAACGCTCTCAATCTCGACACGACAGACGAAATCACGACCCTTGTGAAGAACGAACAATCCTACCAGCAAACAGTGCAGAGCCTCCAGAGCGAGCTATCCGCATATAAGCGCGCGTACACAGACGCAGACGCCGACCTGCAGGTCGCTAAGAACGCGTTGCACGAGGCCCAGGCGCTTAATGTGCAGCTCAAAGAGGAGGCTTCGCGCCAGCACGACAAGGTATTAGGCGCCTGCGTTTTTTCGTCCCCGTTGTAACGCGTTTGACGCAGGGAACCCGCGTCGTCATCCTCATTGACGGCGACGGCGCAATATTCTCGACACAGCTCATTTCGCAAGGACAAAAGGGCGGACACGCGGCGGCGCAGCAGATAACCGACAAGGTGACGCAAGCCCTCGTCGGAGAGTACGGCGCTCGCACGTATCAGCTCTGGGCATACGTGTTCTTCAATAGGCAAGGGTTGTTAATGACCTTCAAACGGTCTGGCCTCGCCGCGTTGAACGCGAAACTTGACGACTTCGTGGCTGGATTCAACCAGGCCACGGAGCGCTTCATAATGGTCGATGTCGGAAACACCAAGGAGGCGGCGGATGCGAAGCTGAAAGGTTCGTCTGTCTAAAACTCTCAATTTAGTGCTAATCCGGTACAGTATACCTTGAAGCCGAGCTCCGTTTGACCGAGACCTTCAAGGTAGTCTTCGGAGGTGAGTTATCATCTTTTTGCCTGGTCTTTCCCCAAGTTTGAATTCTTCATTACAGGCTGCCACGACAATGGCTACGTTGCGAACCTTCACTCTCAGATAACGGCCGGCTTCAAGGAGAAGCTGATTCTTCTCAAGAGCTACGACGAGATGGCCGCTGGGATCGCGACACTCGCGCGCGAACTGCCGACCCTTACGATCGCGAACCTTTTCATGGCGCAGAAACTCAACGATGCGGTTCCTGCTGCCCCTGGGCAGCGAAAGCCTTCGCCCCCGCTAAGCGGCAACGTTTCTCTGGGCCCGACAGAGAAGACCACTCTCCCTTCTGTGGCACCAAGACAGTTGGATCCCAAACTCGTCAGTTATCTTCTGCGCGTATGCTGTTTTACTGACCGCTTCACAGCCAATGTCGAAGCGTTCGTTCGCCGTTTGCGCCGTACCACATGTTCCCTCAATCCACCAACAGAACGGCCCGCTCCTTGCACGCTTTATTATTTGAAAAACAGCTGCACACTGGGGACGTCGTGCTCGCACGCCCACGACTACATCCTCACGGCGACCCAACTAGCGGAATTTGCCAAGGGAGCTAAACGCGCGCCGTGTCCGAGCATCAATAAAGGCAAGGAATGCAACTTTGGAGCGGAGTGTTGCTATGCGCATGTTTGCCCGAAGCATCCCAATTGCCCGTTCCACAGTGAGTGATTGGTCCTCGGATAAGTAAAACAGCGCTGAGATGGTAGCAGAACACGAAAACTGTAAATTTAAGCACGCTACCATGCATCCTGTCAAATGATGACTGTTTCTGGTACTTCTTGGAACTATATCGCGGGGTAAAGAGTCTATACGCGTAATAATTGAATATCTTGTTGTGACATGAGCACGTGCTGCGTGACAATGTCACTTGCTCCTCCCCTTCACGCACTCGCGGTCGAGCCCCGCATCGCATGGACTGCAGCGCAAGAAAAGACCCTGTCACACGAATACCCGCTTACTGGCAAGGACGAGAACTGTGATGAACACGTCGCGAGGACGTATTACCGGTTCCTCTGGCTTCCTGAGGTTACTCTGCTCATTTGCACCGCCGTGGCAACGCGCTGAACGCGTCTCTAGTCGATCATGCCACTCGACCTCCTCGTACCTTCTCTCCAACGCGTGCACGGCGACGCGTCCACGCACCCGCTGCACGAGAAGCTCGAGCGACTGTTGTTGACTACGCGGGCTGTGAACAACAAGTACCAGGTCGAGCTACCGAACATATTGGCGAACAACGGAGGGGACGGGGAAGAAGAGGAGACGATGATGTGGTTCGCGGTTACACACGAGAAGACGGACACGGAGGACACGGAGGAACCGTGGTTGGACGAAGAATGGCGGACAAAATGGTTGGAACGGATCGAACGACGCGAGTGCGTAGGCCCAAAACTCCCCGGAGGCCCTCTAACGCGGAGAAAACAGAGTTCAAGTCCAAATCCTACTCCATCTGCTCAAGCTGTCGCTGCCTGGCCCCATGCCCACCCCCGACACGTCCGAATCGCCGCGCAAGAAACGACGCAAGATCGGGAACCGCGAGCCGCCGCCACCACCATCGCTCGAAGACCGCCTCGAAGCGTTCATGGACAAGCTCTCGATGTGGCAGCTCATGAGCACGCTCGACACGGGCTTGGTGCAGCGACGCGGCACCGACGACCGGGATTGGATGCAGGTGTTTTGCGCGGACGTCGTTGAGCCGAGGTGCGTGCGCACGCAATACCGACCAAATTTCGCAAGCGGGCGCTGACCCCCAACGGTAGGTTCGGCAAAACACTCCCCAGCCAAACGGCGCTTCTCCGCGAAAAGGTGTTCCCACATTCGCCCTTCTCCGACACCGACGACGCAGACGAATGGGACCCGCCCGCACCACCACCTGCACCAGCACCTGCACCTGCAGCGAAACCAAAACCAAAGCCCCAAGCGCATGCACTGAGCCGGACAGCGTCGTCGTCATCGTCATCCAGCGCGACCCTGAACCCTAACGCGTCGCGTTCCCGCGCTCGATCGCGTTCGCTGTCCGTAACCCTCGCAGAGGAGGAACAACAACAACGGCAGCGGTTCGAGGCGGACGACAAGGAAAAGCAACGGCGCGTGCTCAAGCGCGAAGTGAGCATGAAGCGCAGCTTCACGCCGACGCTCAGCGTGCGCGATACTGCCGAGGCCGAGAAGCGCGCAGAGGAGAAACGCCAAGAGGCAGAGGAGGAACAGCGCAGGAAGGCCGAGATGGTGGCAAGGGAACGCGAGAGGGTGTACGGAGTGACTCTCGTTGAGGCCACGCCCGTCAAGGCGCGCCCACAGAAGATCGTCTAAAGCGCAGAGGCAATAAACGGCTGATTATATTATGGTATTTTCAACAAGGGTTCGTCGTTTAAATGTCTCCAAAAGCTCCCATTCGCTACGAATACACTGTGGTGGATCATCATGAGTAGATTGGGTAGCCAGCAAAAACACAAAGCCAAAAAAGCAGGGTATCATGAAGGGTAGTATGCGTCCTCGTCCCACGATTCTGTGAAACAGAATCAGCACACACACGCAAATCATGATGCGCGCAAAACTACACACCCTCTGTGATGCTCTTCCATGCGAGGTAGAGCACGCCAACCGCTGCGGTCTCGAGGATCGTCGCAACAAACGAGCCGTCTATCTTTTCTGATGATCCCTGCCGCGGGGTTGAGCCATAGGTTACACGCCAACAAAAGTGGGGCGCGCACCTTGCAGATAACACGACTCAACAAAAAGTAGTCCAGCTGGCTGAGCACAAAGAGGGCGGCAGACAGAATATAGAACCACATGGGCCGGACCTCGTTGAGCACAACGAGCACGATATAGGTCATGATGCCAAAGTAGATCAACGCGCTCGCTGCCGGCCAAATGCTCGTGAGCACAAAGACCGGGATACTGTGCAGTGCAGCCGGCGGGTTCGAAGGGCCGAATGTGTGTGTAATCGTGAGGCCGACGTCGAGAGAGATGTATGTCGTCGCGGCGAAGAAGCACACGGTGAAGAAGTAGAAGGGGACGAGACTGCTGGGAGTGCCATCCTCGACGACCTGCGTTGCTACGAGGGCGTTGGCGAGCAGCGACCAGAATACGGCCGCCACCAGCCCAGCGTGGACGGCGGTTAGGGCAACCAGCGCTGTTGAGCCTTGCTCGAGAAAGGAACCTGGGTGAGTTTTAAGTTCCGATGCAAGGAGACAGAGCGGACGCGCGTACCGGTAGTGATGAGTTGGAGTGGTAGAGTGAGGAAATATAAGATAAGGAATGTCCGAAGTTCTATCCGACCTGGAGAACCGTGTGAGCAAAATAGCGGAACGAGGACGATATGCCGGAGGAAGATCGCGGCGGCCGGTGGAGGACTAGGATGTAATGTTGGCTGGTGCTAGACACGCCACAAGGGCCGCCGACAAGCCGCAGCATCCGCCCCGTCCCGAAACCGCCCATGGGAAAAATACGGAGGAAAGGCGCGCGACCACTCACCGACAGCAGCCTTCCGCTTATTAGTTGTCCAAATGAGCACAGCGGTGAACACCATGCTCAGTGCGCAGACGACGATGTTCGCAATGTTTCCTAGCGAGCCATCGTGGCCCATCCTGGGGATGGTGCACGTCGGGTTGACGCCCATACCAGCTGAGACGGTGGGTAGGGACGCATCGGTGAGTACGCTGGAGTTGTGATGCAGGACCTGGAGAGACGGGTGTGAATATGGCGGGAGTTTTGTGGATGCGGAGCGGACCTGGCGATAGAAGAGATTGCACCAGGGATACGAGGGCGTGTCCTTGCACAAGGTGTCAAAGTCGCCAAAACGCGTCATTGGTGCTTTAAGACCGTCGCGGCGTCGGCGTCGAGCGTCGAGGGGGCGGACGACGTCGGGGAGTGGCTGTCGTCGTCGTGGTCAAGAAGAGAGCTGCTGAACGTGTGATTTTGATTCAGGAACCACGTGTAACTGACCTCGCTTAACGACACCTCTTGCAGACTTGCAGCGGCCCAGCCGAGCAACGACCCAGTCGGTAGAAAGGAGTGTAGTACCGTTATAGTTCGTAGCAATTAGCCTCCGTATCCATGTCCGGGCTGATTGCCCGCAGTCGGCATGCTCAACGCCTCGCACGCATGTTCCTTCTTATCTGTTCGTCACGTCGGTGGTCTTCTCCGTCCACCATGGTCCCTCCACTTCTTGGCGACGGTGGTGTGTACAGAGTCCACATCGTCGGGAACTCTGGTAAGCGCGTACGTGGGCCGAATACGCCTTCTTTGACGCGGCACAGGTGTTGGCAAGGTTCAAGTCGGCTGGCTAGAATTTTTCGCTCGTTCAATGCTACCTGTAGAGCACCACCGGCCGACAGCTCGCTGAAATCCTTGGTGTTCCGTTCATATCTCTGGATACGCTGCATTGGAACCCAGGCTGGAAAAAAGCCACGGACGCGGAATTTCGCGAAAGAGTCGAAAATGCGCTTGCTGCCGCACCCAACGGCTGGGTGGTCGATGGCAATTACATGGCCAGGCTCGGAGACATCGTCCGCGCTCGTTCGACGGACATAATTTGTATGTCGCCACAAAATTGAAACAGCTTTTATTTTACCAATGCATATTAGGGCTTGACCCGCCGTTGCTGCTCTACTTGCCGCGCCTCGTTCTTCGGACGTTCTTACGCGCGTTCGGCCTGCAAGAGGACTGCAGCCCCGGGTGTCCCGACCTACTCAGCAGAGCGTTCTTTTCCAAAGACAGCATAATTTGGTGGTGCATCTCGAACCACCGGAGGATTCGCAAGCGCGAAAGGGCGCTGTTCGCTAGGATCGGACTAGGGGTGGGGAGCGATGTAGAGCATCAGAAGATGCGGCGGCTCGGGGGCTGGGGAAGCGAGCGGCGTCGGTGGCTGGAGGACGTGGAACGGAGGCTGTAGAGAACTGATAATCAGGTTCACGTGTGCGGCACTTAACTCTGTCTGATCAGCCTCCACGGACCGAAGCCGTCCTCCGATTTCAGTGACCCAGCCCAAGCCTGCCTTCGTGCGTGCAAGGGCGGCGAGACTTCCGGGATTACGTCCACGTCCGTGCGTCGCGTTTCTGCCAGAACCAGCCCATTCACCTCGGTGGCGTTACCTTTAAACTTCACATCCTTCCCGACCTTTGCCTCTTGCACCCTCCGCCCCTTCCATTCCCCGGTCCCCAGCCCCTCGTACCCCCCGTACTCGTCTCTCTGGTCCCCATTGTGCGTGTCTCCACCCTCTGCTCCTTCCAAGTGGACCGTTCTGGCCGCGTTTCGTGTCATGTTCTTGGTCTATCCGGCGCCACGGGCCTGGAAGCCCCCCGCACCGAGCTCAGGACATTACCTTGGAACCCGGTAGACGCTGCCACGTCCGTTTCTCAGCTGATAACGCGTCTTGTCCACGCGCCATCGTCCCGTCATGTTTCCTCATTACTCGGATCATTGCTCACTGAGCTCTGCTTGCAGGTCTCCCGAGCGCAACTTGGTTATCGTGTGGGGCCTTGAGTACGTGCTTTCCGTCTTCTCTCTGACTCGGCGCGGCGTCTGATCGACTGGCAAATTGTATAGTTATCAACGACGCGCGCGCCGAAACGCTTCTCCTCCCCTCCGATTTACTCGTACGTGATTCCTTTGCTGTTTGGCCGTTTGAGCACCAAATGGACAAGGACATTAGCTTGCTGAAATGACCATGTTCGCGCTCCTCGTCGTACCCACAATGCCCTTGACTTATACATGCCATATACCAGACGCGCAAAGCGGCTCTGAAACCCACGCCCACCAATCCATTTGGGGATCCAGTCCTCCAGCCATTCTGGGGCTCCCACACTTCTGCCTCGAGTCCATTCTCGTGGTCTTGCGGTGACATACAACCATATAGTTTTCGCAAGCCCGCCACGACTGGTGCCAATCACCTTTGCCTAGCGTCCTTCCTTCTCCGACTTTGCAGGAAGGCACTGATAGGATTTTCACGACAAACCCACGCCCTTTGTTTTCTGACCACGACCACCACGACCACGACGCGCCATGTCTGCCGACGGACGATACCTGTATTACGATTATCCGTACGGGAACTCGGCGGCTCCGTCCCAAGCACCAGCGTCCGGAGCATCGTACGAAAACCAGCCCCACCGCCCAATACGGTCCAATTCGGGCTCTTCATCGCAGTCCCATCCCCATTCGCCGCATTCTCCTCTGCAACATCAGCAGCCCCCATACGGACACAATTCGTACCCGCCTCCCCCACCACCGCCCGAACACCATTATTCATCGAGCCATTCGTACCCGAGTGCCTCATCGACCACGCCACCATCTGCAGGCTCCCAGCCTCAGTGGTCGGAGGGCTCATGGTCGTATTTCCCGCCGCCCCGTCGGCCAGAACCGCACGCAGCGCAGTACAGCACGCAGATACCTCCTGCCTCCGGGCCAGCGCGATCTTCATCGCATGACGATCATACGGCAACAACACGCTCACAACGCCCTGCGGCTTCTGCAGTGCAAACGCAAGCGCAAGCGCACCGTACTCAGCGGACATGGAACCATCCCGGGCAAGGGCAGCAGGTGACTGCGAGCTCGAACGTGGCTTCATCCTCATACCCTCCGCCCCATACCCAATATTCTCCTCCACCGGTGTTACCTCCAGCTCGAACGGATCCCAACCAAGGCCAGAGTGCGTTGTATTCGCCTCCGCCGAGGTCGAGGTCAGAACATGCTGCCACGACCCAACAGCAGCATGGACAAACACAGCGGGTGTACGCGCCGCCACGCGCGACTTCGCCGCAACGTCAGCATAGCTATGATCAGAGCTCAACAACAGCAACGACCAGCTCGCATGGCTACAATCCATACCGGCGTCCCGCTCCAATGCACCATCTTCCTCCTCCGCCTCCAAAATCGCAGCCTCATCCCCATTACCAGGCTCAGCCGTCGCAGCCGAGTCCTTCACCACAACCCTCGCAGTCCCAGACGCAGCCGTCGCATTCGATGTCAATGTCGATGGGCAACCATGGACACGAACACAATTTCCATCGACGCCGGCGCGATTCGACCCCCGTGTCCTCGGCACCGGGTCCAATGCCCGAGCCAGAGCCCGGGCCCGGTCCTTCGCCGTATAGCACTGCTGCGAACCTTCATGCCTACTCCCAGTCGCCTGTTGCGACGGCATATTCGCAGCCATCTCCGGTTTCCGCACATTATTCAACCCCGCCTCCACCTCCACAACCACTCTCGGCGTCCTCATCATCTCTGGCCCCCATGGCATCCTTATCTGTGCCGCCGCCGCCGCCTCCACCTCCGAGCAACAATTATGCCAACGTCGACTTTCAAAAGGCATGATTTATCGCATTTCCCGTCCAATCGGTAACGGCTGAGCGCCTCTTTTTTCTTCCTCACAGTTGGTCAGCTCGTATCACATGATCATCGAGGAGACGACGCACGCGCTGGACGAAGACGCGTCCAATATGCGACACGGCGCGTCGGGGAGCTTCGGGATCGGGACGAGTAGCAGCGCAGCGACGATAAACCGCATGATGGACGATGCGTTTTATGCGGCTCGGCTACTGGACAGCGCGACTGGCACCGGCAGCGGCAGCGCGTCTGCGTTTGCCAACAAGACGCCGTACGTCGTTCCTTCACGCGTGTCGCCTGTACATGTTACAGTTGCCGCGCCAATGCCGCCCGGCATCCAGTCGCAGCATCAGGCTCCCCATGCGCATTTGCAGCGGATCCATTCCAGCTCGACGACTTCTTCGCTGTCTTCGGCCAACGACGAAGCACACTCGCACCCTCATCGCCATCGCTTTCCTTCCGCCCATAATTCCCCCCAGATGATCCACGTGATCCAGGAAATCGTTGTAACAAGTCCGCCGCCACGCATGAGCATCTCGCCGGCCGTCAACGACAGCGTTCCAGCACCGACATCGCCTTCTAAACCCAAGGTATGCTCGTATTTCTTCTCCAACTTTACTTTGCTTATCTTCCTAGGCCCACGAAGACTCGGGTGAATCTGCTCCCGGCGGCGCTGCTGGTACTGCCTCCGGCCCCGGTAAATCCTCGCGACACAGCAACCGCGAAGGGCCTCCACAGAAGTGTCTCGGCTGCGGGGCAACTGCAACGCCGGAGTGGCGGCGCGGTCCCTTAGGTCCGTTCTTCCGTCGCGCGCGAGAAAAGGCAAGATGGGCAACTGTATTCATACATTTTTTTTTGACAGGCCCACGGACGTTGTGCAACGCCTGCGGCCTCGTGTACGCGAAGCTGGTGCGTTCGGCGTTTTCTTCTTTCTCCTCGCCGACTTCCTTTTCTCACCGCGTATCTGTTTATTCTTCATCTTTGAACAGATGAAGAAGCGGCTGCGCGAGGAAGGCCCTCCCGGCGCTAGGCCACCACATTCAGCCTCGAGTAGAGCCGGTGGTCGCTCTGGTCCTGCTCCGGCAGCCTCACCCGGCGAGGACATCAAGGAGGACGCCGATTCGCCGGAAGCAGAAAGCGAGGAGGAGGAGATGTATGGCAGCCATGCGGGCCCTGGTGCCCGTGTCCACGTCCAGCTCATGCCTGGGAGATGATGAATGTTCCTCCGTTGGGGCTTGGTGTTTTCGGTTATCCTCGCTGCTCGCTTTGTTATCTTTTTTGCTGTTTTATTTTTTGCTTTTGCGGAACGTGGATTTCGGGAACGTGGATTTTCTGACTATCTCGAGCTCGCGCGCGTTCTTCGTGAGATGTAACGTCCAGTTGGATCCTAATTCGTAGCGTCGGCCGACGCCGATAGGCAGAAGAAGAGAAACAAAAATCATGCCACTACCACGGTCCCGAACGTGCCCTTTTTTCCTTCTGCTCCGAGTACTAGTCTTGTCCATTCAAATATTTCGGGGTGCACGGGCGTCGTGAGGACGCGCCTCGCTAGCTAGCTCGATTTTCCCCCGCTGGCGGTGATACTAACGTTGATTGTCCGCAGTGGCGCGCGCCGCGCTCACGTTGCTTCTGCTGCTCCTTCTGGCTCTGTGCCTGCACACGCGAGATGTATTTTTTGGGGGCTGTATCGAATCGCCAGCGCCGCGCCGCGTTTCGCGTCTTGATATTTTTCTTCAGTCTTGTGCCGTTGACAGGGATAACTTATTTGAACAGTCATTCGTGCGAGCTGGTCTTCGTTTTCTTGTTCTTCCGGCGCCGAGTTCAAAGCCAGCCCAACGCCAACTTCGGAAAGGCTCTAACGGCGGTGTCAAACACCGGCTTTGAGCTGTTGGAGACCCACTCTAAGTCCAAGCCTTGCATAGAAGAAGCTCGTGTCAAACGAAAAACTCGACACCCCGCCCCGAATTTAATTAAAGATTTGAGCTGGCGCGACTCGTGGCAATTGAGGCGGCAAGTTGCGGAGAAGGAAGGGCTAGGGACCTATCGGGATGGGGATACAGAGAAGGCGCGGGTTCGCTTTGTTTATTTTTGAGTTGCCGCGCATCTGTCCGGGATAATTGCTACTGCGAGGCTAGCGGGGACCTTACGACGGCGTTGCGAGTGTAGTTGTTGTGTTTAACCCCACACACGTTGTTTGTTTGAATGTTTCTTTCAAGCTTCCTATCGCAGAGCGAACTCTGAGTTGAACCTAGTTTTGATGCATCAACGCCACAAATCCGACTCACACAAAGGCGTCCTCGGATGCATTAATGTGGAATAGAAGTACAGTGCGCAGATAAAATCCCGATGAAAACTACACGAGTCTAAGACGAACGAATACATATCGAAACCTACACAGATCATCGCCCTGGGTTTCCCTGCACGCCCTTTGCGCCAGGGCCACCAGCAGCCACGGCATGCTGATGCTGCTGCATCGCCGCTTGTTGGCCTTGCTGTTGCTGCTGCTGCTGTAGCGCATACATCTGCATCTGCTGCATTTGCGCCATCTGCTGCGGCGTCATATTTGGCGGTATCCCACGCGGCCAGTTGGCGCCCATAGTCGCGTACGCAGGATGCGAGCGAATCATATGGTTATAGGCAAGGATCTGGGCCAGTTGTTGCTGCGTCGGTTGGGGTGCACCTGGTTGGCCCGGCTGCGGCTGACCCGGCATCGGCTGGCCTCCTTCGATGGCGGTGCCGGCAGCCGCGGGCGGCTGTCGCGGGCCGGCACCGGCACCATTGGGAACGGGAGATGCCGTCGCTCGGCTTTGTGCCTGTGCCTGTGCTTGCGCGGCAGCGTGGAACTGCGCTGCAAGAGCAGGATTCCCCGGTGCTCCTCCATTCGCGCTGGCGGCGCGAAGATGTGGCGGGTACGGAAAGTTCACGCCGGGCGGAAGACGGCCACTTCTGGCGGCAGCCAACGCAAGGGCTTTGGCCTGTGCTGCTGCCTGGGGCGTTTGTGCGACGACGGCGTTTGCTGGACGAGGTGTTCCACGGCCATTCACGACGGCGCCGTTTGCTGGCGGGGAACCAGCTGCCGCTGCCGCTGCGGCATTGGGTTGGAGACGATACATGTGCTGTTGGTATGGGTTCGCTGCGAATGGCAGCTGGCCCGGTGCAGGTGTTCCAGCATTCGCGGCATGGAGGGCCGCTGCCTTTGCTTGCGCCTCGGCAATGGAGGGGTTCCGTCCCGGCGGAGGCGGGTTCAAGAACTGCGGTCCCGGGACAGGCGGTTGGAATGCTGCTGCAGAGGGCGGACGAGGGGTATTCGTAGGATGAACTGGTTGTTGCGGTGGTGGTTGAGGTTGCACTGGTGTCTGTGCATTTGGTGGTGCTTGAGGGGATGCAGCGGTGAATTGTTGTTGCAATGGTGTAGGTGCGCGTTTCGCCTCTGCCGCCGCAGGTACCCCGTTCGCAAAATTGTGTGTCGGAGAAGGCGTCTGGTTCGCGCTCCCGTGAGGGGATCCGTTCGAAAATCCGGGCTTGGGTGTGCTCCTCTTGTTGTTTGGAGGGTAGGCCACGCCGTTATTGGAAGGGGTGGCGGCTGGTGGCGGCGGCTGTGATTGTTCTGCGGGCGCCGGAGTTGCAGCCATCGGAGTCGATGGTTTTGACGACGACTGAATTCGAGAACGCTGAATCGTTTCCAGTATCTTATAGCTGCGATGGCGTTCAGCTTTTGGGCGGAAACCGAAGCAGCAGGCCTACGCACCTTTGAGCATGTGTGCGTCCCGGACGCGGAGCCATGAACTGCATGATCTTGGCTTTCCGCGCCTTCTCCACTTCGTCCTCCTCTGGGTCCATCACCGCCGCCTTGCGTTTTAACGAATTCGGCACCGTCGGGGTCGATACGCGCATAACATGGTTGACCACTCGCGTGAGATGCAGATCCGGGGTCAGACACAGCGGCTGCGATGTCGCAAGCTACGAAAAGAGAAGTTCAAACAAGGGATTGGATGGGAAGGTTCGCCACACACCAAGATGCGCGCTTCGACCTCCAACGCGTCGCGGTCTGTCCACTTGTCTCCGTGTTTCCGATTCAGCGCACAGATGTCTGCGAACAGCGTCTCTCCGTTGGGGTATAGCACCACGCGAGTTCGGTCTGGTTTGTCTGCGTTTCCGTCTGCAACTTTGGGTTGTTGTCGATAGTCGAACAGCTCGACGATCATGCAGCCTGAGGGTTCTAAACACGACAAACTTGCGCCCAAAGTTGTGTTCCACGCACCTTCGTAGAAAGGGACCTTTGCCGCATCGAAAATCTCGAGGAAATCGACCGGTATTCGATGTGCCCTGATGTCATCTAGCAGACTCTGCATCTCGTTCAGCAGAAGAACTACCGCAGAAGCGTCAACGCACCGATATTGGAGTACTATACGAAAACTTGGACACGTTGTTGAGGACCAAGTGCTCCGGATGGAGGTGAACCGAGAACGACGGCGGGTGAGATGCGTGCTTCTCGAGCAGGTCCTTGTTACAGATTAGCGGACGAGTTGAGTGGCACCAAGTAGACTGCACCTCTGCATGCCGCGTGCGGTTATAACTCGCCATCCTGCATCAAAATCCAACCACCCGTTCCCGGCACAATGGTCGTTTGCTGCAAGCTTGGAAGTCACGTGTGGTATTCCTAATTGGGACGATCCGCAAGCTTCGATGCGAAGTTTGACTCCCAAGGCAAGTCGCACTGGTCGCTAGTACGGGTTTGCCATGTTTGGATTCATCACCTTGAGCATCGACAGAGATATTTTCCTCCGATCCCTGCCAGCAGCACAATGGAATTGAAGAAACCGTCTCTTAACGCGTCGTTCATGACACATGTTGTCTCGTGTCCTATATACAAACGCCTTGCTCGTTTCTGGATTATGACCCCATCCCGGTGCGTCCGTTCGCACTCCGGCTAAGAAATCCGAAGAACAGAACCATAAGTCATCCAACGATGTCATTCGCCTCAGTGGACATCACGATTCAAAGCCCAGAGCAGTTTGTCCTGTGGGCGATCTTGGTCTCTTCGTTCCTCGAAATACAGCCTGCGGGTTCGATCGTCATACATTTGGCTGGGTCACTCTGAGCTTTCCCAGACCTGCGTCGGTTCATTGCTCGTTGAACCGAGTGCAGAAGGGCGCAAATGTGGATGCAATCTTCAAGCTTGAACAGAAGCTTGAAGAGCGATCCAGACACAGGATTTGTCAGCTTATCGCAAGGCTGCTTTGGGACTGTCGCGTTCTCGGACTCCCGCAGCTCTCAACGCGTGGATTCGCCGCTTAGACGGAAGCGGAAACTTCGCTGCCTTTTCCGGTATGGCCAGTTCGCTTAGCAGGACCCAATAATATAATTAGCTGAACACCACAGAGAACGTAAAATATATGACACGCCGAGCAACGGCGAGGCGGAGGCGGATTACATGTGAGGTTCTTTGCATCCTCCGTCGTACAGCTTGACGTATTCTGGTCCACTGCCGACAAAAGGCATCTGCAGAACGCTGGTACCAGCTTGCCAGACCGAGCTAGGATGCGCTATTAGAAAGGATCCGTATTCGAGAGCGACCACGCACTTGTGTCCTCGGGCACTAACCGCAGCTACATCGACCGCGATGAGGATATCGCCCGCTCTGACGGTGTAGTTGCCGCGCAAGGTGGGGTCGGTGGGATCCAGAGACACGGGGAACGAGAGAACGCCACTGCCAGTGAGCAGGAAGACATATCTAATCGCGGGCAATGGTCAGCCAACAAACAGCGTACGCCGGATTGGGTGTGCGTACTGAGGCGCAGGTGCGTTGTGCAAGCCCGAGTCGGATTCCTGGGTGAACATCGCGTAGCTGCTGGTGTTGGCCGTGGCACCGATATGCGCGTAGGAAAGCGCGCCGACGGTGCCGGTCGCGGTGCTCTCAACAAACTGAGGTGTAAGGGCCCAGCATCTAGAGCCATCTCATCAGCATATGGTAATGCTCGCGATAGAAGGAGAGCCAAGGAAGCGATGCCACTCACTCAAGGGACGAGAAGTTGTTCTTGCCCACTAAAGCGGTGACGGTCAGGTTTGTCGGGACCGCGTTTACGGCCACCAGAGGCGTGATGAGAGCGAGGAAAAGAGCGGAAAGGCCGGCGTGCAGCATTTTTGGGTGGGGGAGAGTGGAAGGGAATGAATGGCCGGTACAGATGATTTTCCCACTTTATGAGTTCGAGCAGTGAGAATCGCGTACCTGGCTTATCGCTGTCAGTCGCTGACCATCAAGCGCCACAACGCATGCGCTGATGCGCTCTCGGGTGCTGCTGAAGCTGCTGCTGAGGTTGTTCTTGGCTTTGTCTGGTCTTGAGAAGTACCATGGTTGCAGGAGGCAAGATGCGATTAGGTTCTAATCGGTTCGCCGAGACATTTTTCCCGACGGAATGGCGCGTCCAGTGCGGGGATCAGGGGCGGGTCGGTGGTGGCAACGCGCAGAGCCGAGAACAATTGATGGCATCAGTGCCATGTGAGGAGATACTCATTGAATGCTTGCGTCAAGCCGCCAAACATAAACACAGGCGGGCAGCGACGGCTCTCGTCCAGCCTCCATGCCCGGCCAGTAGAGGCCTACGATGCTCGACGTTACCAACCCCCTCATTCAGCTCAAGTGTCCGTCGCTGCTCCCGGAGCCTTGTGAGGCTCTATGGCTAATTTTTTTTCCAGTGACTTCAGCGATATGCAGTTTCTTTGCGTTCGGGACGGCGGGTTATCGGTACTCGTTGCTCCCCCTTCGCGCTCCATAGACGACCAACCCCCTCCCGCAGGTTGTACATACGACGGGACAGGCTCTGGGCGGATGATCTCTGCGTTCTCTTCGCGACCTTGTCCCTTGTCGTGCAAGTCGTCGCGGTTTTCCTCCATGTCAGTCGATCATCGAACGCCGCAGTACAATCTCACCTTCAAGCAGGTCCCTATACCCAACAACCTCTCGCAAACTGCTCGGGTTGCAGGTCCGTGCAACCGACGATGAACGTGCATGAACGCCAACGAACCTCTTCTAGCGTACTATTTAATGGCCACCACCTTCTACGCCGTCATCTGGTGCGTTCTAATACTTTCTCCCTCCAGCTCTTACTCACTTCCCGCTCCAGGGGATCGCGGCTGAGCATTTTGCTGAGTATCGTTCGAATCGACCCTTCCCCGGAGCGTCGCCAGCGTTTCTACTTTATCGCAGCGGCATTCATCCTTGCACTGCTTATGCTTCTTGCACAATTGCTGTGGGTCTGTGAGCCAGAACCTTCATGGAAACTGGCCGCCAATCCACAATGTAAATTGAGTCTGCAAGTCGCGGTTTTCCAACTCGTCTGTGCGTGTCAACAATTTGATTCGTAACCAGTCCTAACAAATCACCAGCCGATGTTCTTGCCGATGCAATCCTCCTCATTGCTCCGCTTCCCTTGTTTCGCCACCTTTCAGACAAGGCATTGAGGAGAAAACTCACGATCATCTTCTCCACTTGCATCGTAACAACGATTGTCAGTCGTCCTGTTCTGGCCGTCGAGTACCCTCAGTTGACTCTCTCTCTAGGTTTCTTTGGTCCATGCCGTCCTCATTCTCAAGAACGGCGGCACGAAGGTCGTCATCGCCGCATTAGTCGAGGTTTGTCTCCGCCTTATCGCTCGTTTTATATACGTCTAAACATTTCATGCAGGACACGCTCAGTCTCATCGTCGCTAACGTACCCGTCGTCATCACCTCCGCATTCCAAATCACGGGCGAGCTCAACCACACCAGCCGGGGCTCCTCCCTTCGATTCACGACCCTCCCATGGCACTTCCGAACGCAAAACACCACCACCATCACCGAGTCCGACGACTATGCGTTGGACACGGTCGACCTGCGCTCAAGAAGTGGACGGTCTTCGAGATCGCGACATAGTAAATCATACAAGGACAAGGCGCCCGACGTCGAGATCGCGGTACAGCTCGACCCGGAGGATGCGCGCTCTCCTACCAGACTCCTGCAGCCGCAGGTGCGAAGTATAGCTTTCGTTGAGGAGCAGGAACACCGGGATGGAAAGACGGACAGCATACCATAACATAAATCGCACAACAGGGTCCTTTGGCTGGTATTCACGCAATTTTACGCAAACGAGTTCATCCATATTACGCTCGGGGCCATCGCAAATCCACCTGTATTAACATCTACATACGTGTCGTCGTCTCTTGCATTCATGGATTCTCATGTACCACACATTAATTGGGGTTTTCGTCAAGTCGTTACGATAATTACTTGCAATCTATCCAGACGCGTCGGGAGGCGCCGCGCGGTCGACGATCGGTGGCGTCTGCGTATCATCGACCCCTGAGGCGAGAGAGCGTCGGGCAGCAGAGCCCACATCCGCGGAACCGGACAGCGAGGCTCTTTCCGCTGATTGCACTGTTGTTGTTGGTTGTTCGTGATCATGATTGTTCGGGATGGCTGGCTCAGCGGGTTTGTCGGGCGACCGCGACCGCAAGACGATCACAAACTCTGGCGTTCCCGTTAATGGCCAATCTGCCCCAGGTGCCGGTTCCACTTCCGACGGACCGGGACGGTCCATCACCACCTCGAAATGCCGCAGCGAGAAATAGCGGGCGTTCCAAAGGTCGAGAAGGTCCTGTACGGCCTGCGCTTGGGCAGGCCGCCCGGAGGATGCTGTTCGTACCGTCTGAGCACGAGAGCGGGTGTCTGAGAGGATGCTTCGGCTCGTGCCGACGCCTGCGAACTCGACGCGGGTCGGCGACTGGGACTGCACCTCCCCGTCGCGGTCTAGTTTTTTTGTGCCCGGAGGCATGGGGAGAGACGAGGCGGAGAGGTTGGCACTTTCTTCGGTGATGGCTGCCAGTGGACGAGCATCGTTTGGATTTCTCACTTCGGGAGAGGCGGAGAGGGAACGCGACCAGGACCGCGTATCGGTATCGACGGGGGACGGCGGTATCGGCGCGTCGGGACGCGGCGGCGGCGGTGGCGGTGGTGGTTGGACTAGACTATTGAGCACTGTATCGTCGCCGGTTTTGCGCGTCAAAACCACCAGTTCGCCTCGCCACGCGCTAGAAACGTCCTGCAAAAATATGAGCATCTACTCAACTTCAACAAACCGGAAGAAAAACACGCACAGACATGAATCGATCCAAGTCCTCTCGCAGAACATCACGCAAGGTGATCGCTTGGCCGTTAAGTCGATAGGTGGGCTCGTCGTCTTCTCGGCCCAGTCGCACGAGCATCGTCGGGTGAATGGGTTGCGGCTGGGGCCCGAAAGACTCGGACGGTGGCCTTGAAAACGCCGCAGGCAGCTCGATTTTCTGCGCCGGAGCTGGAGGTGGAGCCACTCGCGGGACGGGAGGGCTGGGGACGAGGTCGGGACGCGGCTGCCAGCGGCTCCACGATACTGGGTCGTCACGATACGGTGCGCGCGTTGTTGATTTTCGCGACGACTTGGAATTGGATGCATATGAGCGGAGGCTTCGGGGTTGGATGATTATTGGAGGTTCCGTGGGGTACAGGCCGTTCGCGTAGGTGTTGGGAATCACCGGAGGCGTCGTACCGTATGGATAAGCCTGAGCCGCGGCCGACACCAGATTCTGCTCGGCCGCCCATTCGCTCACTGCGCGCTGCCAAGCCTCGTCCAACGGGTCTCCGTACCGCTGGAATTCGCGCACAATGAGCACAAAGTATACGAGCCCCAAGGCAAACACCAGAGTGAGCCCGATCCGGGTCCCGAGCGCCACAGGAGGTGAAAGCACGAAATCCGTCCCATCCGAAGACGAACCGCTTAGCCAGATAAAGGACATAATGGACGCGAGGAACGTGATGATGGACCACGAAAGCCAGATCGCGGGCATTGCGAGGAGGACCCAGACGTTCCACCAGAACCCAACGTCGTGATTTTGAGCGTCGGTCGCGAAACCGCTGGCCTTGTGCATTTTGCGCATGGTGCCGAAGCGGATGATGTAGATGCAGCCGTAGAGGAGACTCATAAGTGCGCAGATGAGAGAGAAGAGCGCCGTTGTGCGGATAATTGGGTGAGAGGCAGCGTCGATTTGGAGCAGGGTGAGGATGGCTCTGTTTGCTGTTTAGCCTGATGAGCACGTGATTTTTCATTTGCACTCACGACATGAGCAGGACGCTGATAACGTTCAGCGTGTTCCATTCGCGCAGCAATGCATCGATGAAGCTGTCCCAAGACGCCTTGAAGCTGAGGAGGCTCCGCGGAAGTGGCGTCAACTCGGGATTGGAGAACAGCATAGTTGGACTGGTGCCCGTATTCTTCTCGTCCCATTCGTCTGCGCGAGCCCGCGCCATGCGTTTGATATCCGGCAGGCTCAGGCGAGCCTCCTCAAATATTCGGGTAACCCGCGCGAAATACAATGACGGGATCCTGAGGAGGAAATGTAGGTACAGCTGCCGCGGTAGCTCGTCGGTGACGGTGAACACGATTAGCACGAGAATGGTGGTCAGAATATCGGCTTGTCGTGCGAATTTTGTTGGTGTGGGGTTGGTGGCGGGCGGCGGAAGGGTTGAAGAATACGAGAGTGAGAGGGAGGATGCAGATGGAGGAACGGCCGCTATCGGTGGAGTTGTGCTCCACTCATTCACCCTGCTCGTGTCGATGGGCTCCTCCAAAGTTTCGGAAACATTGTCGGCGCCAGCAGCTTCCGTGGTCTCAGGAAAAGCAGAGTAGGGCATTTGGGCTGGAGTGGGTGGCGGCTGGTAGATGCCGCTCTCCAGCTCTACACCATAATCTTCGACCGATTCCGAGGATGCTGGCCTAGGTCTTGCGCCACGAGATCTACCCATGTCGTAGCGAGGGTCCGAACGAGTGGACGTTCGATGTGAATGCACACTTGGGCTGGGCGACCCTCTCGGACCTGGCCTTGGGAGTTCAGACGTTGGACTAGGGCTTCGCCTTGGCGAAGCCCGAGACGGGATCCGCGACTCGGCCACATCCGAAGGTTCTTCAGATATGGGCGTTCCCCATCTTGCACCACGGGAAGGACCCGCGACAACTGGCTCGGGAGATGGACTCCGCGAACGAGAACGATGTCGGGCACGCCGAGGCGAAGGTGTGCGACTGCGGGATCTAGATCTTCTGCCTCGTGCTGAGTCTACGACGACAACAGTGGGTTGGACGTCCCAAGGAGTGAACGCCGCTGGTCGGGAAGTGTGGCGCGGCACACGACCCATCTGCTGTGGATGGCTCTGCGCCTGTCTCGGCGGTCTGTAGGCTGCTGGGTGGCCCTCGAAATCGCGACGGGGCCGCCGTTTTGGCCGCCATGGGTTGACAGCAGCAAAAGGCTCCGCGGGTTGTTGGACGGAATAGCCCTGTGAGGAGTAGGCACCCCTCTGAGGCTGATAGGAGGCTGTCTGGTGAGGGACGGAGCCAGACTGGTAGCCATGACCAGTATAAGGTTGGTACCAGCCCGTCTGGTGAGGGTATGCTGGCACAGGCTGTGGCTGTGACCGAGACGGCCGTGCATGCTCGGCCCCCGAAGTAGCACCATGACCGTCGTGCGGAGGACTGGGCAGTTGGATGTCAATGGAGGCAGCCGACCGAGAGGAAGACGACACTGAGCTCATCCGAGTCGCAGTTCTCAGTCGCACAGTCACGATCACGTGAGTATGCCAAACAGAAAAAGAAAACACGCGTGTACTGTAGTCTCCTACTTTTTATACTCCGAATTGAATCGCCCAAACCAGTTCCGGATCGTAATCAGATCTTCCTCCAACGAGATCATCCCTTCTGCAAACCGCGCGGACTGGACGTCGACATGCTCCAAGTCTCCTCCCGCGCACTCAACGATGTTCTTGATTCTTTTGCAGACCTAAAGAATATTTTGAGTCCTTGGAAGCGTCCTCACTGGCAATAACACCACTCACATCCTTGTGAGGTGCAAGAGGATCTGTCCATCCCGCCGCCTGCAAGAACTGTGTTAGCCGACGATCCCGTTGAAAATTACGCAACACACTATGCAGTCACCACCTGATGTGCACGTACAACCCGCCATATTAGGCGGGGGGGTACCCTACCCCCCGCCTAATATGGCGGCTTGTACACCTTTTCCCAAATGTCCTTATGAACTGGGCTTTTGGCCACCCCCGGGGGTGTTTCTAGCACCAAGTCCGGGGGTGAAAGTGACCATGTAAGTGACGGGGGTCTTTTGTAGTATGGATAGCTATGTAGGGGTCAGGTAGGTGCTCGGGGAGGAGGGGGTAGGTCTGGGGGGGTAGGATGTAAGTGACCCAGGAAGAAGTCCGGGGGTGAAAGTGACCGTGTAAGTGACGGGGGGTCTTTGTGTAGTATAGATAGCTATGTAGGGTAGTGTAGGTGTTCGGGGAGGAGGGGGTAGGTTTGGGGGTAGGATGTAAGTGACTTGTAAGTGACCTCTAAAGGGCATTGAGCCGGGTATACATGTAAGTGACCTAGGTGATGTAGATAGCTATGTAAGGGATAGGTAGGTACCCTGGGGGTTGGGGAGGGGGTCGAGGTAGGTGTGTGTGTAAGTGACCTGGACAGGATATAGAGCTGTTTATAGGCTGGGGTAAGTAACCCCTAGGTTGGTATAGAGAGTAGAATAGTGGTCAGGGAAGTGATGGGGAGTTCAGAAATATTGATGGGATCAAAATTGCAGAACTAGTATGGCTTGCCGCGGGTACTATCAAGTCCGGCATGATTCCGGATCAGATTTCATCAAAGTTGTGCTATATAATGATGATCATGGAGGGACACACAAAATCTCAATAGCTGCTCTGGTTGTAGAGATATCTGATTTTCTTTCCACTTGATCTGGATCAAAGTATATTAGAAATTAATACATCCTTTCTAGAGTCTTTGTGATGATGTTCTCTTAGACTGGACACATACTATACTGAAAATTACATCTGAGTACCACCAATCTCTTGGCTGTTGCTCACTTAGAGTCACTTATACGGTCACTTACACAGGTTGAACCGTGTAAGTGACTATGTAAGTGACCTTATTTAATATGTGCATCCATTTATAGGGTGATGAATACTGTGAGAAGATATGCACAGCGGCGGCCACAGCCACTCCAACTCATATCCTCAGGCCTGCACAATCTGCCTGCACTGTGATTGGAAGGTCGTGTCAGGGGAACTCCCGTTCGGATCAATTTCATCACTGATCCGACCTCCGATCCGACCTTCGCACCTCCAGAAGCACCTCCGGAACCCTCCGGTCCCACCCCTGGTCCTCCGGTGTGCTCCTCTCACTCCGAGTCCAACTCCGGTAACTCCGGCAACTCCGGAGTTTGGGTAATCAATTTGCCGGATCGGCGTTTGCCCTCGCAACCATCAAGATGGGATCACGCATGTGATCGAGCTCGTGATTACTGCACATGGCGCCGCAGCGCTCTTAAATAGTTGGCCACCTGTCAGGGGTCTCCAGAGTTTCTTCTCTTTGGATCCCCCCTGCCAGGTGCGCTCCTTGTACTAGTTAGAGCGTTATTGACCTTTGGATCTCCCCCTGCCAGATTGTCGGGTCACACCACGTCACAGGGGTTGCCCTTACAGCAGAAGAAACTCTCTAAGGGATAACCGGTCAAGATTGCGACCTTCCGCGCTCCGAGCGACTCCAACGTTTCGTCCGAGTACTCCGAGGCTTCGTCGCAACTTGCCCCCTCCTCTCCTGAACCATCGACGGTCATGGACGGCGTCCAGCAAGCCGCTCCGGCCGCCGGAGCTGCTCCGGCCACTCCGGACGACTTAGCAACGCGCATGACCAACATGGAGAATGCTCTCGACCAAATCCTACAACGAATAACTGGTCTCGCTAATGCCCCCGCCCGCACCGCCTCCTCCTGTCCCAGTTCCACCTCCGGTTCCTGCCGGGAACGCTCCGGCGCAACCCGGAGCCGTCCGCGCCCGCAGATCCGTGCGAATCCTCCTCCGATCTACGATGGCGACCGCACAAAGGGCAAAGCCTTCCTCCACGCCGTCCGGACCTACGTCGGACTTGTTCCGGGAGGCGTTTTACGTCAACGGACAGGTCTCGGAGACCAAGGTCATCCACTTTGCGCTTTCGTACATGTCCCTCGGGCAGGCGCAGAAGTGGGCGGAGCGTAGGGCGGACGCTCCGGTTCTCCCCTGGGCCGACTTTGACGCGTTTGTCGCAGACTTCACACCCCGGTTCGTGGAGCCCAACACCCAGGAGCGCTATTGCCAAGCTCGAGTCCGCGGCGTACTTCATGGGCAAGAAGGACGTCTACGACTACACCGACGAGTTTGAGGAGCTCTGGGCCGCCTCCGGCTTCACCGACCCGCTCGTCAAAACGACCAAGTTCCGTTCCGGGGTCGAATCGCGCATCAACCACGCCATAACGACCTCCGGAAGCGCTCCGGCTGCAGCGGACTACGAGGAGTGGCGGAACCATGCATACCAGCAGTACGAGGCCAACATCCAAGGCGACCACATCGCCCGGGGTGCCAGCCGTGGCGCGGCTAACCCCTTCCGCCTCGCTCCGGCCTTTGCTCCTGCTCCGCCTCGCCCTCGTAACGCTCCGGCCGCTCCGGCTGCTCCGGCCGCCATCCCTGCCCCGGTCCCCATGGACGTAGATCGCGCTCGAGCCACCGGAGGGCGAATTCGCACTTGCTTCCGCTGCGGCAAGCCCGGCCACTTAGCCAACCAGTGCCCGGAGCCCGCGGACGTACGTGGTGTTGACTTCCTCGACGAGGTCATTCGCCAATTGGGCCCGGACCTCTCGGAGGAGCTCGTGGCACGCTTCCAAGACGCCGAGGATGTTGCTGAACACGAAGCGGAGGTCCAGGAGGATTTTCTCTCCCGCGGCAAGTGAGCAGTACGCCCTTGTCCGCGTCGTATAATCGTTTCGCCTGCTTGTACCCCCAAGACAATACATCCAGTGCACCAGACGAAGCGATAGACGTACCAACTCCTCCCGACCTTCCTTCACCTCCTCCGGCCACTCCGGACCCAACTCCGAGCTCGGAGACCGTCCGGATTGTCCTCACCCGCGTGCTCCCTAAGCGACCCAAATGGGAGAGACACCTTCCGGAGTCGTGCCGAGTCGCCGCTGCCCCCGGTCCAAACTCCCTTCACCTCCCTCTTGAGATTGAGTCGACGGAGAACGCCCTCAAGCTCTCTGTCCAAGGTCTCGTGGACTGTGGAGCAACTTCCGACTTCATCGACTCGGACTATGTCGCACGGAATGGGATCCCCGTACGCGACCTGTCCCGGCCCATCCCTGTCTTCAACGTCGACGGCACGCCAAACGACGCCGGAGCAATCCGGAAGATGGCGGACCTCGTAGTTCACTACAAGGGCCACTCCGAGCGCATGCAACTCGCGGTCACCGGGTTGGGGAAGCAGGATGTCATCCTCGGACATTCCTGGCTCCGCCGCCACAACCCGGAGATCAACTGGGAGACGCACGAGGTCAAGATGAGCCGTTGCCCTGCCTCCTGCTCTACCTGCCGCGACGAGCAACGCTCCGAGAAAAAGGCCGCACGTTCCGCTGCCGCAGCACTCCGGAGACTTCGTTCCGATCCGTTCCCGGATTCCGGACCTCCGGAGGACTCGGAGCTCGAACCTTCGGACCTACCTGGGCTTATGCCGGACCCGGACGACGACGACGAGGACTCCGACGATGACCTTGAGGACGGTGATCGAGTCTTCTATACGACGTTCCGGCCTCCCGGATGAGCTCCGCGAGGAGATACGCGCCAGCACCACAGTCTCTCAGCGCCTCGCAGAGGCATTCGCACGCAACTCTGCACCGCCAAGCTCGGAGATTCCGGACTGGGCCGCGGAGTTCTCCGACGTCTTTGCAGAGGAGGCCTTCAACTCCCTTCCGGAGCACCGCGTGGGACCATGCAATCGAACTCGTTCCGGATGCTAAACCCGCGAACTGCAAGGTCTACCCGCTGTCTCCTCTGGAGCAGAAGGAGCTTGACGCCTTCATCTCCGAGGGCCTCTCCACCGGCCGGATTCGTCCTTCGAAGTCTCCGATGGCTTCTCCGGTCTTCTTCGTCAAGAAGAAGGACGGAAGACTCCGGCTCATGCAGGACTACCGGGCGCTGAACGCAATGACCGTCAAGAACCGCTACCCCCTTCCACTCATCAACGACCTCGTCAACCGTCTCCGGAAAGCGCGTTACTTCACCAAGTTGGACGTCCGCTGGGGCTTCAACACGTGCGCATTAAGGAAGGCGACGAGTGGAAGGCCGCGTTCCGGTGTAACCGCGGACTCTTCGAACCCCTGGTGATGTACTTCGGCATGACGAACTCCCCCTCCACGTTCCAGACCATGATGAACGACATCTTCCAGGACCTCATCCTCTCCGGCGACGTCATGATCTACCTCGACGACATCCTCGTCGCTCACTCCGACCTCCGGAAACACCGGGAGATTGTCCGGGAGGTGCTCCGGCGCCTCGAGCAGCACAAGCTCTACCTCCGGTTGGAGAAGTGCGAGTTTGAGAAGACGTCGATCGAGTACCTCGGAGTTATCATCTCCGAGGGCCGCGTCGAGATGGATCCGGTCAAAGTCTCCGGAGTTTCCGCCTGGCCTACGCCGCGGAACAAGAAGGATGTGCAGCAGTTCCTCGGCTTCACAAACTTCTACCGCCGGTTCATCCGGGGCTTCTCCGGGATCGCCCGTCCCCTCTTCGACCTCACCAAGAAGGGCGTCTCCTGGGTGGGGCGCCTCCGAGGCTGCCGCATTCGACGGACTCAAATCCGCCGTAACCTCGGAGCCCGTACTTCTCCTCCCGGACGACGAAACCCTTCCGGCTCGAAGCGGACAGCTCGGACTTTGCGACGGGGCGGTACTTTCACAACAATCCGCCCCGGATGGGAAGTGGCTTCCAGTTGCGTTCTATTCCAAGAGCTTAAATGACGTCCAGCGCAACTACGAGATTCACGACAAGGAGATGCTCGCGATAATCCGTGCACTTGAGGAGTGGCGACACTTTCTCGAAGGCGCGGAGCATCCGGTCGAGATCTGGACCGACCACAAGAACCTGGAATACTTCCGCAAGTCGCAACAGTTGAACCGGAGGCAGGCACGATGGTCCCTGTACTTGTCCCGGTTCGACTTCACGCTCCACCATGTTCCGGGTAGCCGGATGGGTCGTCCGGATGCGCTATCCCGACGTCCGGACCACGGAGTTGCTTCCGACAACTCCGACGTGACCCTGCTCCGTCCGGAGTTGTTCCAGGTCCGGGCGTTAGAGGCCATCCGGGTCGGCGGTCCGGAGGGTCCTATCCTCCGGGACGTCCGAGACGCCCTCTCCGGAGACCCGGACTTAGAGGAGCCAGTTGCACTTGCTGCCCGGGATCTGCTCAAGGCTCGCGGAGCGAAGTCCACCCGGTCGTCAGAATGGCACGTCTCCGACGGACTTCTGTACTTCCGGGGTCGGATCGTCGTCCCCAAGGACAAAGACCTTCGCCGCCCGGATCATTGAGCAGCACCACGACACTCGTGTCGCAGGGCATGCGGGGCGTTTCAAGACGTTGGAGCTCATCTCCCGGAACTACTGGTGGCCCCAGATGTCCCGGCACGTAGGTCGCTACGTTGCTACGTGCGATTTATGCTGCCGGACTAAGGCCCTCCGGAAGCTTCCGATCGGAGAGCTCCACCCCACGGAAGTCCCTCCCGGAGCGCTGGCATACGGTGTCGGTAGACTTTATTGTCGAGCTCCCGGAGGCCCACGGGTACGACGCGGTCATGGTTGTCGTCGACGTTCTCGGGAAACGGGCACACTCTCGGAGTGTCATACGACTCTCGACGCAGTCAGAGCCGCGCGCCTGTACTACCGGGACGTTTGGCGACACCATGGTCTACCGGAGCGGTACATCTCCGACCGGGGTCCGCAGTTCGTCGCGGAGTTTACCCGTGAGCTGTGGCGCCTCGTCGGAATTGAACCTGCTACGTCAACCGCGTACCACCCGCAGACCGACGGACAGACCGAGCGTGTCAATCAAGAACTCGAGCAGTACATCCGGATCTTCACCAACTACACCCAAAACGACTGGGATGAGCTGCTTCCGACCGCGGAGTTCTCCTACAACAACCACATCCACTCTTCGACGCAACAGGTGCCGCTCATGACGGACACTGGAAGGATTCCGAGGATGGGCTTTGAGCCCGGAGGACTCCGGTCGAAGGTGGAGTCGGTAAACGAGTTCCGGGATCGGATTGCTGGCGGAGTCTCGGAAGCGAAGGCTGCGTTGGTGAAGGCAAAGGACGAGTACAAGCGGTACTATGATCGGAGGCGTGCCGCAGCTCCGGACATTAAGGTCGGAGACCGTGTCTGGCTCGATGCCTCCGATATCCGTGACGACTCGTCCTTCGGAGAAGTTCTCACATCGACGCCTCGGTCCGTTCAAGGTTATTCAGGTGGTTGGGAAGGGTAAAGAAGATGCATGTGTAACACAGTGGATTCTGCAGCTACAAGAATACGTGAGACATTGTTTTGTAGGGGGGAAATGCCTGCTCTCAGAGAAACCCATATTCACATCAATAGTCCATCTACAGACCATGATATTACAGTCACAAAATCCAATTTTATGTAAAGAACTACTTTGGCTGTACTGTAGCTATGACACTGGCTTTGGGAGGGAAGATGGGCACAGGCTCCTAATACATATAGCCTCCAAGATCAGTGGTGTTTCAGGGGAAATACTCTCAATATCAGAGAAATGGTCTGAACAACATAACAATTATCAAAGATCACATTATTACAGGTTTTCTTTTGCAGTGGAAGTATACAGATCTATCCTTAAAATTATAGGGAATGGAGAGCCCTAGCAGAATCATGTTCAACCAGCCCAATCCATGCAGTATACCTTGGGCTATGGGTCAATCATAGGCCGATGATGGTGATCAGAGAATTTGATGCAGTAAATCTCGTCCAGCACTCAGTACAAGCAACATGGGGCACTCCTTAAAGGTACACCTACCAAGTTCTGAAGATCTAGGGTACAGTGAAACATTACTATGACATGGTGATGTGGTCCCGACACTGACAGGAAGGTCACTTACACATCCAGCCAAAGTTGTAGAACCTGTAAAGGGACTTTCTCTTTGCTGGTATGCAGGTAGCAGGCTTCGGGCAGATCTCTAGATGTGTGGAGAGCTTGCAATGTACCGTAGTAATGCTCTGGATGGCTGCTACATTCCATGCAAGTTGTCCCGACACATTGTCGTGTAAGTGACCAAGACAGTAAAGCAGACCTTAAGCTGGGACCTGGACTCCCATCCTGGTATAATGATAACCTTGCTCCATGTCAATCTACAAAGTACTTATAGCACTGCAAGCCATGTACTGCAGACCTTCTATACTATACACACTTGCTATATCACCCGCATGGTCACTTACCTGGTCACTTACCTGGTCACTTACCTGGTCACTTACCTGGTCACTTACACTACTCGCCAGTGTAAGTGACTGTGTAAGTGACTGTAAGTGACATACGGTCACTTACACTGGCGACCAGTGTAAGTGACTGGGTAAGTGACCGTGTAAGTTGTGCAGGCCTTAAAAATATGTTCTTCAAGTCTTACTCTTGAAATACATTTTATAGTATTCATCAATCTGCAAGGACCCTGGCATAGATGCATTATTTTCATGAGAAGGTTACTTACACAGTCACTTACACAGGTTGAGCTGTGTATTACACAGTCACTTACACAGGTTGAGCTGTGTAAGTGACTGTGTAAGTGACCATATAGGTGATCTTAAGTGGACAACAAGCACAGCTGGTAGCCAAATATAATCTCCAGTATAGTATGTATCCAGTCTAGGAAAACATCATCACAAAGACTCTAGAAAGGATGTATTAATTTCTAATATACTTTGATCCAGATCAAGTGGAGAGAAAATCAGATATCTCTACAACCAGAGCAGCTATTGAGATTTTGTGTGTCCCTCCATAATCATCATTATATAGCACAACTTTGATTAAATCTGATCCGGAATCATGCCGGACTTGATAGTACCCTGGCAAGCCATACTAGTTCTGCAATTTTGATCCCATCAATATTTCTGAACTCCCCATCACTTCCCTGACCACTATTCTACTCTCTATACCAACCTAGGGGTTACTTACCCCAGCCTATAAACAGCTCTATATCCTGTCCAGGTCACTTACACACACACCTACCTCGACCCCCTCCCCAACCCCCAGGGTACCTACCTATCCCTTACATAGCTATCTACATCACCTAGGTCACTTACATGTATACCCGGCTCAATGCCCTTTAGAGGTCACTTACAAGTCACTTACATCCTACCCCCAAACCTACCCCCTCCTCCCCGAACACCTACACTACCCTACATAGCTATCTATACTACACAAAGACCCCCCGTCACTTACACGGTCACTTTCACCCCCGGACTTCTTCCTGGGTCACTTACATCCTACCCCCCAGACCTACCCCCTCCTCCCCGAGCACCTACCTGACCCCTACATAGCTATCCATACTACAAAAGACCCCCCCGTCACTTACATGGTCACTTTCACCCCCGGACTTGGTGCTAGAAACACCCCCGGGGGTGGCCAAAAGCCCAGTTCATAAGGACATTTGGGAAAAGGTGTACAAGCCGCCATATTAGGCGGGGGGTAGGGGTACCCCCCCCCCTAATATGGCGGGTTGTACGTGCACATCAGGTGGCAGTCACGATTGCAGTACTTGAAGATTTTGCACTTTGAACACCAATTCGGCTTTGGGAGCGCGCGGCGGCATGCTATCGAGGAACAACACCCGTTGGACTGGCGCAGGCCAATCAGCGGCAAGCGGGTTTGACGGTGCTAGGCGCAAGGGCGACGAATGCGGCTGTGGAGCAGGCCAGATGCTGACTAAACACACGTGCTATGCGCTATCTACAACCCGATGGGGCGCTCTCTGGCCCGGAACACCCCGTCACACCGTCTTTCTTGTGGGCTCGCAGGACCTGGAACAACAATTCCGCACTGACAATAATCGGCCCAGCCGACCTTGCCGTGTTGAAGCGCTGGATCCACTTCAGAACCTTCGCAATCTCCATTATGTCCGCAACGGTCTGGCCCTTTGCCAGCTCAAGCGCTCGTTGTGTGTTAACACGAAAGTCACCGTTGACCTTGTCGACTAGGCGGGCCATCGAGCTGCAGACCTCGCGATGAGGCAGCTCGTCGTGCGTCCAGCCGAGCTTCTGATGAGCCTGCGAACACCAGAACATGACCTTGCAGCCTGTGCACTTTTTCAGCTTTGTCGTCTGAAGCGTTTCGGTGCATCCGAGGTAACCGCAGCGCCGGTCGATTTTGAGCTTGAAGAGCGCATTGTACAGCATGGCCCGCAAGTTGTTCTCGCTTTCGCCCCAACTGTCGGAGAGCAGGCGCGCACCGGCTTCGAGCGCGTCTCGCGACATGCCATATTTGGTAACGAGGTCATGGATCGTGCCTGCTGTAACCTCGCGGAACGTCGCGATCGTCTGCTTCCGAGAAGCTCCAGCTCGCGGGTCCGAGTCGCCTTCGAAAGGCTCGGTGAAAAGACACGTCTCTGTGTAGATGCGGATGATGTCGGTAGCATGGAAGAACATCTGTTTGTCCTCTTCTTTCCAGAAACGCGAGAATTCGGTCGTGGACAGTTGGTTCTTCCTCGTGGTCGAGAACAGCTGCATGAACGGAACAATATGGGAAATACGACGATCGAAATCCAAGGCAACTGCTCTCGTCGCGCCTGGCATCGTCTTGAACCAAGGTGCGGCGAGACTGGATCTGGCATCTTGGCAGATTTCCCCCATAATCGCAGTGATGAGCGATGGGAGCTTTGACGAGCGAAGCATGGTAGGAACGATGAGAGAGCGCGAGGCGCGCACGATTTCGACGAGAAGAAGGGCGGGGCCAGCATCCGGGAAGCGAATGTGTTCGAGCCACTGCTCGAGCGACTGGATCGTTGCATCTGCACCGTGAGGAAGAAGATCAGAAGGCGACTGAGGCCAACGACGAGCCTGGCGACTTGCAATGCGAGCAGCGCTCTTCGACTTCAAGCAAGCGTAGAGTCCGTAGAACAGATGAGAGAACAAGCAATGGAAAGGCGTCATGGCCTCGGAATGCGCATACGCAAAGTCATGGAGGTTTATCCAGTCGTTGTACTTCGACCGGGCAGTCTCGTGCCGAGATTTGGCCTCGGGATCGCCAGCCAAGGCACAATCGCAGTTATTGAGATCCGCTTTGAGTGTTTCGAACTGCTCGTAGCTGCGTTTCGTGGTTAGGAAAGACAGAGCGTCCGGCCAGTTGTTCTTCAAATTCCAGGTGCAGCCGTCGGGCATCGAGAGTTCTGACAAGATGCAAGGCTCGAGATTGGTTCGAGGTGAAAAAGGGCGCACGGACTCACCATCGTACATAAGGATGATTGGAGCCAGGAAGGCGAATGCACACGTCCCGGTGAACGACGATCGGGCGAAGAAGGTTTTGACGGTGTAATTGAGGAAATCCACGTTTGGGATCACGAGCGCTCTCGACAGGGGAGGGTCCGAGCCGAATGGTTTCGACGGAGGAGGAAACGCCATTGTCGGGTGGGTACGGTTGAAAGAAATCAACGATGAGCCACGTGCCGGTGGCGTTGATTCATGATACACAAACAGGCCGCCTCGATTGCGCCTCGACAAGGCGCCCTCCAAAACAACGAACTGCTTAATGGGTACAGCTATGACATCGGACCGGGTCCTCAGGCGACCTTCGGCGTTTACATATACTTGATAAACCACTCTACAGTCTCTTTGAACGCTCCTTCCTTCCCGGCCTTGACCTTGAATTCATCGTGAATAAATGCACTCCACGCTAGCAGATGGGAACACACCTTGGGGTCGCTCAGGTCGCCACGGACAGCGAAACCATGAGTGCAGCCTTCCCAATACGGCCGCTGGTAGCCTGGGGCGAAGCCCTCCATGGCTTCGTCGGCCTTGGCATGAACCTCGAGAGGGAACTGCGTGTCATAGGTGCAGCTGTTGACCAATAGCGGGGCTTTCGCGGTGGCCTTGTATTTCTAGTAAAAGGATTGGCATCGATACATCTAACTTGAAGCGTATTTGCGCACCTGGAAATCGTTGGGAACCTCCAACTGCGATGGATGAGCGGTGGCAGCCACCGTGATGGCATTCTCGAACGCGAGGTCGAAGACATAGCGGGCCCCGAAGCAGTAGCCTACGGCAGCGAACGAGGTGATGCCCTCGGCCTTGAGCGCAGTGATGACCTTGTCGAGGGGCGAACGAGTTTGAGCGGGACCGTGACTCTCAAACCAGGTCGCGGCATCGAAGGTTTTCTGACGAGCAGAATCAGCACCGGCACAGAAAAGTGCAGCTCTACGACTCGGACGCACCCCGGGGTCCATGGCATCAGGAGGGACGGGATCGCCATTTAGGTAGTCGGGAATGACAGTCTTGAACCCGTTGGCGGCATAGTCGTCGGCAAGCAGCTTGTTGTTGTTGAGCGCAATGCCGAAACCGTCCGTGAGCAGAAGGAGGGCCTTGTCTTTGGGATAGTCGATTTCCGGGGTTGCGACGTAGCACTCGACGCCGCCGATCTGCTCGATCTTACCTGTGGCCGCGTTAGATTGGCGGAACGAGGAATCTCGAGCGGTATCTTACCGGCCGGGGTTCCCTCGTGGGTGACGCCTGCGGAAAGACGAGATTAGCACGCTCAGAATACGCGCGAATAAACGACGATTGCGCACCTTTAATGCAGTCTTTGCAGAAGCTCATTGCGAAGTGATGCAAGTGGGGAGAACTTGGCGGCTCTGATATAGGCGCTGAAATGATCTCCACTGCGGAATTCCGGAGGCGTCTTACGAACGGACTTCCGGCGTCGTTTGACCAGCCTTGAGACCCCATAGACGCCAGCAGCTTCCGTGGACCCACGAAACGCGGAGAAAGGCAAGGCGCCGTAGATGCCGCTCCCCATAGTCCTGGAGGCAGCCCTACACCGGGGCCACAATCTTCGACCGTTTCCGCGTCTCGCACGCGCATCCGGGCGAAAGGAGAGCCAGGGCGAGTGTCCGAACGAGTTGACGACGGTGATATGGTGCGATATGAACGCATGCCGCGGATTTCAGGTGTCGACTCCGACTTCGCCGTTGCGAAGACCCGCGACTCCGCCACATCCGCAGGTTCTTCAGGAATGGTTGTTCCTGGTCCCCCAGCAACCTCCAACGTGCAAGAGATATGGGCCACCAACGTTTATGACCATGGATCGCGGCGCTCGACCCGTCTCAGGCAGCTGTGGCCGGCGATGAGGCAGTCTGGTTGACATGGCCAGTATAAGATTGGTACGCAACCGTCTGGTGAGGGGCTGTGCGGGACGGTCTTGCAATTGCAAGCTCGACGTAAACCGGTGAGGTAGCACGAGGACCTCGATGCGGAGGACTGGGCGGCTGGATCATGATGATCCACTGGATGTAGATGGAGGGAGGAGGAAGACGACAGCAGTCACGATCACGTGAATATGCCAAACAGAAGCAAATAATCCGCGTCCTCAAGACGTTCTGCGTGATGTTTGTTTGTCGGTATGGAGTTGGTCGTTGCCCTCGTTCACCATCTACGGTCTTTACCGGGCACGATCACGAGCGGGACGGGTGCGTTGGCGTCGGACATAACAATGCTATCGATCGCAAGGAAGTGCAGTAACTACCACAGAGATCCAGAGACTGTCTCATACTGACTGAACATACTCTCCAATTTAAGAGGCTTTTCCGCCGAACCAAAAAACAAGCTCCCAGGCGACTGCTGACCCTACTAGCAGTACAGTAATGCAAAGCAAGATGAATAATTTCCTATCGAGACGCGTCGCGAGGTGCCTTGCGGTTCGTCTACACATGCTCGTTTGCATCGTCGGCCCCTGAAGCGAGCGAGCGGGAAGTAGAGCCCACATCCGCGGAACCAGACAGTGAGGCTCTTTCCGCCGGTTGCAATGTTGTGTGATCTCGAGTGTTTGGGACGTCTGGCGCTGGCTCTGGCGCTGGCTCTGTAGTAGCGCCAGAACCTTCTTCGGGGGACCGCGACCGCAACCCGATTATAAACTCTGGCGTTCCCGCCGGTGGCCAGTCCGATTCCCCCGCCCCAAAACTCCACGTCCGGCGGCGAACCGCGACGCTCCATCACGGCCTCGAAATGGCGCAACGAAAAGTAGCGCGTGTTCCAAAGGTCGAGAAAGTCCTGCACGACCTGCGCCGGAGCGAGCCGCTCGGAGGAAACTGGTCGCACCGGTGCCGTGAGCGCGAGAGCGCGTGTCTGAGGGCATACTTCGGCTCGTAACCCGGGTCAGTGCTTCCGAACTTGACGCGGCCTGGTGATTGGGAGTGGACCCCGCCGTCGCGGTCTGGCTCGTTTGGACCGGGGGGTATGGGAACGGATAAGGGGAGAGACGAGGTTGAGAGGTTGGTACCTTCTTCAACAATGGTTGAGAGTGCGGGAATACCGGACTCCGGATTCGGCAGAGGAAAAATGCGACCATGACTGCGGATTGGGAACCACGGATGATGGCGGTATCGGCGCGACGGGACGCGGCGGTGGTTGTGCTGGTTGGAATCGAGAATATAAGACATTGAGCACCGTATCGTCGGCGAGTTTAGTCATAAGAACCGGTTCGCCTAGCCACGCGCTAGAAACGTCCTGCAGAAAGATGAATATTCATCGAGGCAACACAGCGGAAGAGAAGCACGTACCGACATGAACCTATCTAGATCGTGTTGCAGAAACACACGGAAAGCCCTACTCGCTTGACTGTCAAGCCGAAACATCGGCTCTTCCTTTCGACCCAGTCGCATGAGCGTCACTGGCATAATGGGCTCCGCGGCCTCCGCCTGGGGTATGAAAGATCCGGACGGACGCGGCATTGTAAACGCAACAGACGGCTGGAGTGTTTCTGCTGGAGCCCTTCGTGAATTGGAGTAGAATGGGTGGAGGCTTTGGGGTGTTTGAGAGACTGCCGCGGGGTGCATGGGGCTCGCGTAAGAGTTGGGCGCCAACGGAGGTGTCGTAGCATATGGATAAGCCGCGGCTGACATCGTATTCGGCTCAGCTGCGTGGTCGTTCACTGCGCGTTGCCAAGCCTCGTCCCACGGGTGTCTGTACCGGTGGAACTCGCGCACGATGAGCACGAAGTAAACCAGTCCCAGGGCAAACACCAAAGTGAGCCCAATCCTGGTCCCAAGTGCGACGCGAGGGGAAAGCACAAACTCCTTCCCATCCAACGACGAGCCGCTGAGCCAGATGAAGGACATAATGGAGGCCAGGAATGTGATGATGGACCACGAAAGCCAGATTGCGGGCATGGCGAGGAGTACCCAGAGGTTCCACCAACATCCGACGTTGCCGCTCCGCGCGTCTAAGAGTAAGAGAAAACTGCCGGCCATGTGCATTGTGCGCATGATGCTGAAGCGGATGATGTAGATGCAGCCGTAGAGGAGACTCATGAGCGCACAGATGAGCGAGAAGAGCGCCGTTGTGTGAATTATGGGGTGGGAGGCTGCCTCGATTTGGAGCAGGGTGAGGATGGCTCTGCTTGTTATTTAGCTCGATAATCACGTGATCTTTCATTTGCACTCACGACAAGAGCAGGGCGCTGATCAAGTTTAACGTCTTCCATTCGTGCAACAAGGAATCCACGAAGTTGTTCCAAGATGCCTTGAAGTTGAGGAGGCTCCCCGGAAGCGGTGTCAACTCCGATTTGGAAAACAACGTAGGGGGACTGGTGCCAGTAGTCTTCTCGTCCCATTCATCTCCCCGAGCCTGCGCCAGGCGACTGATATCCTGCAGGTCGAGGCGAGCCCCGTTGAATATCCCGAAAATCCGTGCGGTATACAGCAACGGAATCCGGAGCAGGCAATGGAGATACAGTTGCTCAACGGCATTCAGTAGCCCATCAAGGCAGATAGCCACGAACAGCACGAGGGTGGACGGTATGATAGCAGATAGAATATCGGATCGTCGTGGGAGTTTTTTGGGTATGGGGTTGGTGGCGGGGGGCGGAAGGGTTGAAGAATATGTTGGTGTGCTGATGGAGGACGCAGATGGAGGAACGTCTGCCATCCGAGTCGAGTACACCCACTGATTCACCCTGCTCGCGCCAACGGGTCCTTCCGAGGTTTCGGAAGCGTTGTTGGCGCCAGTAGCCTCCGTGGTCTCAGGAAACGCGGAGAAGGGCACCTGGGCTGAGTTGGGTGGCGGCTGGTATATGCCGCTCTCCAGCTCTGCGCCATAATATTCGACCAGCGATGCCGGCGAAGCTGGCCTAGGTCCCGCTCCCTGAGAACTGCCCACATGCGGGGAGAGAGGAGCACCAGCTCGAGGGTCTGAACGAGTAGACGTTCGATGTGGATGCACACTTGGGCTCGGAGACCCTGCCAGACCTGTGCCTGAGAGTTCAGGACTTCGCTGTGGCGAAGAGCAGATCCCCGACTCGGCCGCATCCTCAGAGATTCTCGGACCATGGATTATGGTGCTGGATTGGGGCGCCGCTAGTGTGTGGCCCTCGGAGTCGCGGGGAGGCTGCGAAAAACGCCGTTTCGGCATCCAGGGGCTGACACCAACAAAATGCTCCGGGGGTTCTGCGACGGAATAGCTGAGATTCAAAGGCTGATAGAGGCCAGTCTGGTAGACATGACCCGTATAAGGTTGGTGCGAGCCCATCTGGTGAAAGTGTGCTGGCGGCATCGAGGGCTGCTCGACCCCCGAGTATGCTGGTATGATGATGATCGAGGGCTGCTGTGTCTGGTAAAGGTATACTGGTGCGGTCGCGGGCTGTGACGGGGTTGCATGCACGACCCCCGGCTGGTCAAAGTGCACTCGCGCGGTCGCGGGTCTTCCATGCTCAACCCCCGTCCGCGAAGTAGCCGGACGACCTGAATGTGCGGGAGAACTAGGTCCAGGTTGCTGGATGTCAACGGCGGCATGCGACCCCGCCATGAAGCTCGTCAATGAGCGCTGCGAACGTCAAGTCCTAGACGGTTCTGAGCTCTCTTAAACGCCTTGAACGGCCGGTGATTAGCGCTCTCTTGAACGGCTTGAACGGTGATGAGCGCTCACTTGAACGGCTTGAATGCAGGGGAGCTCTCAGCGCTTCAAGTTCCAGGCGCAGCCGTCCGGCATCGAGAGTTCTGGGAAGACGCAAGGTTCAGGATTAGTTCGAGAGTGGGTAGAGTCGGGGTGAACGGACTCACCGGCGTCCATGAAGATGATTGGCGCAAGGAACACGAATGCACACGTCCCAATGAACGCGTGAGGCTGGACGAATAATTTTTTGAAGGTTTGATTGAGGAAATCCACGGTTGCATTAGGGATGCTGTCTCCAGAAGAAGAGCCGAGCCAAATGGTTTCGGAGGAGGAAGAAAGGCCATTGACGCGGTTGTGGATGGGCGTCGAGAGCAATCAAGGATGAGCGACGTGCCGCTGAGCTAATCACTGGAAACCGCACAACAAAATAACAAACTGCTTGATAAGTACTACACTTCTTTCTGTTTCGACGTTCGAGCGAGCCCTCAAGCGTACTTAATAAACCACTCTACAGTCTCCTTGAACGCTCCTTCCTTCCCGGCCTTGACCTTGAATAAACCGTGAATAAATGCACTCCAAACGCCGAAAATTGGGAAACGCACCTTAGGGTCGCTCAGGTCGCCACGGGCAGCAAAAGCGTGAGTGCAGCATTCCCAGTACGGCCGCTTGTAGCCTGGGGCGAAGCCGTAAGAACATGAGAACAAGGCCAAGTGAAGGAAAAAAACATACCGCAGCGCGTGGGATGCGATATTTGACATAGGAATTAACTTGGGGGCATCAAACCAGCGCAGTGCTTTTGTTGGGGGACCGCGACCGCAACGTAATCAAAAGCTCGAAGGCTCCTGGCCAATCTGACTGTGCCGCCGATGGTGGACTGCGAAGGTCCATCATGGCCTCGAAATAGCAAATTTCCATCATCGCCTCAAAATGGCGCAACGAAAAGTAGCGAGCGTTCCAAAGGTCGAGAAAGTCCTGTACAGCCTGCGCATGGGGGAACTGCTCAGAGGAGGCTCTTCGCGCCGTCTGAGCACGAGAGCGCGTGTCTGAGACGCTTCGGCTCGTGCTAACGCCGTCTATTTTCGAGCCCCAAGGCCGGGGGACGGGGAGAGACGAGGCGGAGAGGTTGTTTTCTTCTTTGATGCCTGCGAGTGAGCGGGCGCCACTTGTATCCTTAGGATTTCTGAATTCGGATGAGGTGGAGAGGGACTGCGGCGATGACCGCGCGCCGCGACCGACGGGGGACGGCGTGACTGGTGCGTCGAGACGCGGTTGCGGTTTTGGTGGTTGGACTCGAGTGTAGGTGCTATTGAGCACTGTATCGTCGCCCGTTTTTCGCGTTAGAACCAGCTCGCCTAACCATGCGCTAGAAACGTCCTGCAGGGATATGAACATTCACCGACAATTCAACCGCGGAAGATAATACCCACCGACATGAACCGATCCAGGTCCACTTGCGAAACATCACGCAAGGAGGTAAGCACAGCAGACGGCTTGATCACTTGTGTGTGGATTCGATACCTCGGTTTGTCGCCTTCTCGGCCCAGTCGCATGAGCATCACCGGCAGAATGGGCTGCGCTTGGGCCACAAAAGATTCGGTCTGGGCCGGTGGCGTCGAAAACGCCGCAGGCGGCTCGAGCGTCTGTGCCGGAGCCGCTCGTGAGGCGCGGAGGTCTCGAAGGTAGTCGCTGCGCGGCTGCCAGTGGCTCCAGGAGTGAGATTCGTACGGTACAGGTGTTGATGTTCGCGAAGAGTTGGACTCGGAGTTCGGTGGGCGGAGACTTCGGGGTTGGATGATTATTGGGGGTTGAGGTTCCGTGGCGCTCGCGTCAGTGGCTGCAGCATCTGAATCAGGCGCATCAGACACCATAGTTGGCTCAGACACCCATTTGTCCACAGCGCGCTGCCAAGCCTCGTCCAACGGGTCCCCATACCGCTGGAACTCGCGCACGATTAACACGAAGTAAACGAGGCCCAGGCAAAGCACTAGAGTGAGTCCAATCCGGGTCCCGAGTGCGACGCGTGGTGAAAGGACGAAATCCGTCCCGTCCGAGGACGAGCCACTGAGCCAAATGAAAGACATAATGGACGCGAGGAACGCGATGATGGACCACGAAAGCCAGATCGCGGGCATAGCGAGGAGGACCCAGACGTTCCACCAAAACCCGACGTCCCGCCTCCTTGCGTCTGAGGCGAAACTGCTGGCCTTGTGCATTTTGCGCATGGTGCCGAAGCGGATGATGTAGATGCAGCCGTAGAGGAGGCTCATAAGTGCGCAGATGAGCGAGAAGAGCGCGGTTGTCCGGATGATTGGGTGAGAGGCAGCGTCGATTTGGAGTAGAGTGAGGATCGCTCTGCTTGTTATTTAGCTCGATAATCACGTGATTTTCATTTGCACTCACGATAAGAGCAGAGCGCTGATCAAGTTCAATGTATTCCATTCGCGCAGCAATGCATCTATAAAGCTGTCCCAGGACGCCTTGAAGTTGAGGAGACTTCGCGGAAGCGGCGCCGACTCGGGGTTGGAGAGTAGCATCGTATTCTTCTCGTCCCATTCATCTGTCCGGGCCCGCGCCATGCGCTTGATGTCTGGCAGGCTAACGCGAGCCTCTTCAATGATCCGGGTAACCCGCACGAAATACAATGACGGGATCCGGAGCAGGAAATTGAGATAGAGTTGCCGCGGTAGCTCATCGAGGACGATGATTGGGATAACCACCAACAACAGCCAGCGGATAGTGGACATAACATCCGATCGTTCTGCTAACTTTGTTTGTGTGGCGGGCGGCGGAAGGGCCCAAGAATGTGAGAGTGGCTCGGCGATGTAGGATGTGAGTGGAGGAACGACCGCCATTGATAGCACCGAGTCGGTCACTGTGTTCGTGTGAATGGGACCCTCCAAGGTTTCGAAAGAATTATAAACGCTAGCATCATCCACTCGTAGTATATTCGGTGAGGTCCGGTAGATGCTCCCCATAGGTCCTGGAGGCAGCCCTACATCCGGCCCATAATCTTCGACCGTTTGCGGCGAGGTTGGCCTAGGTCTCGCAATCCGAGATCTGCCCACATCCGGAGCGAAAGGAGAACCAGGGCGAGGGTCCGAACGAGTTGACGACGGTGATCTGGTGCGATGTGAATGCACACCCAGACCTGTGCCGCGGATTTCAGGCGTTGGACTACGACTTCGCCGTGGCGAAGGCGGGACCGGCGAGTTCGCCACATCCGCAGATTCTTCAGAAATGGTTGTTCCCGGCCCCGCGATCTGCACGGGATATGAATGGTAAACTGCACGGAACAAGAACCACCAACGTTTATGACGACGGATCGCGGCGCTCGACCCATCTGCTGTGGCTGGCTCTGCATCTGTCCCGGCGTTCCGTACGCTGGTGTGTTATCCTCGGAGTCGCGACGAGACCGCAAAAAATGCCGTTTTGGCCTCCATGGGTTGACAGCAACAAATGGCTCCGCGGGTTCTGGGAGGGAATAGCCGACCCTCAGAGGTCGATCGGCGCGGTGCGGGGCGGAGCTAGTCCGGTGGATATGACCGATAGAAGGTTGGTGCGAGACCGTCTGGTGCGGCATTGAGCCAGTCCGGTAGACACGACCGATGGAAGGTTGGTGCGGGGCCGTCCGGTCCAAGTATGCTGGCACGGTCGCGGGCTGTTGTGGGCTTGCATGCACGACCACCGGTTGGTCAAAGTGTGCTGGCGCAGTCGCGGGTCTCATATGCTCATTCCTCGTCCACGAAGTAGTATGAGGACTTCGACTCGGCGGACTCGGAGAGCGGGGCGGCTGGATATAAATAGGGGCTGGCGTCTCTCCGGTCGCTGAGGAAGGCGCCACGGAGCTCATCGGGTACTGCGAGCTTGCAAGTGTGGATGATTCTGAGCTCTCTTAAATGCCCTTTGAGAGGTGATTAGCGCTCTCCTGGACGGCTTGAACGGTGATGAGCGCTCACTTGAGCGCGTTGAATGGTGGAGAGCTCTCAGCGCTTCAAGTTCCAGATGCAGCCGTCCGGCATCGAGAGTTCTGGAAAGACGCAAGGTTCAGTATTGGTTCCAGGGTGAGTAGAGTCGGGCTGAATGGACTCACCGTCGTACATTAAGATGATTGGCGCAAGGAACACGAATGCACACGTCCCGGTGAACGACGCGTGAGGTTGGGCGAAGAAAGTTTTGACGGTTTGAGTGAGGGAATCCACGTTCGAGGTCAGGGGTTATCACTCCAGAGGAGGAGCTAAGCCAAGTTTCGGAGGAGGAGGAGGACAGACCATTGACGATGGGTGTCGAGAGCAATCAAGGACAAGTCACGTGCAGCTGAGCTAATCACTGCAAACCACACCGTAAACAAACTCAGCCTCTGCTTGATAAGTACTACACTTCTTTCCGTTTCGACGTCCGAGCGAGCCCTCAGGCGTACTTGATAAACCACTCTACAGTCTCTTTGAACGCTCCTTCCTTCCCGGCCTTGACCTTGGATTCATCGTGAATGAATGCACTCCGCGCTAGCAAATTGGGAACACACCTTGGGGTCGCTCAGATCACCACGGACAGCGAAACCGTGAGTGCAGCCTTCCCAATACGGCCGCTTGTAACCTGGGGCGAAGCCCTCCATAACTTCATCGGCCTTGGCATGAACCTCGAGAGGGAACTGCGTGTCATGGGTGCAGCTGTTGACCAGCAGCGGTGCTTTCGCGGTAGCCTTGTATTTCTAGCAAAAGGATTAACAGCGACACAGGCTACGAAAAGTGTGTTTGCGTACCTCGAAATCGTCGGGAACCTTCAACAACGACGGGTGGGCCGTGGCAGCCACGGTAATGGCGTTCTCGAACGCGAGGTCGAAAACATAGCGGGCTCCGAAGCAGTAGCCGACAGCAGCGAACGACGTGACGCCCTCAGCCTTGAGCGCAGCGATAACCTTGTCGAGCGGCGGGCGAGTCTTGTCGGCACCATGACTACCGAACCAGGTCATGATGTCGAAGGTTTTCTGACGAGCACAGAATCAGCACCGTTGCTCAAAGAAATAGCAGCTGAACGACCCACCCCAGGGTTCATGGCGTCAGGGGGGATGGGATCGCCATTGAGGTAGTCGGGAATAACAGTCTTGAACCCGTTGGCGGCGTAGTCGTCGGCAAGCAGCTTGTTGTTGTTGAGCGCAATGCCGAAGATGTCCGTGAGCAGGAGGAGGGCCTTGTCCTTGGGATAATCGATTTCCGGGGTCGCGACGTAGCACTCGACGCCGCCGATCTGCTCGATCTTGCCTATGGCCTTGTTAGATTGGTGGAGCGGGGTATCTCGAGCGTTATCTTACCGGCCGGGGTTCCTTCGTGGGTGACGCCTGCGGAAAGACGAGATTAGCACGCTCAGAATACACGCGAATGAACGACGACGGCGCACCTCTAATGCAGTCTTTGCAGAAGCTCATTGCGAAGGGATGCAAGTGGGGGGAGAACTTGGGTTTCCCAGGTGCGGAGGTGTGGCCCTGATATAGGCGCCGAATTGATCTCCACGACTCCCGGGAGAACGCGTTTGCCGAACCGCGGCAGGACTCTCAAGCTGCGGAATTCCGGAGGCGTATTACCAACGGACGTCCGGGTCGTTTTACGAGCCTTCAGTTCGAGCACGAACGCAAGGCACACCCGCGGCAAAAGCTCCGTCAGAAAGAGATAAGATCGGCTCGCACTTGTCCATACTGCTTTTAGTCTGTGGTACCTGTAGCCTTCGTTTTCCGCGGCAGGCCGAGTGGAGGCGGGTGACGAGCAAAACCGCACGGTATCGCGATATCGGCGGCCATCCGCTGGCTGGTGCCTTAGATCTCCTCGTGGCCAGAAGGAAATGGTCGGGCAGTGGTCGGGCAAGCTGACCACGCCGTGACAATGACAGTCGCCGTCTTGCCCGAAACCGCAACGCGTCCTCCTTCTCGGTTCGAGGCCATCTTCCTGCGACGCGGACTAGCAGCCAATCCAAGGCGTCTTTAATGCACATACCTCATTTGGGGTTGGAAAGGTATCAAACTCGACAACGTTTGCGGCCTGCGGAATGCCTTACGGCGGCGACGACACGGTAGCGGTCAAGCCGTATTCCTTATCCACCGGCAATCGACCTACGGTCTGTACGGATCAACTCTACTTTGATTATCCAAATGCTCCTCATCGTTCGTCCGATGGCTGCCGCCATCCTCCCGAATGGCAACTCGGGATCGACGGCTCATCAGCCCCGGTACGTCGCACCTCAACCGGCCCGGACCGGAGAAGCCTCGGCTGGGCAGAGATCCGTTACGGAGACGTCGGCCCTAGTATTATTAGTGTACTTCGCCTACACTGAGTCCTTTTCCTCCCAGTTGCTCTTCGGAAGGCCAAAGAGTTTCTGACGGATGCCAAATGAAAATCAGCTCACCACAAACTCGGGCATCGATCGAATCTGTGAGGCGTTCCTCGCTGCAAGCATCCTGCTACCGCTCACCGATTCAAATTCAGATTTTGTACATCGATTGCGGACTGGTGCACGCGCAAGGGCGACTTTCATTAAACACATAGCGCAGACTCAAACCCTTACCGACTGCGGAGGTCCTCCGTCGTCGCGATTTCATCCAGACGTCGCGCGACGTTTCGGACACGCCAGAAAACCTGTCATCCCAGAGCAATGTGAAGATTCAGACTCAAGCAAGCTGTCTCAAGTGGCCTGCAGCAGCTTTTCAGACTCTTCACGGCCTCCGCACACGAAGTCGTTCGACCAGTAAACACACACCCTGGCCATGGCCAGTCAACTAGATTTCGTTGCTACTTATCTGATATGGCGTAGCCGCCAATCTATCTGATAATCAAAGCGACAGGAGATCTTTTGCAGAAACTTGATGCGAAACGCGTGCGCGACAATTCAAAAGCCTAGCTCCAGTCGTGCCTGTTTCCCGCCTTCTTCCCTTCTCCCTTCATGTCGGCCGAAGACGAAAAGCGGGCCTCAGTGGCGTCGAGCAAGGAGGAGGTTGTTGCTGTCCAAGGTACGCAGGGTGGTGTACGGGCCATCGAAGCGTTGCAGTCGGTGCGTAGAGGGCTTCAAAATGCAGCTCTATCGGTCTTAACTCCGGGCACCTCCAGGTATGGGGCACCAAGTCCAAGATTGCGCTTTGGATTGCCATTGCACTGGCTTCGTGCGTCTTTCGCTACGACCTGCGCTCCTATGCGACTCACATCTGACCAGGTACATGTACATTCTCGACAACGGAACGAGTTGGGCTTGGGGAAGGTGCGTTTCCGTTCCCTGCGCGTTAAGAATCGCCTAACATCCGGCGTTCCAGCTACGCTACGATTCAATTCGGCCACTACCAGCAATTCGCGGCCATCCAATGCGCGACTGCCATTCTACTCGCCATCGGGAAACCGCTCTTTGCCAAACTGACTGACGCCGTGGGGCGTGCCGAGGTGTGTGTTCCCTGAATCGACGCGTTTCTCTCGATCCTAACTATCGAGTAGGCCATCGCTGTCGCGTTGTTCTTCTATGTCCTCGGATACATCATTAACGCGACGACACCCGACATGGCGGGCCTCGGAGCGGGCAGCTGCATCTGGGAGCTCGGCTTCTCTGGTCTCCAGATCGCGCTCCAGATTGTCATCGCAGACGTGACGACTCTTCGCTGGCGGCCGATTATCTCGTCGTTGTCCACTGGCGGCTGGTACTTGTGAGTGGCTTTCGGCTCTAGCTTCCGGCTTCCGCGGCCCTGACGCGCCATCATTAGCATCAATTTCTACGTCAACGGCCTCATCACCGACCAGCTCACTGCGCCTGGCGGGCTTGGCTGGCGCTGGGGATATGGCATCTACGCAATATGCTACATCCCTGCGCTGTCGCCTATCGTGCGTTGGACCGGACTCCTCCCTTTGTTCGACTCTAATGGTCTTGGTTCCAGATCATCATCCTGCTGTGGGCCCAGCGTCGCGCAAAGAAACTCGGAAAGCTCCAAAACGTCGAGCCTGTCGAGACGGAGAAAGTTCCGCTGGGCATTCGCGTCAAGAAATTCCTCGTTGAGGTCGATGCTCTCGGGTTGTTCCTGCTCGCGGCGACTCTTGCCCTCATCTTCCGTTCGTCTCCTCTGTCTGTCACTCTTCCTGACTCCTTGCTGAAAGTAATGCAGTGCCGATTGTGCTTGCCGGCGGCTCGTACGCGACCACAACATGGCACAATCCCGCCGTACCAGCCATGATGGTCATTGGAGCGTTCGTTGCTCTTCCACTCTTCATCTTCTGGGAACGTCGCGCCTCGTACCCGGTCATTCCCTGGCGTGTTCTGAGCAATCGGACCGTCTTGGCTGGCTGCGCAATCGACTTTTTCGACTTTGTCTCTTTTTACCTGACCTACGCCGAGCTATATGGCTTCGTCAGCGCCACAACCAAGTGGGATTTAGGCAAGCTCGTCTACTACAGCAATGCCCAATCGCTCTGTCTTACCGTGAGTGCTTTTCTTGCCGTTTCTCTGCGTGTTTCTGAGCTGTGGTGGTAGTTCTTTGGTCTCCTTTGGGCTGCCGTCGCCGGTTACTTCAAGACTCGCTACAAGTACTCTTTGATTGCTGCCCTAGCCACGCGTCTTTTCGGTGTCGCGCTCATGTTCTACGCCCGCTCGCACACCTCCATTGCCGCCCTCGTCATGACACAGGTGATCCAAGGAGCAGGCGGAGGCATCACTTCTGTCGCCGCACAAATTGGTGCACAGGGTGCTGTCCCGCATCAAGATGTTGCTCTCGCGACGGCGGCGCTCCTGCTCTCCGCGGAGGTCGGTGGCGTTGTTGGGACTGCGGTCGCTGGCGCCATCTGGGTGAACAGGCTTCCGGTTGAGATTGCCAAGCACGCGCCGAGCTTGAACAGCACGGAAATCGCTTCGTATGTTGGGTCGCCAACGCTCGTCAGGGAGTTGACCGGAGAGACGTATGATGCCGTTGGTGCGTGGATTTTCCGTTCACATCTCTGACCTGTAGCTGACACCGCTTCAGTCTCTGCATACGGTGACACCATGCGTCTACTCCTCATCCCCGCCGTTGTTATTGCTCTCATTCCCCTTGCATCTGCATTCTTCGTCAAGGGTTCGTGCCGTTTTGCCTCTGACTAGTCGAGTATTCGTTGACTCTGGCGACAGATTTCCATCTACTCGAAATTCAGAACGCTGTCGAGGTCAAGAAACTCGACGGCACTCGTGCTCAGGACGCTGGAGAGTCAATCGAGCCAGAGATCCTCGAGAAGAGTGCTGCTGTCTAAAAAAATTATTCGTCTACTTACGTTCTTAATGTCGTCCCCTTGCTCTCACTTAGCATGCATACCACGAGCTATCTAGACCCTTGCAATGCATTAATTACCTGCTCGAGGACAAGAGGCGCACCGAACACGTGACTGCCACAGGCCTTATGTCTCTCCACGATCTGCCCGCCGACCTGCTTCTCCGCCTTCTCGCCGACCTCGACGTCGAAGACGCGTTGACTCTGCGCCAAGTAGAGTACCTCTCCGGCTCCTAAATGGCTAGCCAACGGCACCCTCACACCGGCCCCGCAGACATGTCGTCGATTGGCCGAAATAACGCGCGAGAAGACGCTCTGGCGCGCGTTTCTCTTGCGCATGCGCGACGAGCGAAATATTCCGCTGCCTCCGCAGGCAAGGTCTGCTGAGATGGATGGCCTCGCGGCGCGCGCTATTGAGGGACTGGTGGTGGCTGCGGCACGCGGAGAGGTTGCTTGGACGCGGCAGAGGACGGGGATGCGGACTGTGTTTTCTCCGGGGTCGATCGCGGCAGCGAATGCGGTCTCTGTTCAGGGGCTCGAGCTTTTCCTGGATCGGTGGCTACTTGCGATCTACCAAGGCGGGCTCGTGAAGTTGTGGGACCTTGGCGAGCGAGAAGTACGCGACGTCGCGACGTTGGAGCTAACTGCGTCTGGGAACACACTTTGGAGCTCGCATGCGACTTATTGCGACGGGGACAAGATACTTTTGGCGCTGAAGAGCTCACTGGTACGCGTTTTGTTCGCGTTTGGACAACGGGACTGGCTGAGCTGTGTTGCAGGCATCGGACTCCGCGACGGTCATTTATGAGATTGCTCTCGACCCGTTGGAGGTCAGTCTGCTCCGAAGCGCCTCTTTGGATAACCAAGGCACTATACGAGCTATTGACGCGGACAGGAGGGTGCTGGTGCTGACCACGAACTCGATGCACACGCTAGATATGTGGTCCTGGGTCGACGGGAGCATTCGGTCGATTCTATTGGACAGCGAAGACGAAGAGGATTTGGTATGCTCGAATTCTATTTCTTCGCAAATTCTGATCCCAGGAACAGTTCAACGCAGTGCGTTTGTTCAAGTTTTTCCCCAACTACTTCCTCGTCGTGCGTACGCATACTGTCGAGTTACACCAAGCAGGGGAGCATGCCTCAAAGAAGCCAATACCGCCAATTCTACATCGCTTGGTGCATTCCATCCCAGATAGGATGGTTCCTGTGCTTTCAGAGCTCCGCGATGGCACCACGTTTCGCGTCCTAGCGTGCGATGCGCATACATTATGGTGTTACGAGATCCTTCTGGATCTGGACGCGCCGTCGATGCAGGTGACTCTGTTCAACGAGAACAGGACGACCTCTCAGCGACCAGAGCCACTCAACCATGTGGATAGTTGGCATGAACGGCAGCCCAACCCCCAGTCGCGTTCACGCGGGTTTGTCACTGCGTATGCGCTTGGTCCGCAAGCAATTCGAGCAGTTTGGATTGAAAGGGAGAGTGTGCGGATGGCAAGGTATATCCGGGTTTGCAGTGGTCAAGACTTGGATGCGGCGACGACTGTCTTTGTCCTTCCGAGTTATGATTTGCGTGGTACGTGGAACTGGAAGCTTTAAATTTGGTCTCAAGAAAACAGAGGACCTCAAACACTGCGCGCTGGGAGAGACGAGCGGAAAGATAGCACTAGCAAATCGCGTTGGGACTATATTTTTGCTAGAGTGAACATGGCGGGATCTGATTTGTGGTGCTCGTCCGCTTTGAGCGTGCTGCGTAAGACACCTCCATCAGCGAGCCACGACACTTGCTCCTTCATCTCATTCTTCTTTCGTCTCAGCTCAGCGTTGACGTCGGGCTGGAAGACGAGCACGAAAACAATGTAACTCGTGCATGCCACAGGCCGAATATTCCCTTGAGCTCACAATTTTTTTTCGAGATGAATCGAGGGACATCGCCTCTGTTCGATGTGCCCGAGTTTCCGACGCTGCGGCGGGTGAAGCCACTGCCAAAGCGGCGTCGGATGGCAGTCAGTAGCGACGAGGGCGATGGGGACGATGGCGGGAGCGGGGCGACGCAGACGACTGACAGCAGCTACTACCCTGCTGACGACGACAACGACGACGACGCCAGCGAGCAGATGCAGCCGGGCAACACAAAGAAACGCAAGGTGCCCACCAATGCGTCTGCGGTGGCACACGACCCCCCGGACACAGAGCCGACCACTCCTGCCCCCGAGCCACCCCCGGAGCCGCCTCTGCCATTCTGGAGCGGACTTGGGCTCCGCAAAGGGAAGCCCCCGCGGATCACGCAGGCTGCGTTGCAGCACAAGGAGACACTCAAGGCCCGCAAGAGGCAGCTCGCGGCCGTGCTCGGGGCACTGTCGTTGGGAGACACGCTTGCCCTCGATCAGGCGTTGTCTGCGCATTACCCCCTCCTCGAGAACATCGACCCTCCCCGCGTTCGTCGCTCCCGACGCTTTGCTCCGCGGTTGGCGAGGGCCGCACGCTATTCCGAAAAATTTCGCCATCCCGACAAGCGTCCGTTCATGGAGGCCGAGTTTACGTACTCGTGCCCCAGTTCCAGTGCGTTTCTCTTTCATATATATTTTTTGTTTGTTTGTCTCAAGCAAATACAGCGGCGGAACGACTTGTGGCGACCAAGGAGGAAGTGGCAATGTTACGCAAGCGGTTCGAGGCCGAGCTGGCCAGGCAGGCCGCAAAGACTGCCAAGCTGAACGCGCCGCCCCGGAAAAGCACCCGCCAGAAACGGAGCACGCGGACCAGCAACACGACTAACACCAACACTACCACCACCGCGACCCATGCACCGTCTATACCGAAAGAGAACGCCGACCCCGCGTCGCTCATGGGCATCAAACCGCGCAATGGCAAGAAGAAGAAGCGGTCTGCGCTGGCCAACGCGTCCAACCCGCACCATTTGCGCAACTACGTGCCTTCGCGGCTGCCCAACTCTGGTGTCCCGAACACCAACAGCGGGGCGAGCAATGTCGGACTGTGGCCGCTTCCGTTGCGCTTCCTGTCGGCCGATGTCCCCCGTGGGCGAAACAAGACGGCACCTCCGGCTGCGGCCACGGGAGAGTCGCTGACGAACCCCGGCGACGAATGGATCTGTGCCTTCTGCGAGTATCAGTTGTTTTACGGCGATGAGACCGCGTTTAAACATGCGGTCAAAAGCCGCAAGAAGATCTTGCGGAGGCGTCGCAGGGCCCGCGAACGAGCTGCTGCTGCTGCGAGTGGCACGAGCACGGCCAAGGGCGCACCGGAGAAGGTCGAAGAGGATTATGATGTTCATCCGGGGTACGCGCCCGGAGTTGAAGATCTGCCTCTTCCGAAGCAGACCAACTGGGGCGGCGATGTCAACCAGGAGCGAGAGCATGCAGGCGAAGTTGGATGAAGCATTTATATCTATCGCAATCTACTTTTACCATCCTTTTTTTGCATGCATCGTCCGTAGAGAGAATCGATTTTTGAGTTGCCCGTGAATAGATGGCCGAATGGCCGCAGGAGAGAACGGGTGATGTGTCGTCATCGCATTTCCACTCCCGACCTTCTACGGCCATGTCCACGCCGGCCATGGCTTCGGGGGACCTCCTCGACCTGGTCTCGTCGTCAGGCTCGGCCACCATCTACCCCAACGATGATGCTGTCCTCAGCGTCCTTCAAGCCCGATTCCGAGCCGACCTTCCCTTTACGCGAATTGGGGCAACACATTTGCTGGTCGTCAACCCGCTGAAGACGCTGGCCAGCGTCAACGATGCCAGCGCCCGCGAATACGAGGAGCGATGCTACAAGGACACCAGCCTCCCCGCCATCGACTCACCCAAGCCGCTGCAGCCACACGTGTACGAGCTGGCCTGCAGGATGTATTTGCTCTTGCGGAGGAGAAACGAGAGTCAGCTCGTTGTGGCCCGTGGTGTAACTGCCTCAGGCAAGTCCTCCTCGATGCGCCTACTTGCAAGCCAGCTCCTTCGTCTCTCGACCCATTCGCGAAAAGAGGCCAAGTTGGCTGACCAGCTGCGCGCCATGACGACCCTCCTCGATTCCTTCGGCAACGCAAAGACCCAGGCCAACCCCGATGCTTCCCGCCATTCCAAGCTCCTCGAGCTGCATTTCAACGCCCGCGGCCGATTTGCTGGTGCCAAGTACTTGTTATTTGCCCTCGACAAATCGCGCCTAGCCCGGCTTGGCCACGAAGAGCGCACGTATCATGCGTTCTACCAGTTGCTTGCTGGCGCGACCACGACTGAGCGCGACCAGCTCCAGCTCGAGGACGTGTCGGACTACGCATTATTGGCTTCGTCGGGCACGTACCGCCTTCCCTCGGGCCCGTTCTCCGACGACACTACGGCAATGGGCGACTTGCGCGCGGCCTTGCGTACGCTGGGGTTCAAGCACACGCCCGCGGTCCTCTCCCTCCTTGCCGCCATCCTCTGGTCGACGAACATTGCGTTCATTCCCGCCGACAACAACACCGAGGCCGCGACCGTCTCCCCCGCCGCTATCCAGGCCACCCAGCAGACAGCGCGTCTGCTCGGCGTCGCTGCTGACGATTTGGAGGCGGCACTTACGAATCGGACGTCCTATGTCCGCAAGGAACTCTACACCGTCCTTCTCAACGACGAGCAGGCAACGATCCAGCGTACCGCACTGTCGCGTGACCTCTACGCGATCCTCGTCTCGTTCCTGCTGGAGTCGGCCAATCGTCGCCTTGAACCGCCCCCGGATACAAATGTCATCGCCTTCCTCGATACACCCGGCTTTGCATCCCCGGCCTCTGCCCTCGGCCCCGCGTCGTTTGACGTCTTCGCGAGCAACTTTGCGGACGAGCTTGTCCAGGGATGGATCTCGCAGGCACTGTTCGCTAACGCGGACGATGTCGTTGGCAACGAAGCTTGCGTCGAGATGTTGCGCGGGGTACCGATCGGCGAACCCGCTGTCATTCCGAGCAAAAAGTCGGAGAAGGAAGCCCGCGGTGTGCTGAATGTGCTTGGCCGTGCAAGCATGGCCCTCAAGTCGGGCAAAGGTGCCGACCGCGATCGGGACGAGGAGCTGTTGGCCGAGCTGGTGGGTCGGTTCTCGACCCACGCGTCGTTCGAGAGTTCGCCGTTGCCAGCGTCCTCTGGTGGAGTCGGAACAGGCAATCTCTCTGCTCGGCCCCGTGCTTTCGGTATCAACCACTACGCCGGCCCTTGCACGTATGACGTTCGCGGCTTTGTTGCTGCTGACGCCGATCTACTCGACCCCGCACTCGTCGCGCTTCTCCGCGGCTCGTCTGTTCCGTTCGTCGCCAAGCTCTTTGCCGGACCCTCGCTTGCCGCCGAATCTCATGCCCGCGACCCCAACACTGTTGTCCAGGCGCAGGTTACGTCGCGGCCTCTGCGTGTGCCAACGCTGGGCGGCGAAGACGAGCTCAAGCGTCTCGATCCCGGCAAGACGTATCCCGCGATGGCCCAGCTGGATTCGACGCTCTCTGCGATGCTCCACGGCTCGAGTCACGCTCGGCTTTGGACGATCACGTGCATCCGACCCAACGACTCTGGGTCGGCCAACTCGTTCGACAAGAAGCGCGTCCGCACCCAGCTTCGCGCCTTGTTGGTTCCCGCGTTGATCCAACGCGTGAGTGGTGGCGACTATGTCGCCGACTTTGACGCGGAGGAATTTTGTGCGCGGTATGTGCCGACGATGCAGGGCAGCATCGAGGAGCGTATCGAACAATGCGCGCGCTCTGGCGGCTGGCGCGAGGGCGAGGACTATCGCCTCGCTGGTGGCCGGGTGTGGATCGAGTATGGCGCGTGGAAGGGCGTCGAGGATGTCTTGCGGAACCAGGAGAAACGCGGCGACGACCAGGACGAAGCCGACCTCGATGATGGGACCGACTACACCCATGGCCAACCACACGCGTTCGAGGCCAGCGTCGAGAACTTCCCTGACCAATACGGCTCTGGTGGCCTGCCGACACCCGCGTCGAATCCCTTTATCGATGGCTTGGCTCCGGAAGTCGGGGGTGGCTGGAACGGGTCGGACTACAAGGGCAGCCCCGGCGGAACGATGGAGGGCTTCCCGGACTCGCCGATGCCGTCGTCCAAAGACGGACATTCGGAGGTTCCCAGCGGCTTCGTGCAAAAGGACGCGTTGCTCGCTAACAACGACGTGGAGGAGATCCCTTCAACTCGGGCACGCCGTGTCTGGCTTTGGGTGGTCTGGGGCACGACGTGGTGGGTGCCGACGTTCACGATGATCTATCTCGGTCGCATGAAGCGCCCAGATGTCCGCCTTGCCTGGCGCGAGAAGCTCGCGATCTTCGTGCTCATCTTCCTTCTCAACTGCCTAGTCGTCTTCTACATCGTCATCTTCGGTAGACTCCTCTGCCCCGACTTTGGCAAGGCGTGGAGTCTCAACGAGGTCGCGGAGCATTCGGAGACGACGAATTATTGGGTCACCATCCAGGGTGTTGTTTACGACGTGACGAATTTCGTACAAGGCGATCACAGCGACACGAACTCGCTTGTCAGCAATAGCCAGGACGTGCTGACGGTGCTTGCGGGCCAGGACTTGACATATTATTTCCCAGTCCCGCTTGTACTCGGTGAGTTTCCTCCTCTGCTTCAACCTTCCTTCGCCCTCTAACATTGTCCAAGGATGCCCTACCCTCGTCACCGACGGTTCGTTGTCGATTACCCCCAAAAACTTCAGCGAGACCGAGCCGACGGCCCTACACGTGAGCGGACAGCTGCAGTCGATTACCGCGTCGGCGTTGCACAACAACGACTGGTACACGGCGACGTTCTTGCCCAAGATGAAGAATTACAAGAAGGGCCCGCTCGTGTTCACGAGCAAGAACTTGAGGGATCAGGCTGCGGATCAGGATATTGCCAAGTGCGTTTCGCGTTCTCGTGTTTGTGGGCGACAACTGATGTTTTTTCTCTCTCTAGGATTTGGGGTCGATACAACAACCAGATCTTCGACCTTACGGATTACCTCTACACCATCCAGCAAAACACCAACAATGCCGCATACGAGTTCCTGGACAGCGATCTCGTGTCGGTGTTCAAGGAGCAGTCGGGCCAAGATATCACCAAGCCGCTTAACGTCGTCTTGGACGCGATGGACCCTGACAAGCGCGGGCTCAACATGGAGTGCCTCAACAACGCGTTCTATGTCGGCAACTGGGATTTCCGCAAGAGCGCGCGATGCCAAGTGCAAAACTACTTCCTCATCGCAGCTTCTGGTGTCTTGATGGCTTCGCTTGGGTTGAAGTGTAAGTTTCGTCCCGGTTTACACTTGATCACGGCTAACGCGCCTTGTAGTTTTGGCTGCGCTCCAACTTGGCTCGAAGCGCGTTCCCGAGTTGCAGGACAAGTTCGTGCTTTGCCAGGTTCCGTGCTACACCGAGGGCGAAGACTCGCTGCGTCGCACGATCGACTCGCTCGCCGCGCTCAACTACGACGACAAGCGCAAGCTCATCTTCATCATCTGCGACGGCAACATCATCGGTAGCGGCAACGACCGGACGACTCCGCGGATTGTGCTCGATATCCTTGGTATCGACCCCAAGCTCGACCCTGAGCCGTTGATGTTCAAGTCAATCGGTGAGGGGAACCGCGCGATCAACTACGGCAAGGTTTATTCGGGGTTGTACGAGTTTGAGGGTCACGTCGTGCCGTATGTAATTCTCTCTTTTCGTTTAAGTATCTCTCTCACTCTTGCTCTCAGATACATGGTCGTCGTCAAGGTTGGCAAGCCCACGGAACGCTCCAAGCCCGGCAATCGTGGCAAGCGCGACAGTCAGATTTTGCTCATGCACTACCTCAATCGTGTCCATTTCGACGCGGCGATGTCTCCGCTAGAGCTCGAGATCTACCACCAGATGCGGAACGTTATCGGTATCGACCCGGCGTTCTACGAGTACATCTTCACTGTCGATGCCGATACGGTTCGTGGCTTGCTTCAGTCATATCCTCTTGACGCTGACGCTCGATTGGCAGACCGTCACCCCGGAATCGCTCAACCAGCTTGTCGCTTCTGCAGCCGATGACTCAAGCATCATCGGCATCTGCGGCGAGACGAAGCTGCAAAACGAAGAGGGCTCGTGGTGGACGATGATTCAGGTGTACGAGTACTACCTCTCGCACCATCTGTCCAAGGCGTTCGAGAGTCTCTTCGGCTCCGTCACGTGTCTTCCCGGATGTTTCTCGCTCTACCGCATTCGTACCGCCGACAAGGGCCGACCCATCATCATTTCGAACCGCGTCATCGACGAGTACGCCGAGCCCAATGTCGACACGCTGCACAAGAAGAATCTCTTCTCGCTCGGCGAGGATCGGTACCTGACGACTCTCCTCCTCAAGCACTTCCCGACGTTCAAGACCAAGTTTACGCCACAGGCGATCGCGCACACGGTCGCGCCGGAGTCGTGGAAAGTACTGTTCTCGCAGAGACGTCGATGGATCAACTCGACGGTGCATAACTTGTGCGAGCTGGCGTTCTTGCCGGAGTTGTTTGGCTTCTGTTGTTTTTCGATGCGGTTCTTCGTGTTCATTGATCTGCTGGGCACTTTGGTGAGTTGCGTTCGTTGGAGTTTGTCGATTAGGTGCTGATTGTGGGCTAGATTCTTCCTGCGACGGTGGTCTACGTGCGTTTTTGCTCTGCTTATCCTCCTGCGCGCGTTCTAACGAGAGTCCTAGTTGATTTACCTGATCATTGTAGTCGCCCTCGGCAAGCAAGCGTTCCCCGAAATCGCGCTCATCATGATTGGCATTACCTACGGCCTCCAAGCCATTATCTTCCTCATCAAGCGCGAGTTCATGCTTATCGGGTGGATGGTGGTCTACATCCTCTCGTGCGTTTCAATAGTCTGCGTTGATGAACGTCGATTGAGTTGCTTGCTTTCAGGTATCCGGTATACAGCTTCCTCCTCCCGGTCTACTCGTACTGGTGCATGGACGAGTTCAGTTGGGGTAACACGCGTCTTGTGGTTGGAGAGGGCAAGGAGAAGAAGGTTATCATGAACGAGGACGAGAAGTTCGACGACTCGATGATCCCGCTCAAGAAGTTCAGCGGTAAGTTTTGGTTTAGCATCACTGAGCTGGTCTGAACCACCTTCTCCAGAGTACGAGGCTGAAGCGTGGGAGACTGGCTCGAGGCATTCCGAGGAGACTGGGACGGGATACAGCGGCAAGCCTCGTTCACGATCACGTGCACCAAAGTCGCGTGATCAGTCCCCGCATGCATACCAGCAGGCCTCGCAGTCCGGCGACTACTACCGCGACACGAACCTCACCTCGCACCACAACGGCTCCACCTCGCGTCTTGCATCCCAGCCTTCCATGTCCAATCTCTCCCATCAAGGCCCAATGCAGTCCGCGCCCCAACTACCGTTCATGCCCTTCGCCGGAGGTCCTGGTTCGGTCACCGGCTCCGACTATGGAGCGGCGATGCCGATGATGGGTATGCCCTACCAGAATACGGGCAGCATGTACGGGATGATGCCGCCGATGATGAGCGGGATGAACATGTACGCGGGCAGCTTCAACGGCTCGCAAGGCGGATTTGCGCCACCGGTCATGCCGGCTGCGGCTGCTGCCTCGGGGCTGTCGCGACCAATGTCGACGTTGTCGATGGCGACGACGGCGCACATGTTCTCTGGTCCCAGCCAGAACCCCAACCCGACCGACGACGAGCTTTTCGGAGCCCTACGGAATTACCTCAGCACGCAAGACCTTATGACAGTAACGAAGAAGTGAGTCCATTTCTGCTCTTGCATTGCTTGGATCTGATCTATCATCTTCTCAGAACCGCACGAGAGGCGATCATGGCCAAGTTCCCCAATGCGGACCTCACATCTCGAAAAGAGTTCCTGAACAACTCGATCGACACTATCCTTTCAGAGTCATAGATTCACTTCCCTTTACTACCACATACATCATGGACATATCACGCTCTCCGAGTTGCTTTGCATTGCTTGCCAGGACTGTTTGGCGCGTCGCTCCTCCTCCCACCCACCACCACCGATCCACTGGTATCGTTAGCATAAATAAGGACCTTGGCGCACTCTATCGTACCATATAATTCATACAGACATTTTCTCTGGACTTTGCGCATTTCCTTCGTGGGCTGCGGCCGAAAGGGGAAGGTGCACGTGAGCAGGCCTTGACCCAACCACGATGATCGGCGAACGGACGCCTTTAGAGCCCGATCCTGCAGCGCGCGGTCCTCTCCACTTTTAGTTTTCTCCCACTCTTTTCGACAATGCCCATCCTCCCGAAAATCTTCCGCCGAGGTCGTTCGTCGAGCACGAGTGCCAGTGGAGGAGCAGACGCGCAGGCAGCGCTCAGTCTGGCTGCGAGTCGGAGTTCGGCGTCGTCGACTGGGAGCAGCCACCTTCAGCTGTTGCCGTTGCTCATTCCCGATGAGCCCTCAGAGCAACCTGCGAACACCAGCTCTAATGTGAGCCCTGCACCGAGTATAATGCCGACGACGGAGGCGGAGGACGGGCATGAGTTGGACGCGGTTTGGCCTGAACGTGAGGGACAAGCAGGCTTCAATTCGGGGACGGAGGAAGAGATGCCAGTGGTGGACGAGGCCAACAACGTTGCTGGTGAGCTGATTCCGTTCCCCATTATATCCAGTCCTCAACGCAGATTACAGCGGTTGTGGCTGACACAAGCTCGGCGGCGGATGATCCACTCTTTTCGAGCCGAGAAGCAGAAAGGCGGGAAACGACGATCCTCGAGGGTGTGCCAGCGGCGATTAGCGCATTGGAGGCGCTTCGTGAGGTCCATCCGTTCTTGACTGGTGAGATCGTTTGGATTTGTTTTCGACGCCGCGGCCAACGCGCATTATAGCCGCATATTTGCCGTTTAAACTCGTTTACATCCAGTGCGTCGCGTTTATACGTGCGTGAATGGAGCTGATTCTCTACAGAGAGTCGCAACGGCGCGACGATGACCAGAAACGAACCGAACTCTTCAGAAACGTCAAGGACGCCATGCTCGTTCTGCTTGAGTATGCGCCCCATGCTATGTCGCGTCTCGGCACTGAGACTGATGCTCTAGGCTCAAGAACTTTCCCAATGACGATTCGCCAGCGACTCCCGACGGCCAACATGTCCTCAGCCGCGTGGCTCAAGTATGCAAAGATATGAAAAGCGACATTGAGGAATGTTGCAACGGTTCGTTTCCCCAGAATATCCTAGTGTTATATTAATGGAACTCGTACAGTTCTCGACGCCCGGGAAAAGCGTTCTTTTGGTCCCAAGCTTCTGAAGGCTGCTGCATGGAACAAGGAGCTCGCAGAGTACGCGACGCGCTTCATGACGCGACGGGAGGAGCTGCGGTTTGCACTGGGTTTGCGCACTGCTGTGACCGCGGATGAAATCGAGACCAAGTACGAGCATCATCCTCACGAACGATGCATACTGACTGGAGCCAGCATGAAGAACACGATTCAGCTGTTTGCGACGATGTTATCCCCCGAAGAGCAGCACATGTTGCGCTGGATCGAACAAAACGGCGGGGAACAAGCAGTCACAGAGTCCAACATTAAATGCGCCGCCCTAATCGCGCTCGGGGAGAGCTTGGTTTCCGGATCCAGTGTGGTTGACGACGAGCTAGCGGCTATTGCTGCTCTGCGGAGAGAATATCAAGAAGATATCCAATTCGTCATCCAGGAGAACTTGGAGGCATATTCCAAGCGATTCGCTATCGGGCTGGATGAGCTGGCGCAGAGTCTGGGCCAGCAAGTTCAGCATCAGGGCGACAGGCCCATTAATTATCTTCAAGCGGGGTCCCATAGCCGAATCAAGGACAAGGTAGTCCCTTCTTTTTGTGAAATGATTCTCTGACCGGTAAGGCAGATTGTGTATCATATATGGAAAGTTCAGGGATGGAAAGGCAGCGCTCGCACACAACAACTCGTTTTTTCGATCGTGGAATACTTCGTCCAACGCACTGAGGGCACTACTCGCGGCATATCAGCCGTCGAAGAAGACGAGGATCAAGACCCAGAGATGCACGGTCCGCTTCCGGATGATTGGGTCCTTGGGTACCTCTCACCACACAACCTGAAAAACCTTTACAGTTCGTGTACTTAAATTCGCTCAGATCACGCCTGACTAATCACGTGATAGACATTTTGGATCCCCATTCCTCGGGCTTCACGACTATTTCGGAGATCAATGCATTCACAAGCGCTCGTCCTGTTGACTGGAGGCATGTTCCTTTCTTTTGCTTACATCTATCGCTGACCTCAGCCTAGCTTCCCGCGCTGGTTCTGCTACAATGCCGTTGGGCGAGCGCAGGCTGCTGCCCGCTATTCCTTGGCCATCAAAGACATATGGGTCCAGATGCACGGCGTGCGGAGAGAGGTCTGGCTTCGCATGCCCGGCAACACACGCTACATCAACGAGTACATCGACGCGACATGGCCGTCGGTCGCCGCCCTCATGTCGTCTGATGCCGTTGACCCGTTTCTGCAAGAGAAATTCATTGGGTATCAGCAGCTGCAGGAGGCTCGCATTCGGGAGAAGCTGGAGGAGATACGATATTGCATTGATATCGAAGATGATAACGCCGTCGCGTTCATCGTAGGGAACGAGCGAATCGAGGATGTGGGTTGCATGCTTTTTCCTTTCCTTTTTGTTACTCATTCAATCCAGGTTATCTTCGTCATTCTTACTTTGTTACTGCGCCGGCATCTCCTCAAAATGTGTGTCGCGTACGAGCGGGAGCTTGACCGTCGAGAGCTCGATGAAGACGCGAAGGGACTACTTTGGGTCATCATGGCACTCTGGAGGCGTTTCCGCGACATCGAAGGTCGGGAAAGAATCTGTTCCTCCTTTCTCGAAAGGCCAACTCAAGTCTTACAGACGAATTGCAGCAACAGGGCGTAAAAGATCTCAAAGCTGCCTTCGAGACAATAGCGAACGGGTTGGTGCGTGAACTTGACTGCAGCTCAAGGTTTTGCTTCATCGTCTTTAGTTCGACCGTTACCTGGAATGGGGGACGACCTATTCCCCAGAGTATTACATCAAGAACGACTGTGCGCCGTGGGTCTCGACCTACGTCAGCGTGCTTCCGATGCGAAACCGAACGGAGCTTTCTGGTTTGTTGAGCTACGATGGCTCGGAAATACCGCGCGGACTGGGCGATTCCCAACCAATCACCACGTCAGTCGGTCATTGCATTTGCTTTATCGAGACCCACGTTCTTTAGACCCTTGAACGAATCGAGCACCCTTCCAAATTCTCCTGTAGAGGAGAGCCGCCTCGAATCTTCTCCATTAACCTCGCAGGAGCTCGCAATGTGCGCTTCGTTCACTTGTGGTCATCCAGTCCTCATACCTTCCTTTAACAGCGCAGGCGTCTGGTACGGCTGGTACTGGTCCGTCGCAGACCAACCATCTCGATTAATGATGCAACTCAATCTCATGTGTGGCAAACGCACCCTCCAAACCGGTATGGGATTGCATGGGAGCGGGGAGCTACCGGACGGGCAGTCGTGGACTGGTCATGGCCAGCTCGGCGGTGAAGACCTCGATCAAGCAGAGGGAATCTACCCGATTTACTTGGTGTGTTCTTTTCCCCTCCGCGGCATCACTGTCTCCCATGACGGGACCTACGATGCGAGCCGCGAAATGATATCTGGGTCGTTTCGCGGCGACTGGGGCGAGGGGGAGTTTTTGTTCAAGAAGGTGGAGGACCCAGTCGTTCTGTGTTCGCGCCCGCTTGTGCCCGTGCTCGATGCCAAACAGCTTTGGTCGTACGCTTGCAACGCGGTGCTGGACAGAATTCGCGAAGAGAAGCCGGGCTTCCTGCGCGTTTTTCGTCGCCTCGTCGACCTCCGTCGGCTAGTCGTACTGACGCATCGACATAGCCAAGGGACATTGGCCGATGTTGATCGCGCCGAGTACTCGCAAATCCTCAAGACGTTCACCTCCGAGCGAGCACGATACTTTGGCAACATCTGTTCGTGGTACGAAAGAGGCGCAAACCTCCATTCGTACGTGTTTCCCTACTCGAGATGCTTCACGGCGCTCCCTAACCGGTGTGCAGTGGACCAGGGCCCAACATGCGCTGCGCCAACTGCGAGAGCGAAATCGGCTACTCCCGTGTTGTGTGCCTCGAGTGCATCAGCACTGATCCAGAGTGGCCCGAGCGCACGTTGGACTTGTGCACAAAACTCGACTGCCTCTTAGCAGAAGAAGTCGAGGATCATCCGCATTCCTCGTCGCACATCCTGTTCAAAACACGTGACTTCTTCTTTTACCACTTTTGGGCCAACTTTCTCTCGCGAGCACAATCCCAAGTCGTCAGTGCGCGCAGCGAATACGCCGCCGCGAGCGCCTACAAACTCGGTTGTGCGACAGCGTTGCCTGCAGAGGACGACCACGTGATCAGCCGTGTCGATGAAGCGGAGCTGTTGTTGTCGCGTGCGGTGACCCCAGACGGGACATCTCGCGGGCTTCCGCCCTCTTGCAACCTCTGTCATGAGGCTATTGTTCTCCCGGGCTGGTACTGCTGGCAATGCACTGGTACGACGCTTGTTTGTCTCTAATCAGCGGTTTCCTCATCAACGCGTCCAGATACATGGGTCTGTCACCGTTGCGAGACCACCTTCGATGACCTGGAGCCTTGGGATCTTATTGCGCGGTATCGGCAACATGACGCTACGCCGTCCACTTCTCATCGACTTTCTCATCCCCTCATCTGGATCTCGTCCGAGCCCGAAGTCGCCACGGATCTTGACCAACCTCAGATGGGGCGCGAAGGTCCGCCCGACGAACCTGCGTCACCGCAGGCATGGGATGCAGTGGAGCGACGCCTCGAAGCACTCGTGAACAAGCGCTTCGAGTCTGTCGAGAGACGACTGGATGGTTTCGAGTCCAAGCTCACGAACATAGAGCGTCTGCTCGCCACATTGGTACAACAACAATCCATAGCACCCTGATTACAAAAGAACAAAAGAATAAATACATGCTGTCTAGGTAATGCTCCTGGGTGGCGGTCTATATACGTGTGGTCATAATCATGCAATAAAACAAACGTCCCTCGTTATACTGTCTGCGCCAACCGCCGACTTAGTTCCTTTTTGAGGTGCTGGATCATGAGGTCCTCATCTGGTGCGTCGACGACCGAGATACCCGCCGTCATTGTTTTGCGTTCTGGGCGATGAACGGACTCGTATGGCTGCATGCGCTTCATGTGGCCCATTCTCCACAGCTAGCGAAAGGTCAGCTCCGTGCCCATAACAAGGGAGATGATAAGACGTACCCGCAGCTGCTTTACCAGAGATTCGAGTTCCGCCGTCAGCGCCTCCTGCGCCTCGCCTTGCACTCTCGCTTTGACGACAGCGCGAATATCATAGTCACGGAGATAATTCAGCCACGCGCGTTGTTCGGTGGTTAAATGGAGCGACTCCTTTTCGGAGACGGGGAACGGGCGGATGCCGAGGAACGCATCGAGCGTGCGGAATAAGAGACTTTGTCCCCCGGAGATACCGTCAATCCCCTCGAGCGTCCAGCCCTGGTAACCCTGCACGTAGGCGAGCCAGACGTTCTGCGCGAACTTGGCTTCGATCAGTGTCGAGAAGAAGTGCTTCAGTGCGGCGCGAAGTATCTCGTTGGCGGATTGCAGCGTAGAGACAGCCGCAGTTGTTTGTCCCGTATCCAGCAGGAAGATTGTTTGAGCGAAGCGGTGGTACATTGCGATTGTCTGTGTGAATTTGAGCCTCCAGAGGCCGCCAAAAAATACGAGGAAACTCACCCGCTCCTCCATGGTGCAAATGAGTTTGGTATTCCAGTATTCGGTGTTTCGGTGGATTTCCGGCATCCCAATGTTGACGCTATACTCGAGGCGGTCGTCGGCGCGCATGTTGGAGTACATGAGCGAGGTCATGCAGCCACCGGGCGACGTCGTTCCAAAGTGCTGCTGCATATGTCGCCAAGGGAGGTTCAGCTGCTCTGGGAGGTCGAGCCTCTCCTCGCTCTGGGCTTCGCTCACAATAGGGTTAACTCCCCACCTACAAAACCACGCTTAGCAACGCGAAGAAATGAGACAAATCTAGGGACGCACCGGTATGCATGCCGGAGCATCGACACAACAAGCCACATCCCAAGCCATGCGGCCTGTGAACAGGAGTCTGGGTCAGCTGCGGCGCGTTCGAGCGCATTCTGAACGTCCCGCATATCAACGCGCTCGGCTAGCAAGCTTCGCATGCGTGCGCGGAACGAGTCGATGAGTTTGCGGTTGTGCGCGTTGTCCGTGGAGGACTCGAGGACGGGGAACAACGACTCCATCTCGCGCCAGAGGGTGTCGTAGATTTGCATCTCGCGAGGCCAGGTGTCGCGGTATGTTGCGCGAGGGGGCCATTCGCCGCCGCCGCTGAGAACGAGGTTGCGCAGACGGTCGACGGCTGCGTGGGGTGTCTCGTCGCAGAGAATCTCCTCGCTGGGCGTCGCGGGGGGCTGCTCGGCGGAGGGCTGGTACCACGGCGCAAGTAACCAAGTGAGCATCACGGTTGGGAGAGAAACGTAAAAATTTCCGTTAGCCGAGAAAACAAACATACGGCGTTTTATAAAGCGGCGCGTCAGACCATTACCCATATCAAAAACGCAAAGGCGACCGCGCGGCTAAGAGCCGAGGACCTCACTCACTCGGACCTTATCCAGCACCTAGGTCTGTCGTCATATTCTTGTCGGGAAAGCTCTGTTCCGCCTGCCTGGTGTGGGTTCGCCGACGCAAAACTTCGGGGTGTACCTGTGAAGACGCGGAACCGAATCCCACTTGTTTCTGTTTGGAAAGCTTCCTGATGTGTCCATACGGTCCCCGAGGTTATCTTCGCATCTCCTCACTCGCGTTTCTCGCGTTCATCGCGCCCTATAGGGTGCGCCGCTTATCTCTCTACTCACGGGGCGATATCCGGCGCGTCCCGCGTCAAGCTCAAGGGTAATTTGAGCCCAAATCCATACCAGCGCCGGGAAGATACGGTTTACCGTATCTCTAGAGATACCAAATTTATTGTATCACCGACTCCGAGCCAAACACCCTGCAGAAAGAGAAGAAATCGACGGCGAAAGCGATAACTGGGCACAAGTGCAAAATTCGCCACTAGGATGCCGTAAGGACGCGACCACGAGACTTTAATTGCCGTGAAGGATCGCCCCACTTCATTTCGGGAAGGCGAACAGTTCGGACCAGCCGAGTGGCGCAGCCCAGCGCTCGCGGTGTCTGTAAAGCGAAAAGAGGCTAGAAAACTACTATCAGAGTCTCTCAGCCGACGCTTGGCTCTGTCGTTGCTCAACGAGGCCGACGTCGGCGTGCCGACCCAAATATTCTTCCCCGCTAACCCATGGGGCGAGTCTGTTTAGCCTCTTGGCCATGAGCGCTTGGGCTAGCGCCGACTCCAAGTACGACATTTCTTGCATTGCGGTCGCTTCGACTTTGGTTCTGCCTTCTGTCCGTGCGACTCGGACTCCGAAGAGGCAAGCCATAGGCGAAGGACTTCGTTTGCAGGGTGATGCCGGGAAAGGAGGAGACAGTTCGTGAAGAAAGGCTGGTAATTGACGATTTTGCTACTGACGCGCACCCACTGCGGCTGGTAATTGTGCCGTCCCTAGGTACCTGAGGTTTTCATAATGGCTGCCTGTGGCGAGTAAGTCCGAAAACTTGAAGGTCGTTTTTGTTTCATTTTTTGCTTTGCGTTCAGCGAGAGCGAGCAATTGGTGGATGGAGATGCAACATGCAACAGCGACACGAATATGCGAGAGAATTCGAACAGTTGGCTCCCGGGCCAGTGGAGGGACGTTGGTTGGTTCACCGCTAAGGCCGGTTGCTCACATAATCCCCATCAATTCGGCTTTTTCACCAACACTGACGAGGATGGAGGCGCAATTGCGTGAAGTCAGTCTCCCTCATCCTTGTCTGACTACGCTGGCTAACGAACACTCGGAAGTGCTCAGCTTATCCCCTTTCTCCGTGACCGCAACCCCCAAGTCCGCCAGATCGCTCTATCCAACCTTCTCCCGCAGACCGCCAAAGATGCACCCCATCGCAACATCTTCATGGCTGGGCAGGCGGGTGGGCTGCAGAAACCGAAGGAAAACGATATAATCCGCGACCTGAAGCTGTTATGCCGGGACCAACTGGTGCGTAGCTGAAAAGACTGTCCTCCCTCGATGTCAGGACTGATTTCATGTTCGGCAGAGTGTCGCCCACGACGCGTTTCGCGCCCTGGTCAACCTCTCAGACTCCGCTACGCTTGCAGCATCCATGACGGATCCGCTGTTCCTCACATTCATCGTGTCGTATATTATCGTGCGTTGTTGACCCGCTTGTTCCCGCCCACGGAACCTCATCTTTGCTACACAGAATACGCAATCTGTGCTGGCCGATCTCGCCTCGATGCTATTATCGAACCTCACAGCCACCTCTGCGGGATGTAGCGCTGTGGTTTCTCTCGAAATCGATGTTATTCCCGACGCTGCGCTCCCAAATGGCTTCTTCGCGGTGCAGTCGCGTTGCTCAACGGCTCCGCCTCCCGAACCATATCCCACTGCCGACGCCCGGAAAGTGCTGGCTCTACCTTTCCTGGTCGACGCATTTGTCCAGGGTGCGCAGATTGGCGACGACCAGACTGGACAGGCCCGCTCTCGGAAGGGCAACTTGCATTTTCTTGCGAGTGTTTTCGCCAACGTGACGACGGTACTATTTTCGATTTTCCCGTTGCTGGACTCGTTCTAACGTGCTTCCGCAGTCTCCTGCTGGCCGCGACTTCTTCCTGTCGCCCAGATCAAGGAATCCTTTACAACCCGATGAGGCCGAGTATCCATTAGCAAAGCTCGTTTCATTTACGGAGCACAAGGAAACCATTCGACGCGGAGGTGTTGCATCCACACTCAAGTGCGCATCGGCTACTTTTCCCGTCAATTGCTCACGATGGCACAGAAACTGCGCGTTCCACGCCCCAGCGCACAAGGCAATATTAAGCCCAGAGTCGGAGAGCATCGCCGTCGCGTCATCGTCATCCGTCGGACCAGGCATCGACGCGCTTCCATACATCTTATTACCGCTGGCTGGACCAGAAGAGTTGGATTTGGAGGACCAGGAGAAGTTGCCCGACGCGTTGCAATTTCTTCCTCCCGAAAAAGTACGCGAACCGGACCAGGCCATCCGCCTGCTTCACGTCGAGACGCTGTTACTGTTATGCCATACGCGATGGGGTCGGGACTACCAGAGGGAGCACGGGGTGTATGAGATCGTGCGTGCGACACACGAGAACGAGACGGTGGATAAAGTGCGTGCTGCTCATTCTGCGTGCTCCGTCTGACGCAACTTCTCAGATCTCCGAACACATCGAGCGCCTTGTGCAGCTCTTGAAGGGTGATGAACCGGCTGTTGAGGAGATCGAGGATAAGGCAGAGCTTATTGAGAGTAGTGGGCGCGTTGTCCCCGTTGCTCCCGCGGACGAAGCCGACGACGATGAGGATAGTCGAATTGAGGAGGTGTAGATGTGCCGATCAAGAGATCACACGCTGCTCCAGCTTGCTTCCGACTAACTCGAGACGGTTCATGGCTAACTCGGTGTTTGTGCGAGGGTGCCTTCGATTTTGGAGCGGGCTCCAACGCCGAGCACCGACGACGTCGACGACCGTGCTGCTTTGCAGGAAACAAGGCACACGGACGCGTTCCCTGGACACCCTGATGCTCCCGAGCAAAGATGCGCGTCCAAAAACAACACAATGCATTGATCTCCGCTCTCGAACGGGCGAGGATGTTGCCTCGCAACGAGGGGGGCAACAACGATACCCGAAGTCTAGGGGATGTGGTGCAAGTGCTCGCGTCATTTCGCTGGGAACGCGTATAAAAGGGTTAGCCGTCGTCGCAAATCCCTTAGTGTGCTTTTCTTCACTCACCGTCCTCTTCTTCTCTTGCTCTCTAGCTTTACTGCGACCCGCGGTCGTATTTTGAAACCCTCGTTGGCCTTTCCCCAAACACTCTACGTGCAGCGCACTCCTTTCCCCCGCACTCGACTTTTTTTTTGAAACGAAATCTACACTACACTCGTTCACTCGAAGATGTTGTTTACCATTGCTGCCCTTCCCCTCGTCGCGTCCCTTGCGGGCTCTGCGCTTGCTGCGCCGCACATGATGGAGTCGTCCATGTTGGCGCGTCGCGAGGTGCGTTCCTCGTGCTCTTTCGACGCATCCGCGACTGACCCACGTTCCTCGCAGGCCGTTGCTGCTCGTGCTGGGTTTTACACCCTTGACAGCATCATCTTGAACAACTCGACGAGCTCGTCGAACAACAACAACGATAACAACAACGACAACAACAACAACTCCTCGTCGTCTGATAACTCGACCGACGTCTCGAGCTCTTCCTCGTCCAACAACTCGAGCTCTTCGTCGTCGGACAACTCGAACGGGGATGTCGTTACAGTTACCGCGACGGTCACCGTCACCGACGCCAGTGTGCGTCTTGCAGACTTGGATACGCGTCTGCTTTACTGACCGAGATTTATTTCAGGCTGAGACTGGCTCTGCTGGCGGGAAGAAGCACAAGCACAAGGGCAAGAAGGGGGGCAAGAAGAACAAGAACATGAACAACAACAACAACAGCAACAACAGCAGCAACAACAACAGCGTGCGTTTTGCTTGCTGTTTCTTGAACGAAAACGCTCACGGTATCTCCTCTAGTCGTCCAGCGACAACAACGACAACAACAACTCGTCGTCGTCCAGCAACAACGACAACAACAACTCGTCGTCGTCCAACAGCACCTCGTCGCTGGACAACTCGTCCTCGTCGAATGCCACGGCCACCACCACAAGCTCGAGCGACGGTGGTGACGACTCGATCGACGCCGCGGCTGACACGGACGTTGCTGCCCTCTCGTCTCTCCTTGCTGGCATTGCCCAGGCTGCTGCGGCCACCAACATCGCGTTCGTCCCTCCTCACTTTACCCTTCAAGCATCACCTAAGTGTTTTCCACAGGCGCCGCGGCGGTCGCTTTGCGCTCAACCGTCTCTAAAGTGGGCGGATGTTAGATTTTAAAATTGTCGAGGATCAATAAGCGGGCCATGGGGACTTGAGCGTTTTGAGTACAGTACAGCACATAGCCAGCGCCAGCTTTTCATTACAAAGCACAACCTCCCTGTAGCGATAGATGTATTTCTTTTTGAGGACGGAAACGGGACGAATCGCATCCAAAATTACTCAGGGTGAGCTTCAAGTGGATGCGCTCGAGAAGAATGACTCGTCTCGAAAGAATCGTTCGTGGATAGAATATGTAGCAAGAAACGTAAGGTAGAATAGGTAAAGTCCACTCAGTGTTCAGCCCGTCGCTGGGCTCTAGGCAGGGTTCGTATGCATGCTCTCTGACAAAGACAGTCAGATACAACTCTCGAAGAACAGCATAAACGCACCGTGTTTGAACCTGCAGGTTCCCTTCTCTACAACGGCCGTATGCATCAGCAACCACCCAAAAAGCAACGAAGCACCGGTACAGAAACGCGCACTCACTCAAAAAGAAACAATTCGCCTGCGTCGGGCATACATGCCCATAACAGCACTCTTCGCCAAAGTGGCACTGCTTGCCCTTGTTCGCGACGGGGCAGGGCACCTTCTTGACTGCTTTGCGGAATTCGTCGCGCTGGGCGGGTGTGAGGACGTAATCATGGCAGAAGCTGCATGAAGAGCCGGCGCTGCAGCCTTTTTTGAGGTAGAAGGCGATACATGGGGCGGGTTTCTCTGCGTGCGGTATGAGTTGGTTAGGTAGCTCGGTGGAAATGAGTGGAAGAAGCGTACGTTTGGTCACTGGCTGGAAGAGCGTAAGGGAGCATGCAGATTACTTATACGGCCACTTACCAGCTTGGGATCCATCTCGCGAGGCGTCCCAGGCAGCGCGAACGACGCGTTCTGCGGAGATTTGACCGCGGTTTGTTGCTGTTGTTGTTGCTGGTCGCTCAGCTTGCGCGGCATAAAGAGCTCAGGGATGGTGAGGGTCGGCAGCTCCAGCGCCTCGATCCCAAACGCAATCTCGTCGTAACTTTTCAGCATGATCAATTTGTCTTTGAACCCAGCCGTTATTTGGCTGTGGAGATTCGCGACGTAGCCGTTGTCGTGGCAGCCTGCGGAGCGGCGATGAGGGCCGTTGACCAAGAATGAAGGAAAGGGTTAGGCTTGCCTCCGAAGATGACTTTGAATGTCTCGGACAAACGGATTTCGTCTTCGAGATAACCTTACATTCCGGATGAGTACTTTTTTGTGCAAGGAAGGGCCGCGGACGACACACCTTTGAGTTTAGCGTCAGCGGCCTCTTTCGCGCCGCCGACGTCCACCATAAGGAAGCGTTCGGTCGCTTCGTTGAACCCAATTACAAACTCGTCGAACTTGCCCGTCATGGAAGCGAGCCCGGAGCGGCGAAAGGTCGTGAGGAGGCCCTGCTTATTGAAGAACACGTAAACCCAGAGCTGGTACGCTCGCTGGCCGTAGTTCTCGATGAGGGTTTGGGTCGTGTAGTCGGCTAGACGCAGAGCGGCTGCGTGGCCGCCCTTGTGCCCTTGCGCGATGAGTTGGGTTGAGAAGATGGCGCCGTCGCCGTCTATAAGCATCACGACTCGGTTGCCCTAGAACGTAGTGGGCGATGTGAGTGACTTGTAGTTTTCGGGGCCCTGAGACAACGCACCATTCCATGCCGACGAGCAGACTCGTCTTTCAATTGCGCATTCTGCACTTCTGCTTCGTCTAGCGCGAGTTTCGCAGCTCTAAGCTCGGCGTCCACATCGCTATAAGCCCGTTTGAAGGCGGAGAGCTCGGTCTGCAGCTTGTCCACCGTCTCCTTCAATGTTGATTCGTTTTGGACGAGGGTCGTTACTTCGTCTGCGGCTGCTCAGCGGGGTGGCAGAGCGAGATGAGCCTTCGGACCTTTCAGATTCTCTAAGCACAATGCTCTGTGAAAATTTTCAGCACTTGGTGGGTGAACAGGGAGGAGGGTGGGGTACATGGGATGAAGGTCCATTGCTGCTTTATTTACCGAAGGCTGGCCAGCCAGCCAGCCATACAGTCCAGTGCGCAGACGGAGAATGGGTCACAGAGTGGGTCCACAGAGAGGTGAGTGACGGGAGTGCCCGGAATAGACGCCGGCCAAGCCGACATCAGCCGAAAACTCATGTGATCGCGAAGGCTCTCATGGTGAACCTCATTCGCAGCATGACGGCCAGGCAGGCCTTCGACGCACTGGGCCTGCCAGATGTCCACTTCCAGGCCAAGCCACCCGATGCGCTGCTGGCTCTTTCGACCAACAACGACCCACCGCAAGAACAAGATGTACCGCCCATTCGCGCCTTTCTTGCCACTGCCGAGCAGGAACTCGCTTCTTGTCCTCCTGGAGGCGCAAAGAAAGCCTTAAAACGTCGTCTGGCAGGCTACCGCGCCGCGTTGTCGCCCATCCGACGGTTGCCACCCGAAGTCCTCGGCGAAATATTCCTCTTTGTGGTGCAAGACGTCAGACACGGCTGTATACGCACCATCGGCGGAGAATATCGCGTTCCCGTCCCTCCATGGCGTCTAGCCATGGTCTGTCGCTCGTGGAGGGCGTCAGCACTGTCCTTCAGCCAACTCTGGAGCTCAATAATGCTCTTCTTCCCTCCGTTCCCCTACGCCGATATCCGCACAATCCGCACGTACTTCCCCATCGAAGGCATCCGGAAGCAAATTGAACGTTCTGGGGATGCACCGCTCCATGTCGCGGTACAACTCTCACTCCCCGATTCAGAACACCACATCAAGCTCTTCGACCTCGTGCTCAAACAGAGCAGCCGCATCACGAAACTTACTTTGGGCTGGGACCAAAATTGGCCGCAGCGCAGCGTCATGGATTGCTTGCGTCGTGTCAAGGATCAGCTCGTGCGACTGCGCGACGTGGAGTTGCGCCCTGCCGACGATGTGGACGACGGGTACGGGTATGGCTCTGGGAACGATCCCCAATACAACCACATTCCGTTGAACTGGGCACAACTCACGCGGCTCCGCGTATACCTCTTCGTGCCCGCGGACTTTGAAGTGGTTCGCCTTGCGGCGCAGTCGTTAGTCGAGTGCACCCTAGACATCCGCGAGAGCAACTTCGAGTTGGGCATCATCCCGCTCGGGAACCCTGACCTCAGCCTGCCGCACCTGCGACGGCTATCGGTGCTGTTCTGCGGCTCCGACGAGCCCGAGGACCAGCGCGACGAGATCACAGCGGACGAATCGATGCTCCGCGGGTTCGTCGCGCCTAATCTCGAGTACCTCTCCCTCGTCAACGTCAGCCCCATCGCTGCGTCGGACTTGCTCCAACGCTCGCAGTGCGACCTTCTGGGGCTGCGTTTGCACGTCGACGATAACGACTTTGGGCACAACTCGTCGCGTGCGGTCGACATCCTTCGACAACTACCCGGGTTGCGGGCGCTCGAAGTGTCTGTGGTCGTCATCGAAGGCGAGCAATACGATGCAGACTTTCACCCCGAGTCCGAGTCGGGCCTCTCATACTTGCTCGCTGCCTTGCACGTACATCCCAATAACAACGAAAACGAGGTCCTCTGCCCGAACCTCGAAACGCTGCGTATCCAGCGCGTCATGCCGTACCTCACAACTCCGCGCTTCCACTCTGACTCGGAGGACGAGGACGAGTACGACGAGGACCGGGACGCAGACACGTCTGCGAGCTGGTCGCTACGTGATGTCGAGGCGTTGCAGGCGATGGTCCGTTCGCGGCAGGCGCTCAAGTATGTGTCGGTGCGGATGCGGATGGATGGCGGGAGTGTCGGTGAGAGACTGAGGGCGGAGTTTTAAGAGGATGAAGGGGAGTGGGGTGGTTGTGAGGTATGAGGAGGCGGATTGGGTTGGTTTAGGTTTGGATTTCTTGAGGTATTAACCTTGATTTTTTCGTGTTGAAATTTCCTCGATCAATTCGATATTGTATCCATAATTCAGGCATGAAAAAGGAGATGCGAGCAAAGAAATCAAAGTATAAACAAGCAGCTATAGACTACCCTACCATTGGCATCAGTTCACTGGCATATGTTCCCCTTCACCTACATCCACTGGCTCTTGACCACCAGTTCCCTCGAAAACTTCTGTTGGTATACTTGTGTTGACCGGTGAGCTTGCTTCACTTTTTTTGTTGTGTGGCACTAATACTAGTAGTAGTACCACTGGTATGTCCAGTGAAATCTAGTGAACCATGCAGATCCTGGACAGCCAGATTTACAGACCACTCCATCTCTGTGCTTGAACGTGGCTGGTAGAGGCTTCTTTGAAGTTGTACTCTCAGTCTACGAGGATAGAAATATCGCTCATTCCAGATGCTCATAATCTTTTCAACAGACTCCATGTGAGAGCCTTTTATTTCTTCATACGCAGGCAATATGTTTGCTGTCTGGTGTTGTGCTTTTGAGTGAGTACTGAGACTTTCAGTTTTTAAATCTTGATTGCTCAGGCTAGCTGCTGCCACTGGGATCTTGAGAGGCTCATAAACAGTTTCATTTTCTGTTTCTTCCTCTTCTTCTAGAATTGGGGCCAAGGCATGAATAGAAGGAAACTTGAAGGTCTTCAGTTCTAGACTTGAGAGTGGAGATAGAATGGATAGTCCCTCATAGGCAATATCTTCACTGGTGTCTGAGTCTTCTAAGATTTCGTGAATCTCTTCCTTTTGTAACTCTTCTATGAGAATGGATTGAGCATGCCTTTCATTGTCCGTCGACATAGGTCTCAAAACATGTTCTAGCAGTGCCATCCTGCCATCCCATGCATATCCAATATGCTTTGACCTTCAGTTATGAAATTCAAAGGTGCCAAAGGAAAGGTACATACCACAACAAAAGTAAATCTGTCTTGGATTGGCAAGTTCTTCCACCATTCCGGTAAATGTTCTCCGGTGATCAAAATAGAAATATTTGTTCCTATCTTCATGATTGGAAGCTGGTAGGTGCTACTTCCAAGTGGCAGCGGAGGCATAAATGGTGCTCCATAAGGAGATGCTGCTATCCATGGTGGTATAATAAAGGGTGGTAGCCTCGAAGTTTGAATTTCGTGATAGGGCAGGGGAGAAGCTTTCCTCTGATTTTTCTGCATAGAAGAATTGCTGCCAAACCTGTTCTTGACTGATTATATTTTGTATATCCCTTTGAAATGGAGGAATCCTCTGAAAATTCTGACTGTTTCCTGGTTGTGAACCTGGGTTCAAGAAGGCAGGATGGGCAAATGGCATCATAGGAGCAGAATATCTGGTGGGAATTGATGTTGTTTTTGGTGGGTTTGTAGATAAGTTGAGCCCTGGTGAAAAATAAGACTGAATTCCTGTCGGCAGGATATTCTCTCTTTGAATATTTGAAGGATTGGTGGGAGTACGTGAGAAATTGTGATATCTGTATGATGTATGTTCTTTTTCTGAGTCTACCAATAGATGGTCTATTGGCTGGCCATACTGGTGAAATTTTCGACCAATTAGCACAAAGTAAACTAGTCCAAGAACAAACAGAAAACTGAGAAATATCCGTGGTCCAAGTGCAGATTTTGTTGGAAGCAATATCTCAGATTCTGGATCATTGACTGATCCTGAAAGCCAGATGAAAGATATAATTGATGTTAGAAAACCAAGAATGGACCTATGGATATCATTAACCAGACTTTGAGATTGACTAGAAGATATACCATGACAACCAAGTAGCAGGCTAGTGAAAATTGTTTTAGTCATTGTTCTGTATCATGGCTAAGTCTTACCATAGCTAGTAAAATCCACACATTCCACCAAATATTAGCGGTTTGACTTTGTGCCTCCTTTGTGGGCTGTGAGCAAAAGATAACCAAAATAATTATTTTTTACCATTGCAAATCTACTAGCCTTGTTCATTTTTCTCATGGTTCCAAATCGGATGATATAGATAACTGTCATGGACAAGGCATTGTCCGATCTGATATTAAAGTCACACAGTATAGTCACAGTATGATGCGATAATGGTAACCAGTAACAGTAACAGAGAAGTAATAAGAGGTATGAGAGTTCAGATGACTAGAGTGGGTATGAGGGAGCTCTTTGAGAATCAAAGAACTGGGGTATGCTACACTACAGTTCCTTCTTATATACTGTGTCTAGGTTCCCACGATCGTCAGATCGGCATCATTAATCTCATTAATGTCAACGTGAAACGGATCCAAGCGTCAACTAGTATTAGCCTTGCGTCAACTAGTATTAGCCTTGCGTCAGGCTAGTGTTAAGCTGAAACCAGTCCAAGCGTCGCATTAATGCCAAGGTGAAACACACTAGACAATCCAGGCACGGTCACAGTCACCTGGACAGTGACGGTCACTTGATGTGATTGCCTGATCTGGCCGTCAAACCGTGACATTACCCCCTCTCTAGGGTCAATGTCCCCATTGACAGAGAATGAATCATGTCAAAAGTTCCGGTTGCTGGATTGAAGAGCTTCTTCATTGGATAGGGGAGTGATTCAGTGGTTGGTTTATAACGACCAAATAAATGGTCCCAGTACCCTTGAGGAAACACAGGAATAGTTTGCACAGCACCGGTATGCAATGTGTTCTTCTTGAATTCTGCCAGGATCTTCTGTGCATTAGTAAGATTCCGTGTTGGTTCCCAGGTATTATCACTGTGAGGATAGTCCTTCCACTTCACTAAATATTGAACACCCTTTCCACGCTTTCTTGACTTGAGGATTTCTTCCACCTCATACTCTTCACGGCCCTTGACAAGTCGTGGTGGTGGCCGTTTTCACGTCGATGAGCTGGTGGCTCTGCATATGGGGTGAGAAGTTCCTCGTTGAATACAGGGTGATGCCCATCTGTTTCTGGCAGTCTCAGCCGATATGCACCTGCTCCTACCTTCTCCAGAACTTCATATGGTCCCAAGCGCCGATCAGAAAACTTCTCTGTTGGACGATCTTGCTTGATATTCTTTGCTTCCAACCACACCTTCTGCCCAACAGTGAACTCGGGTGCTGGTACCCTCTTGCGGTCATAGGATTTCTTCATTCTTTCCTTTGCCTTCCGCATAGCAGCACCAGCTTCCTCCCTTATTTGCTTCATCTGTTGTGCAAACTCCTGTGCAGTGTCATTCTTCGATTCTAGTCGACCCTCAATTCCTTTCCAAGGGTGATAGCCATGGTCTGCAAAGAATGGAGACACCTGTGTTGAAGCATTGACCTTATCATTATATGCGAATTCTGCCATGGCCAACCACTCAGCCCAGTCTGACTGTCGCTGGTTGACATAAATGCGAAGATAGTGCTCAATCTCCTGATTCATCCGTTCGGTCTGCCCATCACTCCATGGTCGGTGAGCAGTGGTAGGATTCATCTCTGTTCCAAGTAGTCGGTTGAGTTCCTGCATGAAGATAGAGACATAGCGCTTATCACGATCTGAAATGATTTTCCGAGGGACACCATGGTACCGGATTATTCTGTCACGGGTCAATCGTGCCACCCCTTCACTACTGAGCTCTATATCCACAGGCTCAGCATGAATTCTCTTGGTAAACAAGTCAACCCATACTTGAATTGCATTGCAGCCATTGCTCTCTGGTAGAGGGCCAATCAAATCCATAGAGATTGTCTCCCAGGGTCCACTTGGTACGGCATGTGGATTCATTAGGCCCTGGGTACGACGTCGATATCTTGTGCGCTGACATGCTTCACAAGTTCGAACATACTCCTTGATCTGATTTCCCATCCTTGGCCACCAAAAGTTCCGTTCAATGAGTTCTTGTGTGCGGAAACCTCCTGGATGACCATTTAGAGGGAGTATCATGGTGCAGGTGAATGATCTTGTCTCGAAGATCATCATCTCGTGGGACATAAACTCTGTCCTGATACAGTATAAGACCATCTCTTCTAGTCCAGTGAGGTAGGTCCTTTTCCAATGCAAGCTTTACTGAGGTATCCAACTGCTTGCATGACTTGATCGAATCAATCAACTGCTGATCCAGACCTTCAAACTCAAACTCTGTTGATCGGAAGAGTTCTGATTTGAGGAGGACCACATCACGATTATCATCCTTGCCTTGATCGTGGTCAGATCGTCGTGATAGCAAGTCAGCCTTTCGGTTTAGAGCTCCTGGCCTATGGTGCAGTGTGAAGTCATACTCAGACAGCTCAGTCACCCACCGTGCTTGTCGGCGGTTGAGCTTTTGAGGCTTCTTGAAGTATTCCAGGTTCTGGTGATCAGTGAAGATTTCAAATGTCTCACTGGCACCCATAAGGAATGGTCGATACTCCTCTAAGGCCACCATGATTGCGAGCATCTCTTTGTCGTAGATCTCGTAATTACGTTCAGTCTCAGAGAGACTATGAGACATGAAACCCACTGGACGCCAAACACCATCCTGAAGCTGACTTAGAACAGCACCAATTGCACCTTCAGAGGCATCAGCTTCAAGTCGGAATTTACCCTGATCAGCTGGCAGAGCAAGAACAGCATCTTCAGCAACTCGAGCCTTGATTGCTTGGAAAGCCTGGCGTTGATCATCAACCCAAACCCATCCACCTTTTCCAGTAAGCCTTGTGAGTGGACGTGCAATCTCACTATATCCTCGAATAAACCGACGATAAAAGTTGGTAAATCCCAGAAATGCTTGCACTTGTTTCACAGAGCGTGGTTCTGGCCAATCCATGACTCCCTTGATCTTGACTGGATCCATTCTCATTGAGTTGTGGGAAATGATCATACCCAGGTACTCAATAGAAGTCCTTTCAAACTCACATTTCTCTGGCTTGAGAAAGAGTTTGTGTTGCTCCAGTGTTGCCAGAACCTTGCGAACAATATTACGGTGCTCATCAAGATCATCAGTAAAGATCAGAATATCATCAAGGTAGACAATGACATGTCCTTCATTCACCAGGTCCCGAAGAATATCATTCATCATGGTCTGAAACGTGGCAGGAGAGTTTGTTAAACCAAAGAACATCACCAGGAGGTTCAAAGAGGCCACGGTTGGTACGAAAAGCACCCTTCCATTCATCACCATCCTTGATGCGGACATTATTGTATCCCCAACGTATGTCCAACTTGGTGAAGAAGCGGGCACCCTGCAGCTTGTTAACTAGTTCTGAAATGAGGGGTAGAGGATATCGATTCTTGATTGTCATGTCGTTGAGCTTCCGATAATCCTGTACAGGTCGGAGAGTTCCATCCTTTTTCTTGACAAAAAAGAAAGCAGACGCCATGGGCGATTTTGATGGTCGTATACGCCCAGTGCGCAGATTCTCTTCAAGGAACTCATCCAGCTTCTGTTGCTCATTCCACGATAAAGGATAGATTTTGCAATCTACTGCCTTTGAATCTGGTTTTAGCTCAATGGCATGATCCCATGGACGGTGTTCAGGAAGACTGTCAAAGGACTCTTTTGCAAACACACCTTTGTATTGGCGATAATGTTCCGGAATGTCGAATGTCCTCTTCTGACATCTTGTCTCTTCCTTTATTTGCCTGCTCAGCAAACCTCTGAGACTGTGTCTCCTTTGAGCGAATTTCAATGGCATCACTGAAGTCAACCAGCAATAAAGACTCTCCATCTTCTATAGTTGGTTCTTCTCCACTGGTATGATACTCAGTGCCCTGCATAGTGCATTCCTCTGGACAGCGAGAGAACGAGAGCTTCTGATTTTGCCAGTCAACCTGTGGGTTGTGTGTCAGAAGCCAATTATAGCCAATAAATACACGTGCTTTCCCCAGGCCAGCCACTAAGAAACGCAATTTCTCACAGTGCGGTCCAACACCCATTTGTAATTCCACATAATGAGTAATCTTTCCTCTGGCATTCTCAGTTCCATCTGCGTTCTTTGCAACAATGTGAACATCCAACTCCTTCAACTGAAACCCTTGTGCATTGGCATAGTCCCGGTCAATAGCACATGACATACAGCCAGAGTCCAGCAAGGCCTTCACAGCACGAGTTTTTCCAGTGACAGGATCAGTGAGGACAATTGGGACAATCATCTCATGTCGCTTCCTGTTGGCATGAAACTCCTTCAGCTCTTCTGTAAGACGAGAAGGCTTAGGCTTTTTCAGCTGTTGTGAGATTTGTCGGTCGAGTTTTGGCAGATGGTCGAATAGAGGAAGTGTGATGTGTAACCGGCGCTTCCTCGTTGGACAACGATTGAGCCATCGGAGCTGAGCTCCCCTTTTCTTTGTTTGTTGATGCAGTTGTCCCTCTGCAGGCCTTCTTAAATGCACTCCACTGTTGATCCCTTGCATTCTGCCTTTGATTCCGCAGCTTCTGCAAGTATTTTCTATTGCGCCTGATCTTCTCTTCGCGTTCCTTCCTACCTGAGTCACTAACTCCAGCGACTGAGGTTGAAACGGTATCCTGAAAAGCATCAGAGAGATCTTGGGAATCTCCTAACACAGTGAAGCCACCATATTGTTGTTTCCGCCCTACCTCCTTGGCCTTAGGAGAAGAGCGCATCAAAAACCCTTTTCTCTGAGCTTTGCGGCCAAAGACGTCAGAACCTCACTTTGCGGATCCATGCTGTCGATCTCCGCAGTTAGTGAGCGAAGGTTAAGCTTTCCCTTTGGCGGTTCTGGACAATCACGTTTTAAGTGTCCAAGTTTGCCACAGTTATAGCAACGGAAAGGCTTTGAACCTTGCTTCTGTCTGTCAACGTCCATAGGCACATACTGCTCTGCCGAGCCAGATGTTGATATAATGCCTTCCATAGTGGGAGTCCGTTTAGCAACTTGAATAACCTTTGGCTTCTGTACAGCAGTTGTTGATTGTCGTTGCTGCCGAATTTTAGCCCGTTGAAGGTTACCATCAATTTGCACAAGACGCTTCTTGAAATCTACATATTTGTCTGGCACCACAGTACCTCCAACATAAATCTGAGAAGTGATCTCAGAGTTTACATTGTCTTCCAACAGTTCAATAAGAAAGGCATCATAGTCTCCGAGAGAATCATGGGGAGAGTAGCCAGCCTGTTCTGCATTAAGTTCAAACTGTTGCAAAAATTCAACAAGCGACAATTTTCCTTGACGAGTGTTTGTCAATTTGATGTGCGCAAGTTGAGCAAGGTTTTGGTCCATAAAGGCAGTATCAAGTTCTGTCATGAGGTCCACAAAAGTATAGGATGCACGAACAGTCCCATCAGCATTCAGAGTGCGCTTTTTCCAGTTGCGCACCCAATCAGATGACAGACATTGTGATCCAGACTCTTGTCGCAGAAAAGAGATAGTGAAGAAGACTTTCTTCTTGTCGGTATCAAGTTCATCGCTATAAGCAGCAATGTATGTGGTAAGATAATCCTTGAAGTTTTCATACTTCGCAGAGTCGCCGACGAAGAAGGGTGGTAGTTGAGCAAGAACAACTCTAGGAGCCATTATGCAAGAGAGGTATGAGGTGGTCGGAGGGTAGTGAATGATTAGGAGGTCGAATAGAAGATATTAGGGGTTTGTCGAAGTGTATGAAGGTTGAGGAGGTCGGAGGTAAGAGAGTGGTTTGTTGAGGGTTAAAAGGTACGAGGGTATGAAGGGAGTTCTTTGATTATGTCACGAACAAGGCCTTGTCTGATCTGATGTCAAAGTCACACAGTATAGTCACGGTATGATGTGACGATGGTAACCAGTAACAGTAACACAGAAGTAACAAGAGGTACGAGAGTTCAGATGACTAGAGTGGGTATGAGGGAGCTCTTTGAGAATCAAAGAACTGGGGTATGCTACACTACAGCTCCTTCTTATATACTATATCTAGGTTCCCACAATCATCAGATTGGCATCATTAATCTCATTAATGTCAACGTGAAACGGATCCAAGCGTCAACTAGCATTAGCCTTGCGTCAGCTAGTATTAGCCTTGCGTCAGGCTAGTGTTAAGCTGAAACTAGTCCAAGCGTCGCATTAATGCCAAGGTGAAACACACTAGACAATCCAGGCACGGTCACAGTCACCTGGACAGTGACGGTCACTTGATGTGATTGCCTGATCTGGCCGTCAAACCGTGACAGATGCATCCATAAAGCAGACTAATCAAAGAGCAAATCAATGAAACCAGTGCTGCCGTTCGAGTGACTGGATGAGATGCATCTTGAATTTGCAACAAGGTTAAGATCGCCCTGAAATAACTTGAACACTCAAAAATTATGCAAGAACAGATAAATACTCACGACATGAGGAGAACACTGATAACATTAAATGTTTTGAATTCCCGCATTAGGGAATCAATAAAAGTCTCCCAAGATTTGCGGAAGTTCAGTAAACCTTGAGGCAGTACTATAGAATCTGTGTCTGCCTTCAAAAGTTCTGTACTATCAGGTGCCTTCCATTGTTCTATACTTGCTTCTGCCATGCGAACAATATCTTGTCGAGTGATTTCTGCATCCATGAATAGACGTGCAACCCGAGAAAAATATAGTGAGGGAATTTGTAACAGTAAAAGCAAGTAAAGCTGTTCAGGACAGTCCTGAATTAATCCAAGAGAGGCTCCTAGAAGAATTTTCCAAGTCTGAAATATTCTCCTGACTCTCAATTGGCTTTTGGTAACTGTATTGGAAAGTGTTGTGACTGGAAGAGGTAGATGATCCTCATTTGCAGCAGGTTTATTAAAGCCTGTCAAATAATGCAACATTGAAGGCTAAATATAGATTCAGTAGATGTCCAAACATAGATTCTGTACATACCGGCACAAACCCATATGAATATGGTATGAATCCTGGCCGAAAAGGCTGGGATACAAATGGTTCAAAGTCAACTTGATCATTTTGTATATTTTCAGATGACGACAAGAAAGATTTGTTTGGTACAAATCCTGGCTTGAAAAAACTAGGAGAGGAAAGAGGTGTGGCTTCCAAAGGCATTGGATTGCCAGATAGATAGATTGGAGTTGGTAAAATTTCGGATGATGAAGTAGAAGTCTGCTCCTCTACATCATTGTGCAATTGCAGAGAGATTGAACTTGGTAGTGGTGTACCAGAAGGAATGCTTGGGCTATGCATTGTTTCCTGTGAAGCCCCTGAAGGTAATGTCCCTGAGGTGGGTGGTTGTGGAGAAGGCCCAAGGCCAAATGGCTGAAAAGTTCCAGGAGTTGATGAAGAGGATTCTGGACTATATACATCAGGCTCTGGTGACATAGAAGGAATAATCTCTGGTGTTGCTTGGAAATGCACAGTGAGAGCTGGTTTTGACTGTAGGTGTGGTGCCTGGTTTGATGTGAATGCTGGTGTAGCCTCTGAGTCTCCTGTTTCAATATTTTTGCCAGTTCTCTTGTGTCTTCTGGTGAATGGATTGATGGCAACAAACAGCGGCTCTGCAGATATAGTTTGATCCCTTTCCATTGTAGGCGGAAGTGGAATGGGCAGAAGTTGACGAGTGGCACTAGGTGGGTGATTTTCTTCAGTCAGGTTCTCTTGCCATGGATTGATCTGTGCTATATTATTGGCATACAAGTGGCTGTCTGGAGCAGGAACAATATGTTGAGGGGATGCCCATGCTGCTGCAGCCCTTGCCGCCCAGGGGGTAGCCAAGGGATCTGTGTCTGACCATAAAATATGGTCCGGTCTTGCCAAATTTGTCCAGGGAGAGTTCTTTGGAGATCTGCCAGGGGTGCCCCATACTCGAAATTCAGGTGTTTCCCAAATCCTGTTCTGTGGTGGAGATGTTGAGAAAAGAGGAGTAGACATGGCTGGTGTTCGAGATGGAAGTTAAGAGCAAGCTGTAGATGCTGTGCGGCCACATCAGACATAGAAGGTTCGAACCGAGGTTGGCATCAGACTCGTGACAGGTCGTGTTGTCCCTCGTCTCCGTGTAGCCTCGCGTCTCGAGGCCGACAATGCCAGCGGCCGATAACTCTCTACCGGACGAGATCATCTCGGAGATTCTTTCCCCGGCTTTGAGAATTCCCGACGAGTTGTTCGCAGACAACCACTCCAAAGACTCGCCGTTCGCCGCGTACTCCGCGTCCACGTCCGCGTATCTCGTCGTATGCAAGTCGTGGCTGCGTGTTGCCACTCCGCTGCTTTACAACGTCGTCGTGCTTCGCAGTGCGGCCACGGCCAAAGCACTGGCGCGTGCCTTGAGCGAGAACGAGCAGTTGGGCTGCTTTATCAAGAAGCTGCGCGTCGAGGGTGGTTTCGGCGCCTCGATGCACACCGTTCTCCGACTTTCCCCAAACATCACCGACCTCTTCCTCTGTCTCGACATTTTCTCGACGGACAAGACGGATGGGCTCTGCAAAGGGCTATCGCTAGTCAATCCGCGACGCATCATATTCCAGCACTTGAACTTCAAGCAAAAGTCGAACAAGCAGTTTACGATGCTTATGGAGGCTCTCAGGAAGGCGCTTGAAAAATGGGACCGTCTGGTGCGTCTCAAGCAGCTTCGCTCTCGTTATTTCCTGGGTCTGACTATCCAGCAGACAGCAGTGGCGACATCCCAACTCCTCACAACAAGGGCTACTCTTCCCGAATACAAAACACTCGTCAAAGCTCTGAATCAGCTCGAACGTATCGAAACGGCATACGTTATGTATGGGAGCCATGTTGAGCACGTACTCCAGAAGCTTAACCGCTGCCCGCTCCGCGAGATCCATGTCCGTAGCAAGGTGTTGGCTTCGGAGACTGTCCGGTTCAGCACGATTGCAAAGGACCAGAACGTTATCATCCACTCCACGGAGATGTAAGCGGGCCCTCACAAGTCTGCTCGAAGCCCCAAGTGCTGACCCTCGTTTTGTAGGAAACCCCGTCAGTCCTCGCTGGAGGCATTCGACCTGATTCCCTCACTCGATCCTTTCTTCACTCCCATGGCGAATGTTGCAGCCGATATCCGCGATGTTGTCTGGTCCCATGTCCTGCGCTTGGCCATGGAGCCTCCCCAGAGATATAGCATCCTGGCAGCTCCCCATCGACGACTCCAATTGCTTTTAGTTTGCAAAGACTTTTATGTGCGTATATTCCATCACTCTAAATACTGTTCCTGAAGTCGACGATGCTTTAGCGCTTGGGACTGCCGCATTTCTACAGCAGCGTTGTGCTCCGCAACTACCTTCATCCATTCAATCTTGGCCGCGTTTTGACGAACCATCGTTCTCTCGCGCACGCAATCCACCGCATTCGCAACGATGCAGGTTCCCCTGACTATGAACCAATCAAAGGCCCAACCGACACCGAAATCGCTTTTAGACTCTCTTTTGTCCTCAACACGATGGTGAACCTCCAGAACATCGACCTCCGCGCAGATGACATGTTCGATTACCGTTTTCGGATGACCTGGACCTCCTTTGCGACTCTCGCCGCATGCGCTGGATCGTCTCTCTGCCACGTAGCCGTCCCAATCGAAAATCTCCCCAGCGGCGGCGAGTTGAGCGTATACCCCGTGTCGGATGTATTCAGCAAGCTGACCGCGCTCCGGACGCTGCATTGGCAATCTAAGATGAAATTTCCGGCTGTGGATATCGCGGAGGTCGTCGCAATGCCGCTGCTGACGGACTTGATCGTTCATGCGGCCGACAACACGTTCTGGGACTTGCTTGCGGTTTTGAAGTGAGTTTTGGTTGATGACCTACGTCGCGCGCGTTCACTCACGGTTATAATTAGGCCTCCTTCCCTTCGTCGCCTGACGCTGAGCGACAAACACGATAACGATAGTTTTGGGATACCGAGCGAAGCGTTCTTCAACGCGCAAACCATCACTGAGCTGAATGTCCCCCCATATTCCCTCCTACACTCATTCAAGTATAACATCCTCGATGCATGCCACTCGCTCGTGGTGCTGAACGTAACTTGGTCGGAGTCGCTGCTGGGTGTACGTCACGCGTCGTTTTCAGTGTGCGTATCTCACTCGCGGACTTCAGATATTGGTCAACCCGCCGCGGCTGGTGCTCAGCCCTGGTAATACCGCTGAAGCGTTGGAGAAGATACATTTTCAATCCGGCTGGTCGCGGTACGGATCCCCCGCATCCCCATCGTTCTTTCCAGTTGCTCACTCTACCGATACCTTAGGTCTCACGATAAAGCAGAAATCGCGCTGTGGACTCAGTACCTCGTTGATCTCCCGTTCGACTCCATGCCTAAGTTAACGGAGATTCGCCACGACGCCATCCGATGGCCGACAAACGAGTATGTGGTCTGCTTGTAGCCATGCGCGTCCAAGTTAACGGTCCTTCCAAGACGCGATATCGCCAAATGTCCTTGGGTACGGGCGGGAGATGCGTTAGCCGAACTGGGGATCGCTCTCGTTGACCAAGATGGCAAGAAATGGCGTACTCGGTTGAAGATGCGCGCGGGGAGGGCTTGAGCTGAGGATCATGTGATCGGAACGAATACTCGAGGAATAATTCTTACTTGAAGCTTGAAACACAAGCTGTAACATACTCTACTTTCTCAAGTTTAACAACATGTAAACTAGGAGTCCTTTAGCGGGGATGATGTGACGGTCCGCCTCAAACTTGTCTTCTCCCACAACCTCGCACGATGGAGACACACCCCCTACCTGCTCAACTCATTCGCCTCGTAGGCGTGCCGGACTTGAATGTTGTGCGAGAGCACCTGCGGAACCATTCGACACCTCCCGGAATCTCCAATCCCTTCGCGTCCGTCGCTGATCTCCAAACATTTCGTCAAGGCCTCGACATGTATTTCTCGCTGTTCTCCCCCATTCGGCGTCTGCCAGAGGACGTCCTCTACCAGATCTTCCACTACCACGCGCAGTCGGTTCCTGGCGGACGCGACAACTTTCGAGACAGAGCGTCTCACACCCCTGTGCGGGCCCTTGCGCAAGTCTGCGCATTCTGGCGCGCTGTTGTCATAAACAGCCCGAGTCTCTGGACTCAGATCGACGTCCGGGCCATCGAAGAGGTTGCATCCAGATCGGGGGCAGACGCCGCATCGAAAGTCGTCTCCTTGGGTCTCGAGAACTCAAGAGGCGGACCACTGGATGTCCGCCTGCAGCGGTGCTCGCGCAGTTCGCTGGAGATCCTCCCAATGTATCTCCAACGAGCAAAGCATTTGCACCTCACCACGCTGCAACATCCGGAGGAAGTGAAATATCTGTCTACCATCTGCGCCAACAACGTCCCACAGTTGCGCGACCTTCGGATAACCGGGAATTCCCTTGCCGTAGGCGTATTGTCTGGGGCGCATCTACGGGCAGTGGATTGGACTGCGTCAGCCGTTAATCTGAGGCGTCTGTCGGTCAGCGGAAGCTTGATTTCCCAGATTCCTCCCCAGGTTTTGGGCAGGCTCGCTTCATTGGAATGCACTGTCTACGTTCCGGAGCTCGACGAGAGCGTCTCCATCCTGCAATCCATCCAGGCTAGCGTTCACTACTCGCTAGTCTTCTATCCAACCTTCTTCCCCAATGACTACAACGACACGACCGTTCAAATCAAGCCCACAACATCCAGTATCACCCGGCTCACCCTGGCCGCGGGTGGTTTGAACAACCGGCCTCACGGCAAAGAGCAGACGACGCAAGTCTTTTCGAAAATCATGCGAGCTTTGATGCTTTCGACCCTCCAAAGTCTCTCTTTCGAGGGCGCACCCGCGAACGACGGTCAGGCGCCAATGATGCTTCCTTGGCCGCATGCAGCTTTCCTCGACCTGGCATTCCGCTCGCAATTCTCTAACCATCTGCTCTCACTGGACCTGGTTGGCGTGGATATCTCTGCTGTCCAGCTGGATGTGTGCCTCCAACACCTCCGGTCATTGCAGACTCTCGCCATCGCCGACCCAGACCGGAAAGCTGAAAGCGATACCGAGACCAAGGCGCTTGTGTCGACACCACTACTCAACAGGCTCGCTGAGACGCAACCCACGATCGAGAACCCCATCGTGGCGGCGCCTTCGCTCACTGAGCTTCGCATGCATTCAAAGCTGGAGTTCACGGACTGGTCGCTTGCGCTGGCTTTGCGCGCTCGGGCGATGATGATTGGTCGGAAGAAACCGTTTACGTGCCATATCTATGTGCGGGGCAAGTGGACTGAGGTGACGGATGCGCGGAGGAAGATGGTCTGGCAGCAGACGGCGGATTTAAGGCAGGAAGGTCGGTTGAAGATGTCTTTCTCGTCTGAGAGTAGGATTTCGTGGTCTACGTCGTAAAATGTCCTGTGTATAGTAGCAAAGAAAGTCGTCCTGCGCGAGGTCACATTCTCTGATGCGCCCACTCTCTGCTTCTACCGTTCCTCGTCTATTCCGTCATGAGCTCCACCGCGACGCACGACTCCGCCAAGTCGCTTTGCTCCCAGACTCGTGATTAGTGAGCCATTGCGCCAGCGCACGCGCAAATCCCCAGTTCCGTGGGTGTCCCGGGCTGACCAATCCCTTGAAGAGTCTCCAGAAAATTGGCCACATAAATATCAGCACGATGCGGAGAGTCCTTGCATACACCGGAAATGGCTTTGGGTTCTCTCGAGACGACGCACGCTATGCGCGGCACGGAGTTTTGGATTGACTTTACGGAGGATGACCCGGAACGACCAGTGAACCTCCCCGCCTTGACGAAGTGGCGGATACTTTCGGGACCGCTCTTCCTACAGATTATCATCGCATCGACGGCGTCGGGGTATGCGTTGGGCTTTCCGACCATGATGGTGCGTTCTGTTGTCCGATTTTGCGCGTCGTATGTTGCTGAGCGGCACGCCAGACGGATATCCACTGCACACAATTCCAAGCCACTCTTGGCCTCGGCATATTGTGCCTTGGTTTTGCGGTCGTACCGCTGTTTACCTCGCCTCTCAGCGAAATGAGTGGCAGGAAGCCGTTGTACCTCGTCTCCGCCGTAGGTTCTACTCTCGCGCATCTCATGGGAGCATTGTGAGCGCGTCTTTCGGCGGTTTCTACACTGCTTTGACGCGCTGTAGATCGAAAAACGCGGCCATGATAATTGTGGCTCGACTGCTACAGGGTGCGTTTGGCGGTGGCGTAACGATTGTCGGAGGTTCCATCGCAGGTTTGTGCTCGTGAACCGTTCTCCCAATGTTCTCTGACCAGGTTCTAGATATGTGGCATCCACAAGAGTGCGCGTGCAAACAATAGCGACCCTCGGTTCACTCACTCGTTCCTCAGCCGCGGTCTCCCCATGTCAATCTTCACCGTAACCGCTCTCGCAAGCAACGGCCTCGGACCTCTGTTCTCCGGTTGGGTAGAGCAGAACCCGCATCTCGGCTGGCGTTGGATCCAATACATCCACATGATGTAGGTTTCCTCTCGTTCTCGTTCGACCACTCCAAACTGAGTGCCTCCAGCCTCTCCGGTATCTGTACACTTCTCATAATCTTCACGATGCAAGAAACGCGCTCCTCGGTGTTGCTTTCCCGACGCGCGGAAAAGATCCGTCGGGAGATGGGGGACAAACGCTATATCGCGTGTGGGGAAGAGCGCAGTTTGAGCACGATGGTGTACATTTCGTGTACCCGTCCAATTTGTGAGTTTTCGCTCTTCCTACTCTCTTCTCTTTGGTGAACGCATGTACAGATCTTCTCCTCAAGGAGCCCGTCGTCGCTAGCTTCAGTGTACTTACTTTTTTTTTTCTAGTCTTTCCACCCATCTCACTCGCAACAGGTCTGGTTTAGCTTCGTTTGGGGAGTATATTATATCCTCCTCGCGTGCGTGGTTTTCCTTGCGTACTTCACAACGCCCTCAAGTCCATTTACAGTTCCATTCCCAACATCCTCCGGAACATCCACCACTTTTCGCCGGGTCTTGTGGGGACGATGTATCTGGCCTTGATGTGAGCAACTTACCTCGATGCGGCTCTCGCTCTCAACGTGGCCGTTCAGCTTCGGCGTCTTGTTGGGCTTCCTCACGAGTATCTTGCAAGACCGAATCTACCAACAACGCGTTGCTCGAAAAGGACCCGAGGCACGGCTATATTTCGCTTGCGCATCGGCGACTTTCTTCCCGCTCGGAATGGGCATCTTTGCGGTGGCTTGTCGGACGGCGCCGGTGGTTCCGTGGATCGTCATGGCCATCGGGATCGCGATATGCGTTTGGGCCGTCTTCGGCGTGTATGTGTCGATATACGCGTATCTGACCGACTGGTACGTTCCTCCTCTGTTTTTGCAAGCGATCTTTGACATGCGTGAAGCTATGGGCCTTATGCGTCGTCGGCTCTGGCGGCACAGTCTCTGCTCCGCAATACCACTGCAATGGTATTTCCGCTCTTCGTTCAGCACATGTTCAATGTGCTCTCGTACCGCGGCGCCAATGCGATATTCGCCGGGATTTCTGTCGGCCTGATCCCGATACCCTACGTGAGCCGTTCCAATCCGAAAAGTTGGAAGCTGATTCTTGCAGGTGCTGTTGTTTTACGGCCGTCGTGTGCGTGCAAAGAGCAAGTTTTCGAGAGCGGTTATGGGTCCAGACCCACAAGACGTTGTAGAGACGGTGACGACGCAGGATGTGCAGGTAGTAGAGGCGAAATCGGAAGTGTAAAATTGCCCAAGTGGCCCTGATGACCCTTTGCCGCGGCTTGGCACCTGACCCGACCCCTCATCCTCTTTTGGCCTTTGGCCTTCCACTCGTTTTCCTCCTGCTCTCCTCCCTCTACCATGGCGCGGGAATACGACCCAGAAGCCACTGTGGCGCGCCCACTCCTTGCGCTGACCACCTCCGCGCCATCCTCATCGGCGTATACTCGTCGAAGACGGCGAAATCGAATGGTGGTTGCCTGTGGGGCCGTCACCTTCGTCTTCATGCTGTCCTACGCATATCTAGGGCCAGCAGCGGGGCTGCCGGTCCCCGAGACCATTGCGCCGTATGCGTATCGCCCTGAGAGGCCATTTTTCGGAAACGTTCCGCCGCCGCCGAGCCATGCACACGACGACCACGACGAGTTGGAACATCCGCATCCGGCGCCGGAGAGTCTCCCAGATCGTCCACCGCTCCTGGAAGATATCCCTTACGACGTCGATGAGGGTCCGGACCCAGACCACAACCTACCGCCACCTCACAACGACGGCCTGGGTGACCATGCATCCCAGCCACCATCCGACGTCTCCCATGCCGGTGATTACACTGCGCATTTCCTCTCCGAATCAACACCAGCTTCTCTAGCTGCCGCCCGAGCGCGGTATACGCTCAAGACGGGACGCTCACCTCCGAAGGGGTTCGATACGTTCTACGACTTTGCGAAACCGCGCGGATGCCTCGTGGACGGATACGACGGCGTTTTTGCGGACTTTGCGCCGTTCTGGCAAGCCGAGAAGCGGCGCAAAGGGTGGTTCAGAGAGCGAGTGAGGACTATGGCGGAGAAGGTGTGTTGCTAGCCTTTTATGCCTTTCTCTCGTCCGGGACGTCGGCTGACGCTTATTTTCCGCACTCCGCAGCTCCGAGGAGACGCCCATGGTATCACGGTTCTCACCATTCGCGGCGGCGCAGTCCACCAGCCAGAGACCCAAGGTGGGTATTTCGATGGCGATTGGGAAAGGACCATAAGCAAGGTGCGTTTTGGTGGTGTATTTGATCCGTTTCTAAACGTCTTTCCTAGTTCGTGCACTCGCTTCCGCCCATGCAAGTCCTCATCAACGGACGCGACGAGCCCCGTGTTGTATTTGACGTCGCGGAGCTCTTCTCTGACGAGTCTACCACTCTGCCCCACGACGTCGCAACACTGTCCGATACCAACCCTTTCGGCCAATCACCTGCATCGACGGGAGAATTCTTCAGACCGAGGCAGGCGTGTCGACCGCCGAAAGCCACCGGTCTTCTGGAAGATGTTGCTTGTGCGTGTTTAGTCTTCGTCGTGTTCTGAAGCTAACTATGAGGATAGTTTTGCTTTCAGCGTCCTCTGCCGAATTCACGACCGACCTCGTTCCGGTGCTGAGCATGACGAAGATCGCAGACGGCGCATCTGCGACCGTGGGCGGCCACACCTGCTTCGCGGACATTCGCTTCCCTGGCGAGTTCTACTACCGCCAATCGTTCTGGGCCGGCAAGTTCGAGTACCCGAACAACATCGCCTGGGAGGATAAGAAGGACGTGCTTTACTGGCGCGGGAAGTCCAACGGCGGACACATTCGGAACCAAAACCACAAGTCGTTTCCGCGGTTCAGGCTCATCGACCTTGCGCGTCAGCCCGAGGTTCGCGCGAAGGGCATTCTGGATGTGAAGATCACGGAATGGCACGAATGGCATTGTACGGACAACTGCGACGCGACAGCGATTATCGCGGAGTACAACATCAGCCGCACCAAGGAGCCAGCGGAGGACGCGTACAAGTACAAGTACCTCCTTGACGTGGACGGCAACTCGTTCTCGGGACGGTATCTCGGCTTGTTGAGGAGCGGTGGGCTGGTGTTCAAGAGCACCGCGTTTGCGGAGTTTTTCTCGCCGTGGCTGGTCCCCTATGAGCACTACATCCCGGTCCAGCTTGACCTGAGTGACTTGGTCGAGAAGGTTGAGTGGGCGCGTGCAAACGATGCTGAGGCGAGAAGGATCCAGGAGTCGGGGAGAGTGTTCGCGGAGCGGGTGTTGTCGGACGCGCAGAACGACTGTTATTGGTTTGCGGTGATGATGGAGTGGGGTGCGTTGTGGGGAGAGGCGTGAGTGGGTTCTGGGCTCGATGGTGTTGCTCTGCTTTAACTTTATTGGACTAATATGTATGTACTGTACTGCAAAACTTTGAGCTAGGCTGCTTCCGAGTGGTTCCTCAATGCGACGAGCCATAAAGTGCTGAAGCACGACTTTCTCTCTGCGGCGCGTAAGACGAAGATGGAGGAGGCAAGGGCGTCAGTGACGAAGAAGAAGACTGCAGCGTGAGGCAAATGGGAGGTGGAATCTATAAGACTGTATAAACTTTGCATAAAAAACGAAGAAGGTCCATGACCAAAATTGGGTCATCACATGATCTCAGTAGTTCTTTCCTCTTGACCACCACCGCGACGCGTCTCAACGTGCCGTTATACAACAACAACCAAGTTCACTGCTCCGCACCAAACCATGTCTGACGCGTCTCTGCTCTCTCGATCAATCTTGAAGTCGGTCGCTTGAAAACTCAAGGCTGCTCTCGTGCAGTGCGCACAAACGCGCACTGTCTGCGATGCTTCTCCCTCAAATTCATGCCCCTGCTCCTGCTCGTCTCCACGACGGCGTCGTGTCTCTTCGGACGCTCAAAGCTTCGCGTTCTCGTGCATTTGCATCGCAATTCTTGTTCAGGTCAGACTTGAAAGTCAACAAAACTGGCCCGTTCCCATCTCACATTCTTCAGGGTGTTTAGGATACAACATTACTTCGACACGCAACTCTTTCGACCACCAAGCCCAAGAGAAATCAACCTCGTTCTTACAAGCTCCGGCGTTTCGCACTAAAGAAGCGCTTTGCCACGAATCCGCACCCTGTCTTTCCCGCTTGCGTCTGAGCACCAACACCACTGCAGATACCTGAAGGGCCGGCACAACAGCCTGAGCCACAGTCCGCAGCAGACAAGCACTGGCCACCAATGAACTGCTTGCCAGCACCGTTACCAACGTTCGGGACACCAGCAGGGTCGAATGGCGGGCCACCAACGTTGGGAGGGGGAGTCGTCGTCGAGGCAGCAGTGGCCGGGGCCGCAGCAGGTTGAGCAGCAGCAGGGGCGGCCGCGGCTCCAGCGTTGTTCAAGGACGACGAGCCGCTGACAAAGCCGCATCCCGTCTTCCCTGCCTGGGTCTGGGCACCGACACCACTGCATATCCCAGATGGGCCGGCACAGCATCCAGAGCCACAGTCGGCGGCAGAGAGGCACTGGCCGCCAATGAACTGCTTGCCGGCGCCGTTGCCGACGTTCGGGACACCGGCAGGGTCGAATGGTGGGCCTCCGACGTTCGGAGGAAGCGATGCCGGTGCGGCTGCAGCTGGCGCGGCAGCGGCAGGGGCGGCAGCAGCAGGCGCAGCCGGGGCGGTCGATGCCGAACCGCTCACGAAGCCGCAGCCTGTTTTCCCGGCTTGGGTTTGAGCCCCAACGCCGCTGCATATCCCTGAGGGCCCAGCACAGCAACCTGAACCACAGTCGGCGGCAGAGAGACACTGTCCACCGATGAACTGCTTGCCGGCTCCGTTTCCAACGTTAGGGACACCGGCGGGGTCGAATGGTGGACCGCCATTTGCTTGGGCGGAAACGTAGCTCGCGAGAGCGAGGAGAGAGACGATGGCGAACGATTTCATGATGTTAAAGGGTAGTTGAGAGAGAGAAAGTAATGGATGAGCACCAGGCTCGAGAAGAACGGTGTGATGGAAGAGGGGAGGAAAGAACCTGAGTTTCGCTCGGCACTACCGTCTTTTAAAAGGCACGCCCCGGGAAACCATCAGAATGATCTTCGCCATTTTGTTAATCAGGATCGCCGTCTTGGCGAACTCAGTCCTCCTGCGCCATTGCGTTAGCACCGCCGTATTATTTCCTGAAGCTCGAAGCTTGTCGTGCGCATGAGCATGCGCGTGCGTTTGGGGTGGTGCAATTCGACCAAAAAGCAAGCATACCGAGAAACCTTGCTGCGCGTGCACATGGGTACGATCATGGACCCATGCGTACCATGCGCTCGAGTTCGTTCTGGTCGCCGAGTCTGTGTCGCCCTCCCGACGGCCGTTGCGCAACGAAGCCGCCGAAGATCCGCCAGTAGTGCATGACAATGCGTGCGCCCACCATTCTCCTCCGCTCTCGGTGTTGAGGCAATGCGTTTCCAACGTTAACATCAAATGCTTGGCAACTACTCGGGGCTACGATGCTGAGGCACTCATGCAATGGCAATCCCAGGCCGTGTTGGCACCCACGACGGTACTTGTTGACCGCCGGTTTCAACCGCAGTTTGGGCAATTTTTTGGAAGGGGAAGATCTACAAGGCAGTAAATATCTCAGTGCTATACAGTAGCTAACCCACTGGCGAAACATACCACCTCCCGAAATAACCTCAAAATCCATCCTTCTGGAGGTAATCCTGATAAGCAACCAAACATAAGATATATTTCAAGCCTTGGGGTACTTCAATCACACTTTTTGATCCCATCAAACCCTCTCATAACATGCAACATGCAAAATTCCACAGCACGGTGAAAACTGGATTTTCATGATGATCTGCAAAATAATCAATTTTGCAGCACCTCTTGTGAGCTAGCAGATAGGATTTTCTGCCTAAAGATTGGTGAGTAAGCTCGGAGGACATTTAAGTTTATTTCTATACCACCACCAGATCAAAAAATGATTGACATGTCACTGCTTGACAGCTTGTTTCGCCACCATGTAAATGACCAATATCTGATGTCCCTAAAGGATGTGCTCGTTTGCTGCTCTATATACTCCAATTCTTTTGATATTTTGTAGGCAAATGCACCCTATACTGCTGCACACTTCCACAAAATTTCAATTGATTTCAATCAATTCCTGCTGCACAATCTATCTGATTTCACCTGACACCAAGTTTGTTTCGCCAGTGGGTTAGCTACTGTATACTTGATACCAGCAGAAAACAAAGAAGGTTGTTTAGTGACATGGCCACACCTAAATTTAGCTGCAAATGTAACTGCACTTGGGGGGGGAAGTAAGCTCCCCATATTGGATTATTTTGCTTGAGGCCAAAAAAAGTTTTTTTTTTTTTTTTTTAGCAAATTTTCCAAGGAGTTTATTGTTTTGTCTTATTTAATATTTTAGGAGGACTTCAAGGTTTTTTTAGTCGTATATGATTCTTATTGTTTTTTTATGGATTTTTATTGGAAGAAGAAAGACCCAAGCAGTCCTGTGGCTCAGATATATAATCAAGAGTAAATAGGGCTGTCAACCGTAATGACCGTAATCAGTCACCGTAATCATACTCTTCGCCCCTTTCCGGGACCGTCGGTGCCCTCCGGATCATGATTAGTAGCTTAAACGGTGCGTATGACATGCACCTTTCATGCGATGAACCGGGAGTCGGCCCAGTATCAATTGCCGGCCGGCTGGCAGGCAATCATTCATGCGCCGTGTCCGTGATTACGGTGCGGTCAGCACGGACCGTAAAAGCGTTTACGCCCCCTGTGAGAGGTTTCTCCCTGGGATTTTTTCAGGTATTGGGTGCGACTATAGTGTCTACCGAATGGTATATAACACCTCCCAGAAGCGGCCTGCGGTGGCCCGCAATTGCGGGATTGATCGGACGTGGGAATTTACGGTGCCCAGCCCTAAGAGCAAGAAAATCACCCTCCTTGCCTATGATGCCTGTACATGTATTCTAGTTTTAGCAAAACTGTGCCACTGTATTTTGGTCTGGAAATTGCTTTATCGTGCATTGGTTTTCTAATTGGCTGGTGACATTCTCAATAACTACTGATGAGCTATTCTGTGGATCTCAAGTTTTCTTCTGGTTCTGGAGGCTCTGTTGTTTAAAGAGAGCAAACATTTGAACAGGCCCAGATGCCAATGGCATCTGGGACTGTTAAAATGATAGGTGTAAGTATTTGAAGGAACAATTGTTTTGCGAGGCAAATACTATTATGCCCTTCATGGGGTGTGGTTCATGATGATGTTTTCTTGGCAGGGCTAGGTACTAAATTGAATAAACAAGAAAGTTAAAAGAACTAATTGTTGGAATTTGGACATCATCATCCTCAGTATTTTGTAGAATCACAAGCCTCCACCCTTCTCTTGGCCATGCCCCGCTGAGTTGCCAGTGCTTGTAATTTGAACATCATTAGGCTCTTTGAATTCCACTGCAACTTGAAGGCTATCATGCAGGTGTTCAACATGTGGGCCTGTCTGGAAATGAATCGATTCCGACTGTATGTCACTAATGACCGAGTGTGGAGCATGACTGCCCATCTTGGTGTTTCTGAAGACATAACAAGCCAGAGCATTTGTGACCAGAACATTGGTGATTTGAAACATGGTTCTGTAGCCAGTGGCAATGCTACTAGCATAAAGCATTGCAACAACAAAGGAGTTGGAGACAAGAGCAGCACTGAAAGGCTAAAGTCAGCAATCGAGACAGACTTGTGAACCAAGGACAAACTCACAGATAATAAAGCTGACCATCTTGGAAAACAGCTCGAGAAAAATAGGGAAGCTGTCTTCCAGTAAATAGGTTTCCCAGCTTCCAATGCATGCTTGCATTGGTGTTGGCTGAGTCATGGTAAAATGTTCCCATAAGCTTCCAGGAAATAAGCAGGAAAACTGCTGTATCATGTCCAAGGACAAGGACATTCAGTATTGCTGCCTCACCCTTAGATGTGTCAAGGGATTTGAGGATACAGTATTTTGTTGTGCCAATGTTGGAAGATGTGATTGCAGTGACCGCCATGGATGAGCACCCAGCAACTGCAAGCCAGAGAATGAAGAGAGGAATGGTGACATGAGGGTGGCCCGACCAGATAGCTTGAGCTCGCAGAAAAAAGAGCAGACTTGTCAAGGAAATGGCGACAGCGAAAAATGACAGTGAAATATGTCCCACTAGAGAGCAATGGGCTCCAATGGGAAACTCTGCACTGGTTGGTGAATGGGAGTGGGCTTAAACATTGACTTACTGAAGGCTGCACAGGCAAGCATAAAAGCAAATGAGGTGATTCTGGAGGGTGGTCATTTACAATCTATTACAGGCAGGCTAGAACTTACCTGGAGAAAAAGTACACAAATGTTGAGAAAGTAATGTGATGTTTGGTGACCAGTCTGTAATCATTCTTGAAATTGACCAAGATTTCCCATGTATATGCCTGAAAGTGTGTAAATGACCAGAGTGTAGTGGCTGAGGGATCGGGTACTCCAAGTGTTGCCATCACTAGATAGTCTGCGGTCATTGACTCGAACGCCGTTTCAGGCGCCAACCAAGCAAGTGGCGTATCTGGGTTCGGGAGCTCACTGGCAGCACCTGATGTCATGCTGTGGGTGGTAAGTGGAAGTAAGGCATCCACTGCATTGCCGGGGCTTAAATACAGATGCAGCCGCGGAACGGGAACAAGATGGAGGAAGTTGAACACACGCGAGCGGTCAGGATTGGATGTATATTGGCAGAATCACCGCCTTCCGTGGGTGTTTGGAGTGGGAGTGTGGAGATAACCTGCCGCCTTTGCGCAAATAGTGCGAATCAACTAGTAGGACGCGGATAGGTATCTGCAGTGGTGTTGGTGCTCAGACGCAAGCGGGAAAGACAGGGTGTGGATTCGTGGCAAAGCGCTTCTTTAGTGCGAAACGCCGGAGCTTGTAAGAACGAGGTTGATTTCTCTTGGGCTTGGTGGTCGAAAGAGTTGCGTGTCGAAGTAATGTTGTATCCTAAACACCCTGAAGAATGTGAGATGGGAACGGGCCAGTTTTTGTTGACTTTCAAGTCTGACCTGAACAAGAATTGCGATGCAAATGCACGAGAACGCGAAGCTTTGAGCGTCCAGTGGAGACGAGCAGGAGCAGGGGCATGAATTTGAGGGAGAAGCATCGCAGACAGTGCGCGTTTGTGCACAGATTGGACTCACGAGAGCACCGACTTCAAGATTGATCGAGAGAGCAGAGACGCGTCAGACATGGTTTGGTGCGGAGCAGTGAACTTGGTTGTTGTTGTATAACGGCAATGTCGTCCCGCACGTTGAGACGCGTCGCGGTGGTGGTCAAGAGGAAAGAACTACTGAGATCATGTGATGACCCAATTTTGGTCATCAGCCTTCTTCATTTTTTTTTTACAGATTCCTCAAGTACACCTCCCATTTGCCTCACGCTGCAGTCTTCTTCTTCGAAACTGACGCCTTTGCCTCCTCCATCTTCGTCTTACGCACCACAGCGGCCTCTTCCACCGTCTGCAGCACAAAGTCGTGCTTCAGCACTTTGTGGCTCGTCGCATTGAGGAATCCACGCTTGCGCGACACTTCCGGGTCCGTCTCTGTCGTCATTTCCTAAAATAATCGACATCGAAATCAGCGAGCAAGGCCAACAGAGAATACGAAGCGGTTCTACGCACGACGACGAGGCTGGATTTAACACCGAACACGGCATCGCTGTATAGATACGGGTCGCCTTTGAAATATAACGCCGTGGTGAGCTTCTCAAAGCCCGGCGCCTGTCAGAAGAACTTGGTGAGCGCGATCCAGGCAGGCAAAGCGATAGGTACGGACGGTGAGCATCATATGTAGATGGGCAGGGCGGAAGACGTGTCGGCCCAATGCCTTGAGGGCTTCTCCGACGGTCGCATCTCCGGGGATTGGGTACGAGACCGGGCTACCTCGGCGTGAACGCGGCGTATCACGCCCTAGAAAACACCTACACGATGGCACGGAAGAAGTAATCGCCGTTCTCCGTGGTGGTGATACGGCCGCGACATTCTGGGCCACTGGCAGCACGGTCATCGTACTAGAGATGCAGCGCATGAGCTCTCCAGCAATGGTTCCAGAACAGTATTTACCTGGTTGTCGTACTTGCCATGCCCGTCGGTCTCCCATGTATCGATAATCGCACCGCTGATTGGGTTGCCCTTCAAATCGAGGACACGCCCCTCGACCCACATGTAGTCGCCCTTGCCTTCCGAGGCGATACTCTCCCCATTCTCAACTTAATTTACGCGTTAGGAGATCGCGTGCCGAAAAGCGGGAAACGAACAGTGCAACGCGTCTTCAGTGAAGAACGGTCCCAAAACAGTCGCCTCGGTCGCGCCTCCGGAAGTCGGGTGGTTCAGATCGTCGACGAGGCTCGAGACACCGAGAATATCAGAGAGGAGAATGAACTCTGTTGGGCGTCACCAAGAACTCTCGCAACGGATGAACATGCGTACCTTGGCGCAGCGGAGTGCAAGTCTGTCCGGTGCGGGTCAAGAACATGAGTGCGCTCCTGCGAGGAACATGAGAATTCGAGCGGACCGTGATGCTTCAAATACACCTACATCCATTCCTCCGACGTAATCGAGGTCTCCTTGACGAAGTCGTGCAGGTGGTTGATCTAGACGACGAGCTCGGTACCGTGGACAAGAAAAGGTTTGTCGCAGCACCCACCAAATTCTTCATAATGAATTTCAACCGCTCGTCAGTGCCTACAAACCGCGTCAATACCGAGCACAGTGAGGGCAAGAGATAATCACAGCCAGAGTTCATAACATGCACATTCTCCGTAATCGTCTCGGAGGTCATGTCGAGGTTCTTGGGGAGTTTGGAGAGATCGACGCCGGCCTCAGCAGCCAGTTTGGCTGCATGGGCCATTATCTGGTCGGTTTCAGCGCCGGTGGACATCGCTCGGTGGAGGTCGGAATCAAGGTTGGGTGCCGTGGGCCAAACATGACCGAATTGGCGGTGGGGAACTTGGTTAATCCTCCGGGCAGGTCACGCGGCAACCCGGATCCTTGTTCCGCGGGGCCCACTTCGCCTGCAGAATCAGGCTGCCTGTACCAGTCTGCGCCTCTCTGGCGCTTAAAAAGGCAAACAAAAAACCCTCTCCGCAGCGAGTTCACACAAACCAAACCAAGATAATGCATTTGCAGTCCACAACTTGAATCAACTTCGCAGATACAGATTAAGATTTGGCACTACGGTACTAGTAAGCTATATACACGAACTAAAGGGACTAACGCTACAGAGGAGAGTGGTAGAAATACGGCACGAGTGGACTCGCGATTGCAACATCGACAGAATTAACAAGAGGCGTACTGGTAAGAGGATCACTAACAAACACAGTCGGGTCGAGTTCCTGGGCCCGAGGAGAGCTGAACTCGTAATCATACAACGCGGACCACTCGCTGGCGAGCGAGGTACCGCTTGGTGGAGCAGGATAAGAAGGAGTCGGGTGTTGAAGGATGTACCCGTCGTAAGAATAATGCAAAGGAAGGGGAGGCGAAGGTGGTGGCGATCCGCCGCCAGCCAAAGCGGCGTAGTTGGAAGGGTCTGCGGTTGCGGCAGCACCAGCGGTCCAATCGCAATCGTGCGTGTAGAGCGCAGAAGGATCCTGTTCCTCGAGAGGTTTCGCCCTTGGGCGAAAGATTCTCGGCAGTCCAGAATCCTCCGGTATGGAGAAAGAAACCGGGCGGCCGGTTCGCGATTCAGGGAATTCGGGAGGAAGGACAGGCTCGGCCGCCAGATTTGGTGGCCGGAAGTAAAGGCTGGGAGATTTGTCCGGAGGTGTAAAGTGGTAGACGATTGATCGGATGGGTCGGTCGCTCGGCTGAGGACTAGGTGGAACACCCTCGTCGAACTGAACGCTTGTCTGCATGATATCCTGCTCAACCACGCAGTGGTACAGCTCTGGAAAGTGATTAGTAGAAGCGCAGTAGCAACAAACCGGGCCGTACCAGAGCTCCGACTGAGCTTCGCCCAATACGCCGGGATAAGTGGGGTGCTGTATCCATATGCAAAGGCCACACCATCGGCCGTCGTGGACACCCAATTGAGCCCAGTAACATCCGCGTGGATAACCTCGGTGTCGAGAACGACACGGAAGTACGAGTAATAGTGGGAGAGGGAGATCTGGAACGGCATCACGACCGTCACGAGCGGGACGCTGCTCATATCTTCGGGGCAGTCGACGCGTATGGACCGCGCGTCGTCGCCGCGAATGGTCACCGAGCTCCGCCGTCCGCGCTGAGTCGACGGCTGCAGTTGTATCGTGACATCTGTCTTCGGCGGCAGAATTTCTGTGAGCCGTATTTCCTCAAAGTCGCTTGAGGAAGTCGACGGCGATGAGGCCGACTCGCCGTCTAGAGAAACGATCTTTTCGTGCGAAGGAGTGACGGAGCCCTTGATGAGCTTGAGAACTGTCGCGACGTTAGACCAGTGGCGACTCGAGGAAGAAAATATGGTCTACTTCGTTGGTCCTGACACGTTTCTCGCATCTGCTGCAAGCGACTCCCGACTTGCTTTGGGGTTCGTCGCGTCCCAGTCGCAGAGAATATGTAGTCCGAGATGAAGCGGTTCCGCCTTGGATTGCGCTGAAAGGTCCTGTGGGGCCCGACGCGTGGAGCGGGGTCATACGCGTCGAGGGCTGGAAATTGGGTCAGGAAGTGAAAAATGAAAGGAAGGGATGAAAGAGACGCGCCATGGACCAATGCATCCTCGAGCGTGGAGGTCCAGACAGGCGAAGATTCGCCCTTTGGAATCTTGTAGCTGCGGCGGCCCAAAATGGAGGGTTCGGGGAGAAACTCAAGGGTAGCGCCCGCGCCGCCGCTGGGCATGGAGGAGGAGGAGGAGGGCAAGGTGCTCGCGACCACAGCAGCCGGTGGGTGCCTTTAGATATGTGGCAGAGTACGGCATACTTGACTTTAGTAGCTGCTTGGATCGGGACAAGTCAGATCTCTTCACGTGAACGCGCTGTCAGAAAACTTGACCATGTCCCGCCAGGAGTCAGACTCGGACGACGACGATAATGCCTCGCAGACCACTGAAGAGGAACAGCATGCACAACCTCCCCCTCCTGCTGCCTCGTCCGCTCCCGCACCGAGGGCAGCTCCCTCGATCGCGACCTCACGCGAAAAACCGAACTACCAACTTCGACATACGATCCGAGGCCATACCAAGTCGATCTCCGCCGTCAAATTTAGCCCGGACGGAACGCTCCTCGCGTCCTGTGGCGCAGAAAATATCGTCAAAATATGGTCCCCGCATACGGGCCAACTCATTCGCAATCTTGTCGGCCATGAAGAGGGCCTCTCAGACATTGCTTGGTCAAGCGACAGCGTCTTCCTGGCCTCTGCTTCGGACGATACTACGATCCGGATATGGGAGGTAGATACTGTATGTATGGTCGCCGGCATGACTTGGTTCCCATTCCTAAGAAGACGATCAGGGCCTGACAACGAAAACACTGAGGGGACACTCCAAATGGGTCTTCTGCCTCAATTACAACCAGGCGTCAAATCTTCTCGTCTCGGGAGGATGCGAGGGCGCTGTTCGTATATGGAATGTTGCCAAAGGTTCCCGTTTCTTGACGGATTTTTTAATTTTGCTAACATCGCGCGCACAGGACGGTGCTTGAAGACACTGGCTAACGCGCACCTGGACTATGTTACTGCTGTGAACTTTAACAGAGACGCGACCTTGATCGTGTCTTGCGCACTAGACGGCCTCATGTACGCGCAGCCCTTCCGCTTTCTTTCACGGCTTCTTACCACGCGACGGCAGCCGCATCTGGAATTCCAGCGACGGACAGTGCCTCAAGACACTCGCGGAGACGCCCGACGCTCTTTGGTCCGTCTACTGCATCCCGCTCGATTTGATGCTACTCGGAAAACGTCTAATCTCATCTATCATCTCTTCGCAGCCAACATGTACAGTTTTCTCCAAACTCGAAATACATCCTCTCCACTGCGCACGACAGCGCGATCCGCCTTTGGGACTACCAGACCACGCGCTGCCTCAAGACATACACGGGGCATACCAACAAGAAATACTGCATCTCCGCGTGCTTTAGTGTCACAGGCGGCAAGTGGATAGTCTCGGGCAGCGAGGACGGAAAGGCGTACATCTGGGACCTCCAAACGCGTGAAGTCGTGCAGATCCTCGAGGGGCATACAGGTACGCGGCGCGAGTCGCCGAACCCGTCAGCGTCAGCGTCATCTAACGCCTTTTCCCTCCTAGACGTCGTTGTGGCGGTTGCCGTACGTTCCTGCGCTGCGATCGGGATTTCTTTCAGCAAACTCACTTTCACGCGCGCTTACAGACACACCCCCACTCAAAATATGATCGCCACAGGGTCGATAGAATCCGATCTCGCCATCCGCATATGGACGGACCTCGGCCCAGAGTGAAAGAGGCGAAGGCGGGGGCGACGCATCCACATGTCGCACTATGCTCAGAGATCCGCTAGTGATAGTATCCAACTTGTAGCACTGATTCGCTTTGATTTTATATTGTATCCAGGCTGTCTCCCAAGCGTACCAAGCCCTCGAAATACGCGAGTTTGGGTCCCCGCGATATAGACCGGGGGCCGTAAGCGACGCAGTTTGACAGCGGAAGCAAATTTGTGAGGGCGCCGGTGATTTGCAAAGAACACGCGACGTCGAATTTGGTTCCGATGTGCGCCACTACCGCGATGGATCGTCGGATTTATCCTCTCCTGGCGCACACGCGCATGCGGCGTTCGACGCCGCTCGGGTATCGGAACGGCAACGGAATGGCCAGGCCAAGTAAAGTGCTCTACCACTCGTTCTTTGATTTCAGATAGCAATTTACAGAGGGAGACCATCCAGTCCGGGATTACTGACGACGAAACGACGACGACGAAGGGGAAACTATGCGTGTACCGATACAGATGCGAATTGCAGCGTTGTTTGCGTCAAAAGAAAAACCACAACCACTTAAAGCGGTTTTGGCGATGACGACGGAATGCGGTTGAGACGAGACGGGAGCAGAAAGGAAACAACACAATCGGATGCTCGGATGGGCGGGCCTATTTCACCGGCTCCGCGTTGATGAGGTCTGGACATTCAGTTAAATACAAGGGCAGCCAATTCGAGAACAAAGACGCTCGACGCGTACCTTTGGCAACCTCCTTGTCGGCATCCGTCAGCCCTGAATCGTGCGCCTCAAGGAACGCGTCGACCTGTTTTGGTAACGTTAGTGCACCGAGTTAGGCACAGTGAAAGAAAGCGGCACTGACTTCGTCCATGACCCGGTCATCATTCTCACCGGCATCGAGCTCTGACTCGCTTTCCTCGTCGTCGTCCTTGGCATCGTCGATGGCGAACGGTGTCCTCTCCATGAGCGCTATGTTCGCAGCATGGAGCATGGGATGCGGTGAGTAGGCACTCGCCGGTGCCGGCTTACTGCTAGGCGCAGAAGCCGTATCTACGCTGAGCGTCGACGAGGAAGACGTAACCGTCGAAGTCGTCGTTTTGGCAGTGTTGGTGCTCTCGCTGGATAGACTCTGCTTCGACGTAGAGCGGCGCATTCCGGGCGTAAGCAACGACTCGCGTGCCTTGGGCTCCTCCAGCTTCGTGTAACGTCCAATCGATGGTCGATGGATGACCTGCGACCAGTCAACGACGCGAAGACGATAACAAGGACAAACAGACCTGGTGCTTGCCAATGGTCTTGCCGATCTGGTCGGTAAACAGGTTAAACCTCTGCTTGTTGTTGTCCGTCGCAATTGTCGACCAAATGTCGCCCAATAGCCCGCCGCTCGACACCGGCAGCTCCATCTCGGGGAGGGGATCGAGCCGGAACGAGGCAGACAGATCTGTCTCAAAGAACGACTCGAGAACCTCGTCGGCAAGTACAACCATGCGGAATCTACGATGGCTTTACAGATCACGTGATGGGCTGATGCTGGTACTCACGTTGCGAGGTTCAGGTACGGCTGATTGGTCGGCCCAGCTGGCGGCGTCTCTCCGCCTTGCTCGTTCTTTATCGGCTCCTCGTCAGAGGGCGGGAGCAGCGCATCTCCGTATTCGAACGCATTGGTCATGAACCGGCTCACGGCCCCCAAGTATGCGTCGCCAACTTCGTATCGGAAGATGAACTACAAAACCAGTTAGTCGGTTGCGGAATCCCAGCGATGAAGGAAACGCACCAAGAATGTCTCTGACAACGTCAGGACCTCGTCCTTGGTGAGGAATCCGTCCTTGTTCTTGTCGTGCATATTGAAGAACCACTCGATATTCTCCATGAGGTCGTTGAACATGACCCCGTCGAGACCAGAGACCAAGTCTTGGAATGATAGAGCTCCGCGACATGAGGTGTCCCAGAAGAAGAATAGGCGGTCGATGAACTCGTGTTCGGCGACTTCCCGGTCGATTCGACGCTGAAAATGACATGAACATGGAACTAAAGGGCGAAAAAACAAGGATTCCTGACCATCAACCCATTCGAGACGATCCTCTCATCCCTCGCCCACGTCGCAATCTCGCTGAGGAAGTACTGGAACGTCCGCAACCCAATTCTCGTCTCCGGCTTCTCCTCCGCGCCTGCGACAGCTCCATCATCAGTGCTCACCAACGCCGGGACAGGCGTAACTGGCTGCCCAAGCTCTGGCGGCGGCGGCACCATGCACATGGCCTTGTACAAGGCATCATACACCAAGCCCGCTTGCTCCTTCGAGAATCGGCCGAGAGTCCTGAGATTCCTGATCGCCGAGCGCTTGGAGAAGGACTCGATGCTATGGATGATTTCGCTCCGGAATCGCCTTCGCTCGGACTGGATCATCTCGTCGGTGATGACCGAGAACTCGCGAAACGACACGAGCAACAGCTCTTGGAAGCGGGTAATGGCACGTGCACGCGGGTCAGGCGAGTGAGGGTGAGCCGAATCGCCGAGAGAGGCAAAGTAATCGCGCATCAAGCTGAGCAGGAGTTAGTATTGCGGATACCGAGCCAGCAGTTGGTTTTACTTCAAGAAACCTCCATCGTCTTGGATCTTCAGCAACTCTTCGCCGTTGATCTTCAGTATCGCTGGAGTTTATGCCCTTTCAATGTTGTTTGCGTGGACGACGGAAGCAGCTTACCCAACCTGGAGAAACTAATAAGCAATAGGACCTTTCACGGACCGAACCTGCTCACCCGACTTGGAACAAGACCTTCGGTCCCATGCAGAAAAAGCAGTCGACTATCCGGAAAGCGAAAATCATCGGCATGCTGTTAATGAACCTGTCGCATTCCCGCACATCATAAGCCTCGAATGAAGGACCAGAGAGGCCGAGACCGACAAGCTGAGGAACCAAGGGAGCGACGCAACGGAGAGTTGCACATCGACTTCTTGGAAATGGTCGTGGATGATGGGCAGGCAACGCTGAACAAGTGATTCAAACACGCGCTGGTCTAGTAGCGTTCCATGCATGGACGGGCTGAAACTCGGTGAGCAGAAATGAATGACGTGAGCAAGCAGGCGTACGAGTAGTATCCAGGAAGCAGGCGGTCGCACAGAACCTCTAGGAGCCAGAAGGCCTGCTCTTCCGACATATAACTGAGGTCGTGATCAGCTTTCGCGCTCCAGCAAAACACGAAACAAACCCACATAAGAATAGCTGCAGCGAGAATATTCATCGCCTGGCAATACCCCAATTCCGGGTTCTTGAACGAATACGCCTGCAGTACCCTCCTCAGCGCGTTGATGCCCTCTTCGCTCTGATAGCCAGCGTATTCCGGTAACGACCGATGTAGGTCCTTCTCAATATCCTCCGTGCTCGTCGTTGTGCGGCCCACGTTCTTCTCGAGAAGCGCCTCGTAGAAGCCGGGGTTGGAGAAGCGCAGAAAAACAGAGCCAGAGAGCGTCTCCCACATTTCGCCGCGCAGCCTGTTGGGCAGGCCGACTTGGACGAGACGGGTACATTGTGGGTAGCGCAAAAGCGTAAGGTTTCTTCCATGGGCTACGCTTAAGATAAGCAACGAGAGACAAAATCATCGAAGAACTCACTTCGAAGATATGAGGTCCACAGTTTGATCTTGGACGCCTCCCGCAATCTACGAAAAATGAACGAAGGACGAATTGGCCACACAGGTAACGCACTTCTTGGGATCGCCCGGAAACTTGAACTTGAGCCCAAGCCCACCGTGGTAGGCCACCTCGCGGGGTGCACTCCCGCCATCCTCCTTCTCATCAGTAATCAGACTCCCGTCCTCGCGTTCGTTATCCGCGACCTGCGACGTCGTCGAAATGAGTGCCTCCGAGTAGCATGTCTTGACGAAGCCCTTGACGGCGCGCATCTGCCCGCGCTGCAGCTCGAGCTTAAGCGCGTCGCGGAGCAGCGAGCAGAACAGGTCCGCCGTTGGCCGCAGCGATGTCAGCTGCACGATCTTTTGAATTCACAGCCCGCATGAGTTGGTGTTATTCACTAGGACGGGTGCGAGCGGACGCACAATCTTGGACCCATGCCATGTTGAGAGGCTGAGTGCGTAGATCCCCGCACGCGCATTAAGCCGCTCGACCCTGCGGATGGTCGACAGCGGAAGGCTGAACTTGACCGACTTGCGGTCGATGGACGCGAACGCAAGGTACGGTGCCATGATGTACAGCTTGCCGGCCTGAACATGGAGAACATGAGTGGAACAAGAAGAAGATACAAAGCAAGAACGCACATAAGCATCCTCCTCGCCCTGCACACCGAGACTCAAGACCGCGTTAATGTCCATCTTCTCGACCTCCTGGTCCGCGTCGGGCGGCGACATGCCTTTTGCGCCCTTTTCATTGCTGCTGGGAGTGTTGATGAGCGTCGCGTTTGAGTTGGGTGGGATCGAGAAGAATATCTGCGTCAGCTCCTCCTTGGTGGGCTCCTTGAAGTTGCGCAGCGCAGTCGAGATGGTCGACATCGTAGGTCAAAGCGTCAGGAACGCAGGGATGGGCTTGGCTGCGCACGGGGACGGCGACGCCGTGAACAGAGTCGTGTTGTGTCGCAACGGAGAGAGGTGAGATAATGATGATGGCCGCCAAACACAGCCTGATGCTGAGTAGAGAATTCAGCTCTGAGCTCAGCCCTCAGTCTCAGTGCAGTACCTCGGGAAGTATCACTGAGCAACTATTTCACTATAAAAACAGCGGAACGAATGGATTCCTCGCGCAAATTTACAAGTACAGAGGTCTGAAAGCAATGGTGGGTCGCGCGAGATCTGGTGGCAAGCGGACGATGTGCTGCTTGTCGATGCGCAGAACGCCGGCGGAAGGCGCAAAGATACACCTTGATCGCGTCCTACTCGTCGTCGGAGAGACCTTCCAGTTCGATTCGAGGTATGTAGTCGAGGGCTTGCGGCTGGCTGCTACGAATGTCGAACTGCCATTGGAAGACAACCTTTGCATAAGCCTCAGTCGGAGGGTGGAGAAGCTTGTGGTAGAGGACGCGAATGTCGGTATCGGAAATAGTACAGTTCGACGCCACGGGGCGGATCGGTGTACTATAGATTGTTGGTGCGCGCGACGGGAAAGGTATTGACGATTGGACACGCACGACAATGGAGGGAACGTTGTTGGCCTGAGCTTGCTGCAGGCTGTCGATGACGCTTCGTGCGTGCGGCAGGCGATTGGAGGGCAGACGCGCAGGAAGGCTTTGAGCTCCGCTATTCCCTCTGGGGTGATTAGCCCGCTCGTGGCGCAAGAATTCAGCATTGTCTGGTCAGGGAGGTGAGCAACACGGCACGGGTGCGAGGTGACCGAGGCGCACATTACGAACGTCCTCATCCGAAGTGTGAGCGTCGTCGTTGGCACTGCTAGGTAAGGCCAGACCTCCCCTCAATCCAGCCTGGTTGCCTGCACGCGCAGCGAGGCAGTCTTGTGGCAGATTTGAACGCGCCGCACCTCTTTCGCTCGCAGATTCGATGCAGATCCGCCAGTCGCGCCCTACGCGTTCTAGGGTAAGATATCGTTCCGGCTCCAGCGAATCTACTCTCACCTTCACTATCTCCTCACCCCAAAGCCGTACATACAATCGTAGAACAGAAAGCCGCCCAATGGGTCTCTTTGGAGCGGATAATCGTGTCGAGCGCTTCTAGCTGAGACTGTACCCTGTTTGCGACAGTGTGAAGACCAACTGGGGCAGCGGGTCCATTGGGACGTGGATTAGTTCGTAAGCGCGACTGAGCTTGGTGCCGTCGACTCTGAGATGCATTTTTCAGACTTATTTCCGGTGGAAATGAGGCAGAGGCGCACATGGATGTTGGAAGGGCGAAGGCAAACCGTGACACGCCGGCTTTCCGTCTCCCACTTTGGCCGTTCGGGCAATCGCCAAATCCAACTTCTCGTCCAGTTCTATTGAAGATGCTCGGGCTCATCAAGTTCTTCGTCGTTTCGCTCTTCATCTTCGCGCGCGTCGCAGAACCACCTGGACATCGAATTGGTGCTTCGCCTGTTGCAACGCTAGCGGGTTTTTACGGCCGCTTCCTCCGCGACGCGCTCAACTATCGCCGTGTCGACGTTCTCGAGCCCAGTCCTCCGAAATACAGACTTCGATTCAGCGCAGGAATACTTGCTCGCGAGTTCGACGCGAACACAGGCAGTACCCGCCACGCTTCTCAAGGCCCCGCAGTGGCAACACTCGACATTTGTTCCCTCGATCCCTTGCTCGCCCTCGTTAACCCGGCCATATGTCTCCCGACCGACGCACCGTCATTCCCGATGTATATCGTCTTGGATGCATCCGATGGTGTCTTCCATGGCCCAATGCCGCGCCTACGTCCACGATTCGCTGCCACCAACAATGCCTCCATAGCGTTCTTGCGCGAAGATATTGCCAGCGAGTTGCTCGTCCCGATCCCATCCAAGATCGACCGCCCAAGGTTTCCGTGGAGAATCCAACAGCTGATCGACGCTCTTCCGGACCCCGACTCGCTGCACGCAGGAACCCTCGCAATTCACCTCGTCGTCTGGCTGGTCCTCGCCGTCTGCTTGTTCCACACGGTCAAACGGGCCTGGTGTGTATTGGTGCTGTTAAATCGCGTCGTCAGAGGTGGTTTGCGCGCCGGGTTGCAAGGATTTGCCGTGGTTCTCGGTTGGCCGACAACAACGCCATTCGGTCCTCGTCACAGTCGTGAACAGTCTGGGCCCGGCATCGCTCACGGCCACGATTTGGAAAAGCTCCCAACCACGAAGCTCGCGCATCGCGTCAAAACTGGCCAAATCCGCAGACCTCGTCGACCACCAGCCGTAGCAAACGTCAACGCGTCGACAGCGGTCCTCCGGCGGGCTCTCGCACCCGAAACCAGGTCAGCCTTAGGCGAATTGGACTGGTTGCTGAGCGTGGAGTGGCTGGAAATGGATCAGTCGTCACGTGTACGTGACCACCCAGAAGCAGACGAACTCGACGACGACCAACTTGCTAAACATTTTCGCTGGCTGCTTCAAGCCGAAGATGATCATGAGGCTGACGGTGCGCGTTCGTCTTGGGTGACTTGTTTGTGCGGCTTATTTGGATTAAGCACCTCGCGACGTTCCGTACCTCGATAAGAAAGAGCAAGATGATCCTACTATCTGTGCGTTTCGTCCTTGTAGATCCACTCCTATGTAGTCCTAAATGTTGATCGACAGGCCCAATGCATCTTCCGCTTCCTGCGGTCAATCTTGTCGAGGTCCTCTTCCTCAGCGGATGGACTAATGTGGACGGACAGCTGGTTAGAGGGGATGAAACTGGTATGTTTCGTGGCCTCCTGCTATTCCAGCTCATGTCCTCCAGCTGAAGAAGTCGTTATCGCTGAGCGTCAACCACTCGCAATACAGCTTCCGCCGGTCGATGTAGTGGAGACTCTTGACTTGAATGAGTGGAATAGCGCGGTGACGGAACGCGCGGGCGACGTTCAGCCTCTGGAAGAAACTGAACACAATCGAGGTGCGTTTGGAGCGAACTTCATGTCCATGACTACCGTGCTTACGATGATTTACAAGGACTGGCTGTGGCGCCAGTCGCAGATCGAGGTCAACCAGACAAAGCCGATAACGGAGGTATGCTCTTATGCCCGTATCGGACTGTGGTCTCTAATGGAGCCCGAAGTCAGCGATGGCCCACGCAACGGTCGTGCGCATGTTGTCAATCCTGCGCGTGAGTATCTCGCAAAGAATAGTTTTTGTGAGACTAAGGGTCTGTTCAGCCGACGTACAACCTCCGCAAGATTTTCATCCACGGCCACGATCTTCCGCCGCTTTGCGCGGTTCACGCGCGTACGAATTCGGCACTCAGCCTGGGACCTGGTGTCTGCACCTCTTCCGCACATGCCTCCCGGCATCATTATTCGTGGCCCTGACATCACAAGCGAGGGGATGGAGACTGGAGAGCAACAACGGCTAGAGGACGAAGAGGACGCAGAGGAAGAAACGCGCAGGAGGAACCCGCGCGTGCATCTCTGCACTGTTTGAGGTGGGAACTGCGAAGAGGTGGACGTGCGGCAGCCATGGCGGTGGCTCCATGAGGATGTCCTCTCCTGTCACGTGATGGAGAATAGTCGCGTATACATTACTGCCAAAGACAAAACGAAAAATAATATCCTGCTACGACAACCCTTTCATACCGCCATCTTCGCCCTCGACCCTCTGCCCAAAGCGGACCGCTGCATACAAAGCTTTATTCTGCGTTGTGGTCATGCAACGACCAATGCCGACCAATGTCGCCAGTTCGCGCATCCGGCGGCGCTCCTCCTCGGTCCGGTCTGGTTTGAGAACCTTAACCAGTCGCCGTAGCACAAACTTGTCTGCGTTGGTGAGAAGACGGGGGGTTCCGGCGCGTTTCAGGCGGTCAAGCAAAGCCATCGTGGCAATATAAACGTCAATCATTGCGTCTTGCTCGGCGTCGACTTGGACTTGCAGGCTCGTGGCTGGTTCGGTGTCGTCTGCCGCCGTCTCGAGAGGCCCACCAAAGACGTCGGCCACGATCGCGATAGGAAAGTCGCCGGGAATGAGCAGCGGGCCTTCGTGGGGTGTTGCGGTTCGGCCAGCAGTGAAGTTCAACAACCACTTGGGGACGGTAGTCGATATCGTCTGCCCGAAGAGCGCGTAGACGAGCACCAGCGACGCGGCGAAGGCAACGAAGACGCCGACGGCGATCCAACTCCGGTGCGATGAGTTCGCCAGCGGCTGGTCCGGCGATGCAGACGGGGGTATCACGAGGTGTGTGTCGTTGAGACTCGAGGCGGCGGCTGCGACGGGGAGCAATCGACTATAGTGTTCGTAGAGCGACGTAGACCGGAGGTCGTGGTGAAGTCGATACGCGACGCGAGAGACCACAGCGAGAGCAGCCGTTGGGTTGGCGGCAAGACTGGTGACCTCGGAGACGTTGAGAGACCGGACCATCGCTGCCAGGTCGGCAGCAAGATTGACGAGCGCCGAGACGTTCCAGGACTCGCCCTGGGCGGCGAGGTCGACGAACGCGATTCTAGAGGCAAGTAGGTTCACATCCGTTTGCGGGATGTGGGCAGCGAGCTTGACCCAAGCGTTATTGGCGATAGTTGCCGGCGCAGGGAGCGTCGGAATAAGCTGCAAGCCGAAGAGCTGCGGGTCGACCACGACGCGGGAGACGGAGCTTTGAAGGACGATCAAGGTGGATATGAACAATGCAGCCAAGACGAATAGAGAGAGCATGGCGGGGAAGAAGCCAGAGACGCACAACAGACCTGCCCAAATAAGCAATTTGATGGATGTCATAATCAAGTGCTTCCTGCCTTCTGCTACGATGTTGTCGCTCTCAGCGCCCTCGTACGCTCTGCTGAGTTCTGCTCAAGCGCTCCTCTTCGCTGCCAAGCTCTGCTTCGCTGTCTTCGGACACCAGCCATCCAAACCCAAGCCACCCGAATTCCTCCTCCCAACTGAGACCATACCCTGGTCCCCAACCCCATGCTCAATGCATGTCCCGACTACGGCATTCCCCTTCGTCGTCCTTCTTGGATGCATTTTTGTCGCATGCTTCGGCGTAATTGCCTGCTTCAATCGCGGCAAGGGTCGTGGGTTGACCATCTCCTCCCTCCTGCTACCCCTCGTCGTCTTCAAACGGTTCCCCCTCGAGCTGGCGCCCTTCTCAATCAACCCATGGGCCCCGGCCGGCTTCATGCTAAATGCAGTTGGTCGTCAGCTGGCCGAGCACGGGCACCAGTGCGGTCAGACGCTGCTCATAGGCGCTCTGAGCCATACCTTCTGGGTGGCTGCCCTTGTCGGCGCACGTATCCTCTGGCGTCGGGTCCCGTGCGTCAATCCGTACGTAGTGGCGCTCGCGATCATCGGGATGCTCCCCTTCTCCGTCGTGATGTATTTTCACGGACATAAGCTGACGCCTGGGCTCTGGCTGTTCTACCTGTACCACCAGGCCGATCTCCCGACGGTACAAGATCTTCACCAGGGCATCATCTGGACCGCGGGATTCGTCTCGTTGCCGTCGACTTGGATGAGTTTGGATAGAGCGGTGCGTTCCGTCCTGCAGCGCGTATCCCTTTACTTATCCGTGCTGCAGTTAATCCTCGTTCCCGCATTCGCCAATATCACGGTGTTCTGCGTCTTGTTCACTGGATGGACCTTCGTCAAGGCAGCACAGTTGGTACAAGACTTTCGCGTTCTCCCCCGATATCCTCCCACACACGAGTTCATCGGCTTCATGTTCACAACCACGTTCATACTGGCCTTTGCCCTCTTGGTTGGACTCGCAATCATCCTCATTCCCACCGTCGTCCTTCTCGGCCTCCAACTCGAGCTCACATCCTGGGCTATCATTGCCTCCCCAATCGCCTGCGAGCGCTTGCAAAACATCTTCCGACAGGCACAACTCCTCCTACCTGCATTCCAAGCAGCGTGTCGTCGCGATTTCGCGCATCTACTTCTCGAGCGCCAACAAGCGTTCGTAGATACATGGCAAGGTGGATGGGGTAATCTGTCGTGGCCGGAGAAACTCGTGCGTGTTCTTCGCTCTCTTCTCTCTGCATCGATTGACTCTTCCTCAGCTTGTGCTCATAACCGTCCTCCTGTTCCATCTGCGCTTCACAATCGCGAGTCTCCTTCCTTCGATGACGGTGCTTGTTCTGTTCGCTAACCGTCGTCAGAAACCACTCAAACCGCACTATCGTATTTTCGCCCGACAATGCAGGCGTCGGCTAGGGCCGCTCTTTCGGTGCGTCACGGTGCTATTAGTATTCTTGGGCGTTTCGCTCATCTGTTTCAGGTAATTCGAAGGCGCGCACGAGAAGCAGGGGCCCCAACTACCACCAACCACCAACCCCGCGATGCTCTCAACGACCATCGGCCTGTCCGCAACCCGAGCACTGTGTTTGAGATGGCGCTCATGGTACGTCAACTTGGTTCTGCATTCCTGGTTTTTTCTGATTTTGTGCAGACCGCAAGTATCGTTCATTCCAGACCTTACTCGTTCCCCCGACGCCCCACGATGAGAATCTGCCGCGACCGTCTGCTCGAGCCCTCCCAGCCGCCAAGTACATACGCGGTTTCGCGTTGTAAAGTGCAGCAGCGCTCCTCTTGAGATCAAGCCTACAGCGATCGGACGAGGGCGGACCATTCGTGGCAGCTTCGCGATCTGCTTGCTTGACAGTAAAGAGGAGCGTGGGCCGGGAGGCGCTCAGTGGACTGAGATTTGCGAACGACCTTCGTGCTGGGACTCGATTGAGAATCCGCATCGTGACAAGCACCGGGATGGCCATCTCCCGCGCGAACTTGCTTTGTGGACCGTCGAGTCGGGTGCAAGAACAAGGGCGCTTCATAGCGCGCCTTGTCGCACTTTGCTGTCTCTCTCTCCTTAGCGTACCTGAGGCTGTAGTGTAGTTGCAATCCATCAGTTTTGTGTCAAGAAACTCTCTTCCACCCGCGACCTGCAACCGACTTTACTGTCTATCGACTGTCCCCTTCTCGGGCCGCCCTCTCTTCCACAGCAATCGAACCCTCCCCTCTCATCGTCGACGATGGCCTCATCCCCGCCCCGGCGGAATCACTCGACATATCCCCAGCCCTCAACTTCGACCAGTCGAACCCGGACTGGTGCCTGAGTGAGTAGCCGGCCTGAGATCGCTCATCGTACCCTGCTACATGTTTCGATCCTGCTCCGGCACTACTCGCTGCCAGGGTCTCCGAAGCTCTACCCACAGGCGCCGGCGTCGAAGTGAGCCAGACACCCGTCTCGAATGAGCGCGAAAAACTGCGCGACTGCGCAGCCCTTGCTCTCGACCACAGTTCGCTGGTCGCACCAGGCTGGGGTTGAGGCCGACCGACGGACAGCGAGAGGGCAGGTGGATCCTCGAAGCGTATCATCGACAGATGCTCTGGAGCTGTCTCCAACGCGGGTGGGATGCGAGCGCGAGTGGATGGCGTTGGTGTCGGCGGTGCCGAGGATGACACGCTTGACTCGAAGCTCGGCAGGGACTGCGGTGCGCGCTCTTGGAGATCTTCCTCGTTAAGGCTGAGCTGTGCTGCTCCGAGAGACGCGTTCACGGCATCAAAGTCCATGCCTGGCGAGTCGTTGCCTGCTACCGCAGCCCGGGCGATGACGCGTGTCTTGCGCTCGCGATGCGGATACAACACATATCCCAACCTGCCCAACCTCCACCCGATCGCGCCTCCGACCGCCATCCCTTGCATGGCCGAAGTGCCAATGAGCAGCACAGCTTGTGTGGGGGACAGTCTCTTGACGCCCTGCCACAAGTTTTCGATCCAAAAGTCGGATCGTAGACCCGCATGGGCGATCTCTACAAGGGAGTCGAAGAGCGCGACAGCAAGTGGCATCCCGAAAGCCACCGTTGCAAGCGCGAAGCCCGCCGCGATTAACGACCACTGGACCCGCTGAAGACGTGGGCGATACAACCTCACGAACCCCGCGAGGCACGCCAGGGCGATAACGAGCGGGGTGGCCACAAGAACTGCATTGGGTATCTGCTGGTGGATAATATCGCTGAGAAAACCTCGCGGTACCGTAGGTCAATATACGCACAATATTTATGACCGGCATTATCGTGGTTGAAAGCAATGGGTATCGGAAACGAATGGTGGTACGCGTTAAAAGACGCGTTGGTCACGAAGACGCGACCTCTTTGCCTCATCGGTTCTGCAGACTTCCACCACTACTACTAGTACTAGCGGCCCCAACCACACCGCCCGGCAACTCAAACCAGCCCGACGTCCTCAAAACCTCAAGTTATGTTCTGTACTATTGCGGGGAGGTGATACAGTGCGGTAGGGTACTCGATACAACATACAAAAATGTGTGTAATGCTAAACATGCTCAAATCCATTCACACTAGTCCATGGATTCACCACCGCCATCTGTATCGCACGCACCAACGACTATTTCTCAGTGCGCCGCCCCATCGTCCCCCGGAATCACATCCACCTTGTCCAGATCGGCAAGGCAGTCGCCCAGAATCTTGACCGCACGCAGCAAATCGGCCTCTTCAATCACCAACGGCGGCGCAAACCGAATGCTATACGAAATCAGCGCTGGTGGTCCGCGAAAGTAAAACGCAATCGACGAACATGTTAACATGGGTCGGCTTGGCCAACACACCGCGGCTCTTGAGCAACAGGCACAGCTGCCATGCCGTGCGGCCCTTGGTGCTCTTGGTCTCGTCGATGACCACCGCGTTCAACAGCCCGCGGCCCCGGACTACGGACACGAGGGGCGAGTTCAGCGCCTCGACAGCGCCGCGGAAGGTCTTCCCTAGTGTAGCAGCGCGCGCCGCAAGCGACTCGTCGACGAGAACGCGGAGGGCAGTGAGCGCAACGGCACACCCAAGCGGGTTGCCGCCGTACGTACTACCGTGCTCTCCTGGCTGGATCGTCAACATCACGTCCTTGTTGGCAAGCACAGCGGAGACGGGATATACTATATTCTCGTTAGCGATGCGAACAAAGGAACTTGAAAGCGACCTACATCCACCACTGAGCGCCTTGCCCAGCAACACGATATCCGGACGACTATCCCCGGCGACCTTCTTATCGCTGAGCTTGAAGCCCAGATCTTCCTCACACGCGAGCATCTTGCCCGTCCGCCCCAGCCCCGTTTGAATCTCATCGCAGATCAAGAGCACATTATGCTTGGTGCACAACGCGCGGACCTCCGCCAAATACCCCTCGGACGGGACCACAATCCCCGCCTCTCCCTGGATTGGCTCGACCAAGAACGCCGCAACCTTGGCTCCATGCAGCTCCAATGCATCCTTTAGATCCTGGGCATTATCATAGCGAATGGTCCGCTGCTTCCCGTCCTTGTCCGTGAACGTCGGCCCCACGAGCGGAAGGAACGGCCCAAATCCCGTGCGCGATGATGGGTCGGTCGACATGCTGACCACACCAACAGTGCGGCCGTGGAAGTTGCCTTCAACGCTGAGCACGATCGCTTCGTCCGCAGGCACGCCCTTGACCTCATATGCCCACTTTCGTGCGAGCTTGATGCCAGTCTCGACGGCCTCTGCTCCCGTGTTCATCGGCAGGACCATATCGTAGCTGGCGTATTCGTGGTCTTGAGCAACGCCGCGACCAGGAACAAAGTGGAATTGAGAGAGCTCACCCGAACATCGCGGTCACCTCCTTGGCGAATCGCCCAAAAACGCTGTTGTAAAACGCGCGGGAAGACAGCGTAAGCCTCTGCGCTTGCTCGACGAGCGTCTGTACGATCGCCGGATGGCAGTGGCCTTGGTTCACGGCGCTGAAGGTTGTTCAGCATTTTTTGTTGGTGGTGGGAGAAAGCAAGGCACAAAAGGCTGACTTACGAATACGCCGAGAGCATGTCGATGTACTCATTCCCCTCGGGGTCCCACACTCTGCAGAGACGCCCATTAGCAAGCTGGTACAACAAAGATGGAGCCAAACGCACTTGGCCCCGAGCGCACGATCAAAGACCACCGGCAACGGATGGTAGCTGTCCACAGCAAAATCCACGCACTCAGCCAGCTATAAGAGCAAGATCGACAAAGAACACTGACTTGTGCGCCCCATGCTCGTGTTCGAGCTTGATAACCTCCGTCGACGAAATATGCGCCTCGCCATTGGCCGAAGCAGCATGTTTCTTCGAGAGGTGCTTCTTGGCATGCCCATTCATGCTCTCGAGGGCGGTCTCGTGCAAGTCAACAGGCGCCATGGTTGCTCGTTCTTCAAGATATTTCTTTTCGTCGTGGTGGTTGGAGGGAGAGAGGGTGGAGTGGTGCCTTGACACCGACGCAACGCGGCGATCAGCTTCCCCCCAAAATCGGACCTTGTCCTGCCAAGCTCCGAGTTCGAGCTCGAGCTTTAGCTCCGCCCGACCGCCACCTACTCGCCTCCGCACCGGTAGCTCGTACTCCGGGGCCGCAATAATATATACACAGACTACAACCATTCGATACATCCAGGAGTAGTGTACAACAAAGGTTCGCTACAAATTCCCTTTTACTTTCACAAGCAGCGGGCGGGCGGCCTCGGGGAAGAACCCAATCGCAATCGCCATTGCCGCGGCAATCTAATCAAATGCGCCGTCGAACGCGTCAAACCATCGTCTGCGCACGAGATTAAGCGGAAATCTATCTGCAAGCCGAAGAAAACACGTACCTCGATGGCGGCTTTTCAACCACATACCGGACCGCGCCTCCCTCCCGCACGATCCGCACGCGATTCCACTCCGCTCGTGTCGTATTATACCCATAATGGTCGAGCTCCCTCAGCTTTGGGCAAAGCTGCACGAGCTGCATGATCACACCATGCATCCGCGTCAAGTCGAGGGTCACCGCACCCCAGAGACCCTGCCCGCGAAAAACCTCGAGGTGCTGGAACCGCGGTAGGATGTCGAGCCAGTCCTCGAGTGTAAAACCGGCCGCGTAGCGCGGAGGCATCGCCAGCCATGTGATATTGGGGAATAATGCGGCAAAATGCCGCAGCGTGTCGGGTCCGTCGAACGAATCGAGCCGCACACGCTTTATTGACGCAGCGTTCAGCCCTGATTCCGCAAGCGAAATCAGGGACGGCGGATCCAGAAGCGGGATGTCGAGGCTCTCAAGTTTAGTCGAGCCGTCGAGCATAGCTACAACAGGAAAAGTTGTTTGCAGCCCTCGCAGCTCGGGAAGCGCGTTGGGCGCAAGATAGATTTGGTCGATCGGCGTCCAGGAAAGATGCATGAGGTTTGGATGTGCAGCAAGGAAGCGCACGACATGAGTGTCGAGTGTACGCGTTCCACCGGAGTTGAGAAAGAGGTTGAGATGCGTTAGAGCAGGGAACTTGAGCTCTGCGAGGGTCCCAGCAAGCTCGAGCGGTAGTTCGAGGTACTATTGTCCACCAAGTTAGTCGTCGAAAGAACAAAAAGAGAGCACACACCTCGATGTCGCGACACCGCTCCAGTAGCCTGCGCATATGCAACGCATTCGCCGGCCTTATCCATGCATCGCCACGCAACACCAGCCTCGTCAGCCCTTCGAATCCCCACAACGGATAGCCTAAGCTCTGCGGATCTGCCGTCCTCGTGGGCGCATGCATCCCAAACAGCCCCGCCAGCCCCAAATGCCTCAACGCAGTCTTGCCCTTGAGCGCCTGCATCACAGCCGATTCCAACCCCGGCTCATCCGTCGGCAGCGCCGGCGGTTTGACCTCCCAACTCCAAGTAAACGTGTGCAGCCGGTCCATATGGCCCAGCGCAACACACATATTCCTCACTCGCAGGCTCTCGTCCACCGTAACCGTCGCACCCGACTGCGCGAGCAGCGTCCGTGGGATGCGGTCCGACGCCATGCGATTACTGCGCTCGGCAATATGCACCTCGCGGATGTTCCTCGCCAGATCCGCACGCCTGGCAAGGTGGGCCCACATCGCAGGCAGCAGGTGCCGTGTCCGGATGACGCGGTACTCGGTATGCCGTGGGACGACGAGCGCCGTGCACGCTCTTGAAACGAGCGCAATCGCAACAAGGTCCGCATGTTCGAGCTCCGAGAGGATCTCATCCAGCAACTCTTGCGGAAGCCGGAGAAGGTATTGCGGTGCTTGTACTGGGGGCGGGGCCGCTTTGAGCGTCGACACGAATGTCGTGTTGTGTTGGGGGTAGTGGTGGTAGTGATAAAGCTGGTGTTGTGGATAAAACGCATACGACTGGGTCAGCGTAGCCGCCGTCGTGACCGTCGTCATCGGAAGGGGTGGACGGGCAGCGTCGACGCCGCGATAGTCGTGGAGGGAGAGATGAAAGCGAAAAACAAGGTTTGAGAATAAACAACAACACAAAGTAAGCAGAGCATCAGCCCGTCCATCAGCACGCGTCAGTGACCACAAGAGCGAGCATTGTTCTAAACCCAAAAATCCTCGGCCTTCGTCGGCTCGTCCGCCCGAGGGTGGCTTCTCGACTCTTCTTCCGCCCTGGGTCTTCCCAGAGGCTCTCAGCCCGCTTTGACAATAGTCACTCATTGGCCCCAGGACGTTGATGTATGAACGTGGGCTTGCGTCGTCCCGTTCATTCAGGATCCCACTTCAGGTCACTACGGACATTGTGGGGAAACGGTGCCTCGAGGCATTAGATTACCAGGTTAGATGATGTCGATAACAGATGGCCAGACACTAGTCGCTCATCAGCCTCCCTCGAAATGAACAGAAGAGCAGCATTGCGCACCTCAATAGCCCCACCAACGTCGTGATTAGTGCCCAAACAAACGGCACCCAGCTACGAGAGTTCAGTAAACAAATCAGAAAGACGCGAACGAGACGCACGTAGATACGGCGAACTTTGCCGATTGGTAAACTCCCGCAACGGCAAAACCCACGATCGCAGCACTGAGAACCGCGCCCACGACACTGAGCGTCAAGAATGCTAGCAGCACCAGCAACGCGAAGGTGGTTCTCGACCGAACGCGATTGTGCCTCGCAGGCAAGGAAGACGCGACTGGTCGTAACAGCGGTGTGTTGACTGACGACGAATTCGACGGGTGTTTGCGGTTCGTGGCGGTCGGAGACGGGAGTGCAGCAGATATAGGCGTAGAGGGTAGGATGTTGATATTGGGTACCGCAGAAGTCCGTGGCGAAATGGGATGCGCATACGGGGAGCGCGGCGTCAAAGGGGACATCGGCAGGGCCGCCGCCTCCTTGCCCTTGCGTCCACGCCTCGTCTTTGCCGGCGGAAACGTGAGGTTCATGAACGCATACACTCCGCACAGCAGAAACACTGGGGTATAAAGCACCAGCGTCCAGTACAGCGTGAAGCGAAAGACGTCTTTGGGATGGACCAGGTATTTGCCAGCCGGCTGCATAGGCAGACGGTGCGGGATGTTGAGCAGCTCAACGCCGGGATTGTACAGCGACGGCCAGCTGGGCGCAGGGTGGTCGGTCGTCGTCATCGGGTCATGGCAGAAAGCAAGCAGTCGTTTTGATCCCAGACCACCACCATGCCACCCCAACTTCAAACTACTGCGGCCCGGCATGAAGTTGCTATGAAAACTCTTCCTACTTCTCTTCTCGCTACTCGTCGCCTTCCTCGAACGCCAGAGGCACGCGCGGATACCCGCCTTCATGGAAGCAATCCCATTTCTGAAACCACTCAATGAGCTGCCGATTATTCGTCGCCTGTGCTGGATGTGGTTTCGCTTGGCGATGTCTTTGAAGCGGCTCCTACGCGTCATCCCGCATGTGGATGACCCAGTGTCCGACGGCCGCCTCTTCCGATGCGTCTCTGTACACCAGCACGACTGTGGACGACTCGGCATCATGGACGAAGCACTCGGCCTGCTCTCCCACTGACCTTACAAGTCCTCGGCCCTCGTTCACGGGCTGGATATCGGTACGAATGAACAGCAAGGGCCGGATGCACCGAAGACCACTTCTCCGCTCTAGAATCTTGCTTGGTAAAAATAGTGTAGAGGAATGCCTCGTCGCTAACTTGCGACGTCTTTCCCTTGCTTGTTTCCTCGAGGATGTCGAGGCCGACGTGTCCTCCCATGTGCCGCTCGAGTCTTCAGTCAAATATTTTCCTTCGTTGGCGTTATTCTGGGTGCAAATCCCTTCAAGACGAGGATTTCATGCAAGAACAGAAAGTGTTTACTATACTTGGATCCTCGAAGTGATATAGACATTCGCGAGGCGGGCATAGGTCGTTTGAAGCAAGCAAAACTTTTGTTAGTGCTTTGATGGCCGCTGATGCACTCCTGATCGCCAACTCCCATGTCATCCGAGCACGAGCCTCCCATATTCCGTCTCCCGACGGAATTATTGGTGAAGATTCTGGACCTTGGGTCGCAAGGTCAATACGGCGACCCTCAGCTTCATCGACTGGCCAATGCTCGACTTCTACGACTATCTCAAGTCTGCTCTCGCTGGCACACAGTGGCTCTCGGAACGCCGGCACTCTGGGCTACCATCCATGTCCGTGTCAACCTCTCGACTCGGGTCCCCAGCGACTCTAGTCTAAGAAATCAACTGGAAACCAGGGCCGAACCCTTACTTCGGGCAGCACTCGAACGCTCCGAAAACACACCACTCACTCTCATGGTTGATTTACGACCGGAGTGGACAGACGGGCTTCTCCAAATGCTCATGCAGCAGTCGGAGCGATGGCTCAACGTGGACCTGACGCTCTACGGACATTCGATCGAAGGAATTCGATTTGTCAAAAACCGGCTGCCTCTACTGCGCCGCCTGAGTCTCGCGCTGCTCACTGGGTTCGACGATCCCCCTTGCAATGCGTTCGCAGTCGCTCCAGCCCTCACCCATGTCTCGCTATATGCGCCAGGGTGGCCGCCGCCTTCGCTGCCTTGGTCCCAGTTGCACGAGCTGACTGTGGATCCAGACACAATCGCGGATAATTCTGCGAGCATGGACGAGGCAATGGGCTGTCTTTGCTTTTGTCCCAGCCATTGCTCCGTCACTATCAACGACATTTACGTCGATGCCACCGGCTGGCAGAGCCCTGATGAGCCGACGATAACTTCCCCGATCGAGGTCCTCCACCTCGAAGCCAGCCAGGCCACAAACGAGCATACCAGCCCTCCAGAAACCCTCGCGCGCGTCCTCGAGAGTTTAAATCTGCCTCGTCTCCGCGATCTCGACATACACTCGTCTCTGGGCAAATTGCTTTCATGGTCCCCGGAAGCCTTCTCCGCATTTGGCGGGCGCTCACCGTTGATCACGCGGCTTTTTCTGAAGAATATCATTATCCACGACCACGAGCTGGTCAAAGCTCTCGCGGTAGTCCCCGCACTCCGCGATCTGTCGATTTCCGACATCCACAACAGCGACGCGGACGTGAACCACCAAATCGTAACCGCGGAGTTGTACCGCCAATTAACGCGGAATACCTCGAGGCCGCCCCTCGTACCCCACCTCCAACGTCTTTCATGTGCATCGCTCTTCGAGGAGCCCGAGAACGACGCGCTCTTGCGTGCGCTACTCGAATCTCGAATCAAACCACCCGATGTCTTCAAGTTGGATTGTGGCGTGTATGCGGTTTCAGCGGCACTGCACGATGTAGGATATGATCTATCGGACACGGAGGTACGGATGGAGAGACTGTCGAAAATGGTAGAGCTTGTCGGTCCAGGCCTGAACGCATATATACATCTGGATTTTAGTGATGCGTGGTGATACAAGTATGCGAGCAGGAGTTTGTTTTCAGCACTTAGATGGAATTAGAAGGCCAGTACTCCGTAGAATGCAATACCTACGCGTGCAGTCACGACTCGTCATCTTCTTGACCCCAACCTCCATGTCGACCTTCACTTCCATATATCTTCCCACTCCCGATGCCACGGAAGCCGTATTGCTCAACAATTCAAAGTCCGAGCTCCAAACCATCTTGAACGGCTGCGCGACTGATTTGGCGCGGTACGACGCGGAGATCGCCACAGTTCAGCGACTCTGACCCGACTCGAGTCCGAAAGACAGAGTTTAGAAGACTTTCGAGTGAAGGTAGTCGGTGTCAACGCCTCGCTACATCTCGACGCCCCGGTTTATCGTCTCCCGACGGAGTTGCTGGCGGACATTCTGGAGATCACGACTCGGGAGCGGTATCAGCAGGATCACAGCCCGTTGTACCAGTTGGCCAATGGTCGGCTCCTTGAACTGTCCACAGTCTGCTCCCGCTGGCATACTGTGGCCTTGGGCACATCCGTACTATGGACCACAATCTTCGTCAAAATACGCGGCCAGAACGCCAAAAACTTGAAATCCGACTTCGGCAAGAGCCATCAAGACTTGCTCAGAGCGGTCCTTGCCCGCTCAAGTACCCTGCCACTCCAGATACACCTAGACCTACGCGAGAGTATATCATGGGCTTTGGCAATTTACCCATTACTCGTCGCTGAGTCGGAACGCTGGACCAATGCTCATTTGACTCTCGACACGTCCACGACCATCCTGATAGGACCTCTCAAAAACCGTTTGCCTATTCTTCGCAGGTTGACGCTTGAAAATGCGTCGTTCCACATCCACAGCATCTTCGAGAGCGCTCCTTCCCTCACTCATGTCTTCGTGGAGCTCGCCTCGCCCTTCGACCCTTTCCCGAAACTACCCGTCGCACAACTCCGACGACTCGTAGTCGTCCTAGACCGGGACTATATGCATGATCCCGATTCCCTGCAACACGGACACCCTGGAGCTAGCAAGCGATTTGCTGGAAAAATGCTCCGAAGACTGTTCTGTCGCCATTCTCGGACTGCAAGTGACCGAGGGCGGCCTCACCGACCCAGTGGTGTCCCGTATCAAGACCCTCGAACTTTCCATGAACGGGCTTCTTCCCTCTTCCCTCGAGTCGTGGGACATGCCCTGCCTGGAGACCCTCAGCATCGAAGGACCGACCCAACCACTTGTGTGGTCCACGGACAGCTTCTCCGCGTTCGCCGCTCGCTCTCGCAGCCTCACGAGGCTCGACCTCAAGGGCATTTTCATCTCCGCCCACGAGCTCGCATCGTCCCTGGAACATGTCCCAGCGCTTTGCGAGTTATCCGTAGCGGACGGGGACCGGAATGTTGGAGGGGTCACCTACTTGGTTGTCGCAGCAGAATTCTTTCGATGCCTTACGCTGGACCCGGCCGGCGACGGAGATGGACTCGTTCCCAAACTAGAACGACTGACTTGCACGGCATTCTTCAGGGAATTCCAAAACGACGCGCTGCTACACGCAATGCTCGCGTCCCGGATGCACGCAAATGGTGCCTTTGCTTTCCGGGCCATCGTGATGTACCCAGAACACAACGTGTATTGGCCAGAAGAGCGTGTTGCCCGCCTGGAACATTTGTTGGCGGATCTGAAGGCACAAAATCTCGTTGTGGACATTCAAGTTAATCGGGATCGGAAGCTTGAGACGGACGGTGCCGAGTCTGTTGACGGACAACCGAGGTATCGCACGTACGACGAGCAGTAGATAGGAAAACTACTCAATGAGTTCTGCCTACAAATCTGAACCCAGTACCAGGCCAGCGACCGCAGCAAGATCCAACCGTACTCTCTCAACACTTATTCCTTGCCTCTTCTCCATACCCGTCACGAAAGGCTTGCGCAACAGTTCCGGATTGCGCTTGGGCAGGCCATCGAGCCCTCGTACGATTTCCCGGATGTGCTCGGGTACCTCTTTGAGTGGAATGGTGTCGATCTTGGTGATTATAGGTTGGATTGCCCACTGCCCGTCGCGATCTTGCGCGAGATGGATGAGGTGCTCCAGCATCGCGAAGTCGTATCGGTTGAGTAACGTTTTCGCGTTGATGCAGACGTATATGCGACGCAGCCTGTGAAGAGTTGGTACAATGAAGCGCAGACGCGAGGGAGACGAACTGTTTGCGATTTTCGATATACGCGTCGACGAGCGTACCCCACTCAACACGTCCGCGTGCTCCGTAGCCAGGCGCATCTACCAGAACCACATTACGAGCGTGGCCGGGAGCAGCCAGCTGCCAACGAAAGAATTTGAGTGATTTCGTCGCGCCCTTGCAGCAGTCAGCTTACTCAGATTTCTGCAACGAGCAGACGCACTGGCTTGTTGCTGGTAATAACCAGATTATGCCTTCCCATCACCAGGTTGAGCAGGGTGCTCTTGCCGGCGTTCGCTCGCCCGAGGAAGACAGCTTCCGGTTCAGCTTTGAGTGGGGGAATTTGTTCAGAGTTGACCGCTTCTGCCAGGAACTCGGCGCCAGAGTATCGCAGTCCAAGACCAACATGAAGTAGCCTCGTCGGCTCTGAGGCCAAGGAACGTGCTATGACCGTCGGAACATGGCGGCGAGCAAGAGGCATACCGTGACGTCGCGCGGATCCACTCTTGCTTCTCACCCCTTCGGACCACTGGTCTTTGGAACGCATGAAATGGCTCGACTGTACGACAAGTCGGGCATGCCCGAGGGACCCGACAACAATCCAGTGTTTCCCCCGGAGATTGAGCGAGAGATCATGGAGGTAGCCGCACGTTCTCCGGGCACTGCGACTACCCTTGCACTCGTCGCTCGCCGCACCCAGATCTGGTGCGCATTATTTCACCCTTCTACTCTCATTTTGCTCACTTGGAGCAAAGGATGGAACGCCTCATCTACGAAACCGTTACTCTCGCCTCCCCCACGGTCACCGAGCGCTTCATATCGGTTCTCAACTCTCGCCCAGTCGAATTCTTTTCCAAAGCAGTCAAGTCGTTATGCATACCCGGCGACATCCCGCTCGCGTCTGCAATCCGTGTTCTGCAAGCCTGCCAGGGCGTCATCAACTTGGCCCTCTGGCTGCCTCTGCAAGCAACACCGCTGTTACCCTACATCAGCGCCCTGCGCCCCCGCCGCCTCTCCGTGAACGTCAGCGGTCTGTTCGGCGCAAAGATGCCGCTCCAAATCGAAAACGAAAAATCAAGCCTTGCTGCCTGCGCGGACTTTACCCATCCATTCTTCTCGCGCGTAACGCACCTCGAGCTGGTTGACTGGCTGGTACCGCTCATACTCAGCGATACCACGCTCAACCTGCCCCTCCTTGCACCTCATCTCACCCACCTGGCGCTCGACGTCGACCCCTGTGTCGACGCGTCGGCGCTGGTGCGGCTGCGGGTACAAAGCATTCTCCGCGCTTGCCGCTCGCTCGTTATTTGTCTCGGCGTTGTCGACGACGACGACACCATGATCGTCGCCTCGGACGAGTTCAGCGATGTCGCCGCAGACGACCCGCGCCTCGTCATCTTGAGCGACAGCGCGGACGTTGTTGCGAGTTGGGAAGACTCGGTTCGGGGTTCAGACACGAATATTTGGGTTTTTGCCGAAGGTATTGTAAAGGAACGTGTTGGTGAGCCCTTTTCGTTACCGTGTTTGCCGTCCATTGAGCAGGCTGCAGGGAAATCGTCAATGTAATACCATCTGAAGAAGTCTGTATCATACTTGCATGTGTTGCGTGGTCCTTTCTTGGGTTTGGGCTTTGCTGACGAGACGAAGGTATTACTCTGTTGTACTCTGTGCTTCGTTTGCCTTGTGTGTAATATTATCAGCAATGGGCTGCACCAGGCAGTCCTTCCTCGTCTTGCAAACTCTCGTCCGACAGACACAAGCTGCTCCCGAAAAGATTACTCGTACAGAATCTACTCTATTGGTACCATTTCTCCCGTAACCGCTTCTTCTGCACCATGGGTCTCGTTACTGCAATCCCAGCAGCCAGCGCCGACACCGTCAGCACTAATTGCAGCTTGTTGAAGCCCTTGCTGAGGATATCGAACGTGTTCGACGGCGCCACGCGCGTGAAGAACAGGTCTAGCCCGTAGGCAAACACCAACGACGTCGACTCGAGCAGCGCTGGTGCGGTGATGATGTTCCGCGTCCCTCGCACGTCGTATTGATGCGACAGCGTCCGCCGCGGTTCATCGGGGATGAGCAGGTCGTAGGGTATTAGGTGCTCCTCCTGTTGTTCCTCGGCGGTGGGTTTGCGGTCTTTTGGTCGTCTTGGGTTCAGCATCCTCCTTTGCAGTTCTTGTATTTTGTTGGCGTTCGTGGCCACTAGAGAGCACAGAAGGTTAGCCATGGATTGATTATAGGCAGGAAAATCCGCACCGATGATGTTCTTCGTCGTTATCCCGAACTTTGTCGATGTGGTCGTAATGGCATTGACTCCGTACGGGTACACATATGACTGCTCCAGGACATCGACGCGCATAACGTCTTCAGAGAACGCGGACATCTCGGAGCTGCGACCAGGTCAGTATCATCCTCAATCTGCAGGCACGAGAACCCACCTCAGCGTCTTTTCGTCCACTCCACCTTCGTACAACTCGACTGTCACGAGTTTCCATCCCTTCGTCTGCCCCGTCGCAACGCCCTGGCCATCATAGTAGTGATAGACCAGCCAGTTCTCCGTCAACATCGCCTGCACATCACAGACAGCCTTGCCGCCGGAAGGCACCACAACGGAATATAACACGCTCCCCTTGGCCCCGTCGACGACATACAGCCCGCAGCCCGGCTCCGGCGCTTGCGCGCCTTGCGTGAGCACGACGAACATCCGTGGGTTGAGGTACTTGTACAACGTCGTGCGGTTGCCCAGGACCTTGCCGTACGACACGACGGGTCCGACGCGCGGGCGGACGAGGCGCGTCACGACTTCGCCCTGAGGGAGGTTGAGGCTCCATGTCTGGTAGGCGAGGTACCGATCCGAGAGGTTCAAGTCCAGTTTGATCCCGTGACCGACTACTCGAGGACCGTCTGCGAAGCTCTTGAGCATCGGGAGGAACACGCTTGGTGATAAGCTGGCGATGAGTTGCTTGCTCGATTCAGTGTCGGGGTATGGGACAATCTGCTACCGCGTGAGCGCCGATCCGAACAGTCTGGGCCCAATGTACCTGCGAAAACTCGTCGATCAAGATGAGCACGTCCGAGTCGGGGAGCATGAGCGCCTCGGCGAGTGGGCCGCGCACGACGTCTTGTCCTTCTACTATTCGGCTCGTATCCTCTTCATCCGTGAAAACCGATTGACCAGTCAGAGGGTCGATGCGGAATAATACCGTATCCACGAGGGTCTTGAGCGAAGTGAGCAACAACCAACACGAAGGAAACAAAGACTCGCATTCTCGGCACGTCGCTGCGCAATTATCACAACTTCCTTCTTTTCGTCTGCGCCATTGAGCACGAAGATCTTCAGTGGTCGTACGGTTCCTCCGACTTCATTTGCCCAACCCAGTCCAAAGACCCGTGTCCAGATTATCGCGCCAGTGACTGTGTCGATACCAGATACCGAGCCGTAGGGTGTAGCCACAACCAAAACTTGGTGGAAACCATAGACATCACGTGTGAGCGGAGTACGGGCATCGGATGCTGCAGCGACGACGGCGACGTCTTCGGAACCACCGACGAAGCGTTGGGCGAACGCGACGGCATATGCTGGGAAATCCTGAGCAATGTTCAGCGCAAACGCGAGGATTTTCAAGCACACTGACCCTAGCATCCGAAATTTGGCGCTGAATACGCGAAACGAAGGATTCTTCGCCTGTAACATCGCGAGCAACACGCTCAGGAAGCGGGAGCTCAACAAAAGCAGCGACATCGATCGACGCCAGTCCCTCTTCTCGTGCCCAGACGAGCTTGCTGCCTTCCCAGAGTTGAAGTGAGCCAGTCGAAGTCGTGATGACCAGACGGGTTCCGTCGACGGAGAGATGGGTGATGGTTCCGTGTCGGCTGGGGTCGACAAAAAATTTGTGCTCCACAGTTGCTTCGCCAGGTGTAACAACGTCCACTCGCGTCAGCTAAACGGCGGTCAAATGGCGCAAAAAAAAAGCGGACACAATGCCACGTACACCTTGAGCCGTGCCCCACAGGCGGGCAACGAATATGTTTCCCTTCTCGTCTATGCCGCCAGCAAACAACGACTGAGACCCTTCGTTGGCCGGAAATGTGTGAACGGACTCGATGACGCCCGCGGGTTGGACCTTGAGTAGCTTGGCTTCCCCAGACGCGTACACACCGACAAAGAACCCCTCATTCTGCAGATTCACATCCACAATGGCTGTCCATTTGAGGGTATCCTCGGTGCGTATGTTGGACTTGAGTGAGGGAATGAGCTCCAGGAATCCCAAACTGTGAGATTCCGGTTGGACCCAGGCCACGACGGTACCCGCGACCACGAATGAAGAAACGCGTGGTGGGAGGTGTTTCCAGGACGTATGAATGGTCGAGCCGTTCGCTCGGTCTATGGACGCGAAGTGGAGGACGGTTGGGGAATCCACGTTGTGGCCGACTGCGTATAGCGCCGTGTCGGTCGACACGAGTTTCTGGTATGGCCCTCTGCAGTCGCTCAATAAACCGAACGAAGCGAAGATTCGTCTACGCACCGGTCGTGCACCGGGATCTCCCAGCGCCATGGATGCTCGTCGACGCGTTGAATGACGGTCGACTGCAGCACATATTTGCTCTCGGCAACGTCGACACCCTTGAGTGCACCCTCCGGACCCTCGACACGTTGCTCTTTCTCAATGAGCCCGCTGTTCACGTTGAATATTCGTAGCATTGAGGCGCCTGGGCCGGACTGTGCTGCCACGAAATCCGAGTCGCTGTCAACGCGAATGTTTGCGAGGCCGTCCGCAGCGTCGAACACGTATCTCCAAGCTACGACACGCGCTGTTATGTGCAAAAAAGACTGGGAGATGGTTTTGGCGCACCGACAGAGCCGTCTGCTGCGTTCAGTGCGGCAAGAACATTGCTTGTGGTCGGGACGATGATGACGGAACCGTTGCTGCTGTGGTGAATAATGGGTGGGGCCAGGGGTACTCCGACGAGCTTTGTGTGCCAGTCGATGACGCCCACATCGGCTTCTTGGATGGCGAGAGCCAACGGGCTGCAAAGCAGCGCCGCGACGACAAGACGGAAGAGCATGCGATCAACTCATCAGCTTGTGTTCTCCCATCGCTCTTGCAAAGTTACTTTCACTTGACTATCCTTCCACGAACGGAATAGCTATCTGGAACATGCGCCGCGTACACTTCACCTCCTCAAATTCACCGTCGAAGCTTCAGCCGCGACCGCCATTTCTTGCCCGACGAATTCACGAGAGAGACGTCAACTTCCTGGAGAGCTTCCGCTGCTTGGACCCATGGCGACTTGGTGATATCGCGCCTCAAGTCGTCGTGAGTCGTGGTGAGTGACTCTAGCGAACAAGAACAACATACTGCGTCGTGGGCCACTCAAATCCGTCTATGCGAATCTCCCTCAACTTTGGCATTCGCTCGAAAGGAATGCTGATGAAATAGTCGGCCCATTGAGCCGCCGTCTTCTGGTTCTTGTCGATGCTGGGGAGGTTATAGATCGAGCGCTGCCTGAGACGGTATGCAAACTCACTCTGGGTGGAAGAGATAAGTACTGCAATGAAGATGAATCTTCTCGACGGACGCATGGTGCGACTCGGGATGGAGGATATTCTTTTGCGGTATGCCTGAAGCCTAGGAAGTTGATCAGACACAAAATATCCAAGCCGTCGCAGACGTACACGGCCGGCTTCCAATGACCAGTCGAGCCGCAGGGACACCAACGTGGGGCACATATCTAGAACGCAATGGGAGAGATCCCGTACGGCCTTCAAACTAATATCGAGATGGGTGATTTTTTGCTTGGTGAGGAAGTCGGCTGTCCCTGGAGGTGCCGAGTTTTGGTCAAGCAGAGTCACGTGCCGCAAGAGAGGTGGGCTAATAGAGCGGCGACACTTCAGCGACAGTCTACGGATAAGAAAGAGCACGTACTTCGCTGCGTTCAGGAAGCGATAAAAAGACTCGGAAACGTCGCGTACTTCCAGATGGACCAGTTGCGGCAGCAAACCACCGGGGACATTGATGCAATTCAAAGTCATCGGACTCTTCCAGCGGAGTTTGCGCAGAGCCATAAGACACTCAAGCGCATGCGAAATGAGCATCGTATTCGGAAGCCCGAGTACGTGGCCGACGGGGACAGAAAGGGAGGTTAAGGTGGAGCCAGAACTCTCCGCGATGGACGCAAAATCATCCGGCCCGAGATGGATTTCATGCTGATACGACGACCGAAAGCTTGCAATCTCGACCTGAATAAGTTCGACGAGGACGAGATTCGTCAGTTTGGAGAAGACGGTCGACAACGCGGCGAGAATATCTTCTCGTGACGGTGGAGGAGGAGCTGGTGTCTGACTCGGAAAGGCCATGATTCCGAGCAGATGGTTGATCATTGGAGAGGGAGCTTGCGCGTCTTCATAAAAGATTTTTCCGCGAATTGTTTTGACGCGGGCGGAAAACGACGGACTTGCTGTGAGGATGTTCGCGAGATGAATGGGGTCCCTCGCAGTCCTGAAATGAACGCATGTGTAGAAATGAGGTAGGCCGACCCGCTGCTGGGAACTGAGTCATTGCGCAACGAGAAAACCGATAACTCACATGGAATCTCTTGGACACACAAAGGAAAGACATGTTTGAAACCCGACGCCCCGAGATATACATAGTTTGCCCATTTTCGACGCGCTCGGGAATCGACATGGCGAAATAAAGAATGCGCGACCATATGTGATCGCTCGTGCCGTCGGAGATGTTGGCCAGCGGAGTGAAGAAGGGGTTAAGAGAGGGGACAATTTCGGTATCTTCCTTTGGTCTACCGTTCAAATCTCAGTAAAACGCAGACGAGAACTTGGAAGGACTCACGATGCGGCGGTATACCTGATTATACTTCGAAGTTTTTCGGTACGGAGGGCTTGTTCGATCTCGTCTACGCCCATTGGCTGCATCACGTACAGCTCGTCCAGACTACACTCGGACAGCCAGCTGAAGATTCGTTGTACTTTGGCCGCGGTGTAAGAGGCAATTGCGACGGTTTTGATCCGTTTGAGAGGATTCAGAGTCTGGACCAGCGTCTCGCTCCACGGGGAATCAATCTGAGAGGCTTGGAACGCGACGCGTTTGAAGGGGAGTCCCAGAGCCACCTGCTCAGTGAATTCAGTAGGGCAAGGAAAGGAAAAGCCGCGGGCCACGCACCAGTCGATCCCACTTGGGGAAAGCTTGCACCAACGAGTCCACCAGGGCAGAGAGCTGCTTGTTCCTTCTACGTTCTTCGGGGCACTGGAAGATGAAGCGATGCGGGTTGATCAATGGTAGACCTTTGCAGAGGCCGTCCGTCTTATCCGTCGCGAAGATATCGAGGGAGAGGAAGAGGTCGGTAATGTTCGGGGAAAGCTGAAGCACGGTGTGCATCGCGGAACCAAGACCACCCTCGACGCGCAACTTCTTGATAAAACGCCCTAATTCAGGGTTGCCTTTCAATGAATGGGCGAGCGCCGAGGCTTGAGCGGAGCTTCGCAGGGCGACGACGTGATAGAGCAGCGGAGTGGCAACACGCAGCCACGACTTGCACACGACCAAGTATGCCGAGGTTGACTCGGAATATGTGGCGAATGGCGAGACTTTGGACCAGTTGTCTGCGAACAGCTCGTCGGGGATTTTCAAAGCTGGAGAGAGGATCTCGGAAATGATTTCGTCGGGCAGCGGTGGCATCGCGAGACGCGTCTGTCGACGACGCGAATCGTAGCCGATGAAGACGCGTCGTGGTGGTCAAGAGACAAGGGGCGTGATCATGACAGTCGTGTGTCAGCCGGCCTCGATTAATGCTTGCTCTGCGGAGACTACGTGCTCTAACTCATACTTTCCCGCCTCTAAGCTTCAGCCGCGACCGCCATTTCTTCCCTGACGAATCGACCAAGGACACATCTGACTTCGCGAGCGCATCCGACGCGCGCACCCACGGCGACTTGGCTATGTCGCGTCTGGAGCACATAAGCCTGCATTCCACAAGAAAGCAAAAGACAAACGCACTCCGTGGTCGGCCACCGCAGACCATCCACGCGAATCTCCTTCACTTTAGGCATCCGCTCAAACGAAATGCTTGAAAGATACTGTGCCACTCTGGAGGCGAGCTTGCTCCCTTTCTCGCCACTGTGGTCGCGTTTAGAGATGTAGCGGAGGAAGCCGTGGTCATACATGAAAAATCCGACGCAGTGGAAACATATGGTTTCGAGAGATCCAGCTACCGCGTCGCAGGCAAGAATCTCCTCGTTCGGTATGTCTTCTTCCTGGAACCGTGAAGTCAAAGTAACGCAGATAACGCCAACGAAGACATACTCCCGGATAGATGGGACAGATGATTTGCAACGAGACCAAGGACGGGCAGAGGTCCAGAAGATAACAAGACAGATTCCGAACCGTGCTTATGGCGATATCGAGTTCTGCTATTTGTTGCGTGCGGAGGAGTTCTTCGCAGACGGATGCCATGGCATGAGAGTCAGACTCAAAGAGCGACAAGTGACGCAGGAGCGGCGGTCTACGGAGTTGAAGTTAGAAAGTGGGAACGAATGTGGTCGATAAACTGACTTTGCGAGTGCCAAAAGCTTGAAAAACGACAGCGAAGCGACGTCCACCTCCAAATGCACTAAACGGGGAAACAGGGTGCCCTCGGGAACACCGTCAAAGTTCACGACCATATCACTCTTCCAATGCAGCTTGCGCAGCGCCGTTAAACGCGAGAACAAGCGCCATACCACTGTCGCGTCCTGCGCCGCCGTTGCATCCCTCAGCGGAATAAAGAGTTCGGTCAAACTTGGCCCCACGGACGCGACAATAGACGCGAATGTTGCCCAGTCAAGAATGAGTTCGGTCCCGTCCAGGAAGGGTTCACTCGGAGGCAGATGAATAACGGAGAGATTGATCGTTGAGGAGAGTGCAGTGGATATCGCGGATAAAATCTGTTGGCGAGAAGGCACCGGAATGTGTTTGGACAACGTCGTGCTCCATTCCGTTCTGTAGAAAAGCTCCCCGCCAACGGTAGTGACGTGAGCACACAGCGTCGGATGAGCGGCAAGCGTATTGGCCAGCTGGATAGGATGGTCGGGGGCTTTGAACACGACAGAGCTGTAAAAATGAGGGAACCCAAGCCGCTCAAGAAGGTCAGATGGATAGGTGCGTATAACGGCGAGATCTTACGTAGAATTTCTTGCAGACCAGTAGAATCGTGATCCTCTTGTATCCCGGAGCCTGAGGGCCGGATGCGCTGTTTTGGACGCGTGGGGGAATGGCGAAACCGAGAATGTGCGACCAGATTCGATCACTGGTGTCTGCCGCAACGTTTGCGAGGGGAGAAAAGAAAGGATCGAGAGACGGGGCGGGCGCGGCCATTTCCTGAGCCGAATCGTCCCTAGAACAGTGTTTAGCATCAGGGTACAAGACGAATAAAAACGCTGACGATTTCAGCTTGTATCTTATAATTTTTTCGAGTGTCCCACCGATCTGAGCGTCGACGGTTTCCCGTGTGCTTGGATGTATTGGACTGCTGACATGAAGTTCGCGCAGAGGGCAGCTGCGAAGCCAATGCCCGACTCGTATGATGCTTGGCGGATGGCAGAAGGGAATGGTGACGACTTCGATCCGCTTCAAGCCATCGAGAGACTCGACGAGTCGTTGGGTCCGCTCGCATTGTTTCCAGGAGTAGCGGTGGAAGGGTACACCCAACTCGACCTAGACGAGCAAATGCACGATCAGCGCAAGTATCACCAATACACAACGCGCGCACCAACTGATCCCATTGCTTGAAAACCTTCTGCAGCGTGGACATGAGGGCATCGAGTTGCTTGTTCGGCTTTTGCTTCAAATTGGTCCGCTGAAGGATGAGCCGGCGGGGGCTTATGAGTGGCAATCCTTTGCAGAGCCCGTCTGTCTTGTCCGTCCCGTAGATTTCGAGCGTCAGGAAGAGGTCGGTGATGTTCGGAGCGAGCTCTAGCACAGTCTGCAAGGCAGAGCCAAGACCACCCTCGACACGCAGCTTCTTGACGAACCGTCCCAATTCAGGGTTTCCCTTCAACGCGCGCGCGAGGGCTTTGGCCTGGGCGGAACTCCGAAGAACGACGACGCCGTAGAGCAGCGGGGTCGCGACGCGTAACCACGACTTGCAAACGAGCAAATACGCGGAGGTGGACTCGGAGTACTGCGCAAATGGGGAAACCGTCGACCAATTGTCCGCGAACGCTTCGTCGGGAATTTTGAGAGCGGGAGACTGAGTGAGTATTAGGGAGATTATTTCATCCGGCAAGGAGTTGTCCATGGTTGGGGTTCAGACGCGTCGACGCGAGGCAAGGGCGTTTGTGGCAAGAAGCGTTGCACATGATCAGCCGGGTTTAGACTCGTTCCACTCACACCGCCCACGGACCTTGCACCTGCATTCGCACAGCGAGCACCAAATGCGGGCGACGCGCTGCAAGTGAACAGCTGGACGACCGACGGCAAAGTGTCCGCTCGGAAAGGAAGGGAGGGGCGGAGTTGTCTGCAGCGACGGCGCCTTAAAAAAGAGACCCAATGGTGCGCCAACGAAACCCTCGCGTGCCCGATGCTCTGCCGTCTCATATTCGGTCTGCTAGCAGCTCAACGTCTACACGCAGTCGCGTCTCTCAGCGCTAGCTATGTCCCCGTCGTGGCCCTCGACCAAGGTGTCTTTACGGGCAAAGCTGCTTCACAAAACACGCAGAGTTTCCTCGGAATTCCATTTGCTCAGTCTCCGTATGTATTTTGCGATTGCTGCTTGCACTAAAACTCAGATTTCTTTTCAGGGTCGGGCCGCTGCGTTTTCAAGTCCCGCAACCTCTTCCTGCGTATACCGGAAAGCACAACGTCACATCCTTTGGCCTCGCATGTCCGCAACAAGCAATAAAGCTCCCCACTCTTTCTGGCTTACCGCAAGAGGTCATCGACTACATCGCGAATACGGCTACAGAAGTTTTGTGGCCATCGGGCGAAGACTGTTTGACCCTCAATGTTATTCGGCCAAATACTGCAACTGCGTCGACGAGATTGCCTGTTGTAGCGGTGCGTAACGACGGTTCCGTGGATTAACGCTCATCGTGCATGCCCAGTGGATCTTTGGCGGAGGTTTCGAGATCGGCAGCCCAGCCACTTACGACGGGACGAGTATCGTCGAGCGTTCGATCGCGATGGGTCAGCCGGTCATCTACGTCTCGATGAACTACCGCCTCTCCGTGTTTGGCTTCTTGGCCAGCAAAGAAGTCCGTGCTGCTGGAGTCGGAAACTTGGGGCTGCAAGATCGTACGGTTCTCTTCTTTTGCTATCGTCGCTCTTTTGATTGGTTTTTAGAACGCCAGGCCTTGCGTTGGATCCAGAAATACATCGGCGCGTTTGGTGGGGATCCCGCTAGAGTGACGATGTAATTTTTTCGTTCATTTCGTTGACTTGGTCGCTCAAGACGCGCTAGTTGGGGCGACTCTGCTGGGGCCATCTCTGTCGCATCTCACATGGTCGCAAACGGCGGCAACAATGAAGGGCTCTTTCGTGCTGCCTTCATGCAATCCGGATCGCCTATAGGAACTGGGCCGCTGGAGAATGGGCAGAAGTGTTCGTTGCGTTTGGTTCATTTGGCCTTGGCTGAAAGAATGTGCAGACTACGATGCGATTGTGAAGCAGGCCGACTGTTCCGGCGCCGCGGATACACTATCCTGCCTGCGGACAGTACCTTACAATGTCCTCAAAGCAGCGCAAGACGCGTCGCCCTTCCTATTCTCGTACCAGGTCGGTTTCCCAAAAGTGAAGATTAATTCGTTGATCATGCGCTAGTCTCTGGTGCTACCTTGGATGCCGCGCGAGGATGGGATCTTCCTCACCGACCATCCGCAACGTCTCGTACAACAGGGCAAGGTTGCGAACGTGCCCTTCGTGACCGGGAACTGCGACGACGAGGGGACTCTCTTCTCGTTTTCGACGCTAAACATTACGTGTGTTCCCTTGTTTTGTTTCCGTTCAGCCTCTCAAGCCGTTCCTAGCACCGACGCGCAGTTCATCAACTGGGTGAAAACGTTCTGGATGCCCGCCGCAACTACAGCACAGGAAATCAGGTTCGCCTCGCTTTATCCAAGCAGTCTCGTCGACGGATCGCCTTTCGACACCGGGATTCTGAATGCGTTGACGCCGCAATTCAAACGTTTGGCGGCGTTTCAAGGAGATGCGGTATTCCAAGCCCCGAGGCGATTCCTCCAGCAGTCGCGGTCGGGCAAGCAGAATCAGTGGGCTTTTCGTGCGTATATTTTATCGCGTATCTATTCACAGGACTCAATCGGTTTTTAGTGAGCAAACGTCTGAAAGCCACTCCTTTTCTTGGGGCGCTGCATGCGAGCGATCTTGTGAACGTCTACGGCGACGGCGAGCTACGGGACTACCTGATCAACTTCGTCAACAACCTCGACCCAAACGGGAGGACTGTGCCCTACTGGCCCGCATATACCAACGCGGCGCCGAATCTGTTGACTTTCCTCGACGGGTTGTTGAGGACCTCGATTACGCAGGATACATACCGCAAGGACGCGATGGCGTTTTTGACGAACCTTACACTGGAGTTCCCGGTATGATTACTTGTCGTGTATCTGCATCTTGCAACTTGGAGCCCTTGTCTCTGTTACATTCGAGTAGCTCGTCTGGGAGTGCCTAGAAGTGGAAGTGAATAGGCGTGACGATGTTGACTGGTCTTGACTTGGACCACGAAAGCCAATGGCCTCAGATTCCATCCCTCAGACGCCAGTCTGCCAGGGAATGCAGGAACAAGCCTCTGCTGAGGCCGAAAGGCTCAAATTGTTCGGTCCCGGAGCGACCCAAGAGCAGCGGGACGCACTCATTGCTTCAGAGCCTCTGGCTCTGCATCTTTCGCTAGGGTACGTCTCAAATGAGTCTCTTGCGAGTACCAACGGTGCAGTATAGGCTTGCATACACAATAGGATCAGCGCTGGGTTCTCGGCCGCCTTCCGCGGACGCCTGTCTCGCAGCGTTCGTGACGACGAATTCCGTCGGCTTGTCGGCAGGAGCGCGGGCATGGTCGAAGCATGCTCACCGGTCTGGCACTGGCAACTCCTCGTTGTCTGCCCAAGCTGCTGCTGCTTCGAAGAACGAAAGAATCCCCGGAACCACCTCAAATAAAGTTAAGAGCGAGAACGAGAGCGGCCCGGGCTGGTGGGGCGCTCAGCCGTCCGGTTCGGTTGCCAAAATCAACCAAAACGCGCTCGTGCTGTTTCACAAGGTCATGGACAACGCGACGTGGAGGAACCTGCACTGGCTTCCGCACCAGGTTTTGGTGTATGAAGTTCGGGTCGTGGAAGGGTATGGACTGCGGTGGTCGCAGGACCGCAGTGTCGCGCGGGATAGCGAGGACGAGATGCCAGAATGGCTCTTTCGCGGCTTCGTGGAACCTATGATGGAGGGTGGCCACGACGCTGGTTGGCGACACTGACGCTGTGGCGACGGAGATACCACGCCATACGGCCGTTCGACTTCTCTTCTTTTCTCCCTCACGAAGACGAAGAACCACGATTGACCCCTCCAAACGGGCCTCGACGTCGCCAGAATCTTAATTCCTCCCCATCTTCTCGAGGATTGCACTGCGAAGAACACTACGAACCCCAGGTCGGTCGTGCAATCCGCTCAAAGTCGACTATTTGCCTCTGGGCCCTCTTCCCAATGTGCGTCACCCTACTCAGGTTGAGCTTAAAATTCAATGAACTCTTCGCGCAGATTCGACGAACATTACGTTGCAAAGGAACGCGATATTTAACTAGTCGCGACTTGTATATTGCTTCTACTTCCTCCCCCTCGTCGGCGGCCATGGTCAAGTCAAGCCTCTTCGTCGCTGTGGTGACCGCGACTTTGGGATATGCCGTGTATGTTCCTCGATACGTTTTCATTCCTGGTTGACGACTGACCTGGATTCCAGCGATCCTTGCACACTCGCCACGTCCGCAAAATGGGTTTCCAGCGATATCGCGCACGCCTGCGAACTCGCCGTTCCTTACAACCAAACCCAAGCCTTGAGTGTCGTCGACTCGGCTCTCAAATCTTTACCCTACTACTCACTCGAGAACTGGTTCTTGAGGTCTCCGAATCCTCATATCTCGCACAATGTCAACATCAGGTCTCTCTTGGAAGGTTCGTTCTGCTTCCTGCATACAGAAGACCGCTGACTGGGAACAGATATTCAACGCATCGCGTCGTCTCCAGCCGGCTACGCAAGCTATTGGGACTTCAATATCGCTGTAAGCACTTTTTTGCGACGCTAGATGGCTCGTATTGACCCCGGTCGCGTCGCCTGCAGGTCACCGACGCGTTCAATCGGGAGCAAGACGGCCACACCGTCTACGTGGCAGCATGCACCGAAGCGTTCAGCTGGAATCTCCCCTTTTCTATCGGCATGCTGGCCCCAACCCCGTTCTCGCACACGACCCGGCCGATTTTTCTGGCCAACTACGACTTTCCAAATCAGAACCGGTTGGGCCTCGAGGCATACTATCTGCAGCTTGGGCTCAATGTGCGAGCTTATGACGGGGTAGAAATTCTGACCATCGACGGTGTCGATGCGGCTCAATATTTGGGCACGCTGGCGACCGAGTCGAGCATCTACGACGGCATTATTGGCGGTTTCGAAGATGCTGGCGTCCGATTCATGCGGCTTCTCTCGCGGTATTCGGCTGATACGGAGAAGGGCTATTTCACGCAAGAAATTGGTCGCTTCGGGCAGCGGTCTTTCTATCCCGGGCAGGATAACGTGACCGTCCTGCTGCAAACTGCCGCGGGAACCATCCAGTCGTTGACTATTCCTTGGGCGGCGACTTTCGTCGGGGACGGGAAGACGACGAAGACGTTCGTTTCGAAAACCTGCGCGCTTCCTGCTTCTAGTCACGGTCGTCGTGGTGAGCTGGGGCAGCAGCAGAGGAAGGCGGTCATTCGACCCGATTCCCAGCCCGAAATTCGCGGCGCGTCGAGTGCGACCCGTCAAGATATCCGTCACATGAACTACGTTCAGCCAAATCGTAAGTCCGCGTTATTTCTCGTTTCATCTTTGTTGACGGGATCCCCAGTCACCTCTTTTGGCCATCTCATTACCCTCGACATCTACCAGCTCAAACAGCATCCTGACGTTGGTGTTGTGTATTTTGAGCAATTCGAACCGGCGGTCCACTACAATTACCAAGCCTACTTCCACCAAATCTCGGCAACGCTGCATTCCGGGCTCACGGCGCTCAAGAAAGCTGGCGTCAAGCACATGATCCTCGACATATCGGGGAACCGTGGCGGATACATCAACGCCGGTGCCATCGCGTTGTGGTCTTTGTGGCCCAAAGACCTCTATCCCGGATTCCCCGCCGTCTTCCGGGTCAGCGACTTGATCAGGCGCGAGTCGGATGCCGCCGTCAAGCGAAACAACACCAACTCGGAGTACTTTTATGGCAACTACATGTCGACTGGCTACACTCCGCTCTCTTCAAACGAGCAATTCATGGACCCACCTGTTCCGCAGATGGTAAACGGCATCCCGGACGACTACTCGCACCCGTTCTTCGACTTCTTCGGCAATTCCTCCGCGGCAGTGACCAAGTTCACAACGCCACCGTTTGCGGCCGAGGACTACGTGATCGTATCGAACGGAATCTGTGCCTCGACGTGCTCGATATTCAGCAGTTACCTTGCGCAGAAGCATGGCGTTCGGTCTGCGGTATTCGGAGCGAGGTTACCGGGGCAGCAAGCTCCGGCGCAGTTCGATGGAGGCGTCAAGGGCTCGGAGGTTACCGAATTCGAGAGCATCTTGAACGAACTCGCGATTGCGGGGCTCAAGCACGACAAGGACGCCCCACAGCCGTTCCCGATCCGCGCCTCGCTGTCGCTCAACTTTCGCAACGCCCTTCCTTACGAGCACCAGCAGGATGGGATACTGGAGTATGTGTGGGAGCCAGGGACGAGGACGTACCAGTTCACGGCGGAACTGTATCACTCGCCCGAGAAGGTCTGGGAGTTTGTTGCCGAAGAGTTCTTTTGTTCGTCGTGATCGTTGTTAAGTACTGCTACATTGAAAGTTCTTCTAATACATACAAGTGGGTATCGTCAAACAGCGTGCTGGTGTTTACCCTGGAAATCTCTGGCCGCTGAATCGTCCACATCGAATGCCTGGATCTTGGCAACGTCCACACCGACGTTCTCGCCGTTTTCCGTGTTCCGACTTTGCGGAGCGCCACCGCTTGACCTATATGCCGAGCCAAACGCCAGACCACCCAACGAATTCGACGGACGTGTCGAGGACATGATGTCGAGGGTACTTGTGACGCGCTCGTGGTACCCAAACTTGGTGTTGCGGAAGACGCTGCAGCCCATGGAGTTTGTGACGGCGACGTTGGTAATGGAGAACATGACCCTGTAAGTTGGGGCAACGCGCGTGTTGTAGAACATCGCGACGGCAAGCGCGTTGGAGGTGACCGTAATCCTGGGTCACGTGAGCGCTCGTAGTCAGACCGGCAAACGCTCACTCACAAGTAATACAGCTGCCCGTCTTTGAGCAATGCCCTGGAAAAGGACGGCAGAGACTTGCCCGTCACAAAAGTCCGGACGTCTCTGCTATGCGAGTTCATGTACAGTCGCCACGAAATGGCGAGGAAAATGGAGGTGTCGTGCAAGAGCGGGGTGATCGCCGTACTGCCCACGTACGACTTCACGCCGGTGTTTATGCAGTAGGGGGTTGGCCCGATAGTAATTGCGTGGATGGCGGTTGGCGCTGTTGCACAGGTCCCTGCGACGCTGAGCCAGAGGGAGAAAAGGAACACGTTGAGCCATGGGTTTCGATTGAAGATGGCGCGTGCGCGGAGGAAGAAGAGAAGACTGGTTAAAGGAACGGCGATGGCAAAGCAGCTTTCGACCAGCGTCTGGGAGAGAGCGCAGTGCTTGAGTGGGTACGCTGACAAGCAAATTAGTAGCGAGTTCCTCAAGAAACTCAAATCTTAGCTCACTCTGAAACATCGAGCCGCCCAGAATGAACAACAGAGACCAAAGTCTGGAGGGTAAAGCGTCAATGAAAGGCTCAATGAGGGACATTGCGTGGGGCACATACCTCGAGAAGAAATACACCACCGTGCTCACGCTAATCCGGCATTGAAAAAGCAGTCGATAGTCCTCCTTCAGGTGCGTCAAGATGTCCCAAATGAACGCCCTGCACATCGAGAAAGGTCAGCAAAGTGGATCGGGCGGCTTCAAGCTATCGCGTGCGCGTACCCCAGAGTGCCCACAAGGATATAACTGCCGATTTGAACTTGACTGGCTATATCCGGAGGAAGCAGTGCGTATGGCGTCAACGGGTTGGGAATCTCCGTCAAGTTGAGTGCCATCGCGCAGCGGGTTGCTCCTTCGACCTTGCAGGTTGAAGAGGTGGGGGAGAAAGGCAAGAGGCGAGCGTTGGCCGTCCTCATGACTATTTACATATGGCTGACACGCGCGGGTGTACGAACTCTCAGCGCCACGAAAACTTTGATAGACCGCATCGAGGGATTTGCGCAATTAAACTGCCGGAGATTGCATTGAAGAGGGGTGCTTGATACGCGGTACGGACCGACTAGCGGACGCCAGTTCCCGAAGACTAGGGAGTCGGAGGAGATGCATAGAAAAGTTTCAATATCGAGGCGAGTTGGACGGTGGTGCTGCGGCATGTCGTACGGCGAACTTCTGTCTTCGCCGAATCCTCTCGTCTTGCAGGATGTGGCAGTTTAAAGCCTCCGGATGCCAGGCAGAACTGAAGCAGAAGTCGGTTGTGTGTTGTGGTGAGAGAGCAAGCCACGGATATACGTCACTTGGCCCCGACCTTGTGGCGGAGACGGCTTGATGTCGGCTTGATGTCGGCTTGGCACGGTCTCTCGCAAAGCAAACAACATTCGATAAACAATGGATAATGATACATACTTCTAGGGCAGCGTCCGTGTAGTCGTTAGGATCGTAAAGTATTCAGAGGTACAGGTGCAAATTAGGCGGGCACAGACACATACGCATGTCCAGCACTTGGGTTTGCGTATGGCGGAGGATTGAATCTCGACGACAGAGCGGCACGCGGGATGTGAGCCTGCGTCGAAACGAGAGGAACTTTTGTGATTGAGTACGTGTGTGGGTCGAATGCGAGATCCAATCGCGGCGGCACGGTTCCCCTCGGAAGCGGAGCAGCGGCGAATGGATCCGGGGAAAGCGAGTAAGTGGACGACGGTGACGTCGGTGAGAGGCTCGGCGAACTGGGTACGCCGAAGGGGATATGACCGTGCTGCAAGAAGTCGAAGTCGCTATCTGGCGACTCCGGCTCGCAGCAGTCTTCCATTGGGACTTCCAGTCCGTTGACGATCATATACGGGCGTTTTGGTTGGAAGTTAGACGCCGGAGCGCGGAATCGCGGGGGAATGACAATAGGTGGTGCTTGGGCAGCGAAGCGCGGCGCGTAGAACGATCTTGCCCGCCTGCGGGGGGGTGGGAACTGCGGGTGAAAAGGTGCCGGGGCCGCTCAGAACGAGCTCCAAGGGAACGGAGGCTGGCCATTCCGGCGTGTCGACGGGCGACAACCGAACCTCTTCCAACTCGCAGAGGTCGCTAAAAACGCGTCAGTCAGGTCAAGGATACGGCAAAAGGACACCACGGACTCATAAGATAACTCCGCGTTCGCGACGAAAGGTGTGCGATCCCAGTTCTCGACCTCGAAGACCTCCATCTTTTCGCCGAAAGACACCCGACGCGCGCGCCGTGCAGACTGCGAGTTTTTGAGGCAGCTTTTCATGGCGCAGAGGCTATTGGGGGGCGTAGAAGGACAAAGACGGACATGTACGCGGCGCGCCCATTTGAATCCCAGAGTGGAGTGACCAGCGTCATCGTCGCAAGAGAAGAGCCTACGTCATGGCACGCGTAAGCTTGGCTGGTCTGCCTCATCTCTCACGTTTGTCTTGAGCGACGATGAGGCACGCCCCATGTGCGCGGGCCCTACTCCAACATCTGCACAACAAAGATACCGTCCGTGGATCCCCGCCAGGATGGCGAGCATCCCATTCAGACATTTTTAGCCCACCGCCGACAGACCCCCGCCGACGCGTCGCAGCTTACAAGAGCTTGCACTGGCAACTGCCCACACAGAAAAACGAATTCTTATTGCTTCTCAGTGGATACTTCGCAACGCGATACGGTCCACTAACTACATTCTCCAGTCGCCAGCTACGCAAGAGGACGGTCCGGTAATTGCCTCCGATCTGTTCAGCGTTGATCTCGCCTTTCATTATCCGTCTTGTCAACGGCGCCTACTGGCCGTCGCATGCACGGGGTGCAGCTTTCAATATACACGGAGGCACGTAAAATTCAGGACGACTGATCATCTTCTCAAGCTGCGACAATTCAACGCGCATCTCATAAAAAGCTCCCTGGTTGAGCATGGTTCCGGCTTCCCCGTCCCTCGTCCCCCCTCCACTATGTCGAATATCTCGGAAATCGTCAATCCTGGGACCCCCTTCGCGTACATCGCGCCGGATACGGCGTACGAGACGACAATTGGACAGTATATCCTCGTTGGGACGCTTGGGGTGAGCAGCTCGCCGATTCTTCGGACCTAGCGGGCTCAACGTGCAACCAGGCCTACATTTGGGACATCCTCACCCATCTCTCCGACGACTACAGGTTGTTGACCAAACACCGAATTGGCATGAGCACCTTTGTATATTTCTTCTCGAGGTGCGTTGCCCCGGTTGGCGCGGAAGGCTTCTTCTTAGTCGCGACGATGACCAGGTTATGGACTCTGCTGTTCTGTCTTGGAAGCTCCATGTTCGAAAGTGCGTACGCCGTGCTTCATCACGTTCCTGGAGCTCACTCGAAAACCAGCATACCCGCTCCAGAATTGCGCGCTTGCGGAGACGCTCGTCGAATCCTCATTTGCCATTGCCGTTCCTTCCACCTGCCTTCTCTTCTTCCTCCGCGCACGCGCAATCTTCAACCGCAACCGCTGGTTGAACATCTTCTTCTTCTGTGTCTGGCTCATCGTCGCTGGGACGGCAGCTCTCACCCCGTTGGCCATTCATGCCGTCAACATCGGGCCGACGGCATACTGCATTAATGCCGGCGTCCGGCCGTTCGTTGCCGGCATCGGCATCTCCCCGTTCGTGCATGACACGATTATCTTCATCGCCATCTCGTGGCGATTGTACAAGAACTCGAACAGCGGCAAGGTCTCCTCGCTGGTGACTGGGAACTCGCTGCCGTTCTTCTCCAAGGCGATTTTGCAAGATGGGCAGGCGTACTATCTGTAAGTGATCCTGGTTTGGCTGTGGAACTCTCATTGAGACCCGGACCAGCATCAGTGTCGTGGCCAACATCATAACCGTCGTGATGTTCTTCAACTCCAAGTCAGTGCCTCTCGTCTTCACTTCTACAGCGCCTTTTAATACCATTCCCTAGCGTTGCGCCAACTTATCGCGTCATGTTCACCCTCCCCAATCTTTTCCTCATGAACACGATGGCCTGCCGCGTATTCCGCAACACCAAATTCGGCTTCCACAACCGCATCGCGAATAGCGCCGGCGAGATTTCGAGTCACGGTGCCATCTCGCGCCCCGGCGCCGGCGGTGCTGCTGCCGTCGCGCTCCCGCTCGCCTCGGTCTCCAGGCCGTACAATCCGTACTCGCCTGCAAACGGCGGAGTGCCGGGAAACAAGAACATCCATGTCAATGTTTCCAGCACGCGGTACGAGATGTACGATATGGACGAGTCGATGGCGAAGCCCAGGCATGTTGTTTGAGATGATATTATTTATCGACTGGCAGCGGCTGCTCGTCGGCGTACTTGTACCACACAGGCTGTATGTAGGAAAGCATCACTTCAGAAATCTCTCGCAGCGAAATATTGAGAAGATACCTCCATGATTTGTGAGTGGAAGATTATCGAGGTACAATCATCTGATTAGATTAGATTAGATTAGTCGAAAGAAGCAATCTTGCCAAGGAACGAGAGATGAGCGCACTGGATAGATGTCAGCATGTCCAGGCTTTCCCTGCGCCCACATGCTATTCTGTACGTTCAGGAGACTCTCTGACGGATGGCATGCAGATAATAAACCTGCAACGGGGCTGAATAACTTGAAGTACTCCATGAAGCAGCGGAAAGTGCACTTTGACGAAGATGAAGAGCAAGAACACAGATATTTGCACTTAGAGAGGACATGGCGCGACCAGGGGAGAATACTTCGCCGAAGACATTAGCAAGACACGTGGAACCCGCCGGCGTTCCTTCGTGTTGACGAAGAGGTCTGAGTAGGTGATGTCGCGAAGAAACTGTCGAGGAGAGATGGGGTGCCTATATATAGCTAGCTACAGAGCCGACACGGATGGAATTTACGGGTCTTCGTAGACGGCGATAGCGAGTGGAACAACCGAATAGGCTTGAGGAAACGTCGTCTGCCCTCGTCTGCGCTGCGTGGAGGACGTCGCAGGTTCAAGAGTAGGCCGCGGCCAGGCAGAAAGTGTCAAGGGAGAAGCAGTGATGGACGCAGGAGCAGAGCAGGGTCGTGTTGATGGATTCACGTGATTTGATGGGACTCTAATTTCTACAACCATCTACGGCCGCCGCAGACCGCCGTCCATCATCGCGTGTTGCAACAGGGTTTATTGTACGAGGATGCTCACCCGCTCACCGCCTTGTCCAGGTCTTTGTTTTCCTCGTGAGACGCGTTCTCGTCCTCACCACAGTCCCCGCGGTCTACTCGCCCACCTTTCAATTGCCATGACCACATCATGACACTCCCGGTAGATCCTTCATGATCACCCTCCCTCTTCAGGGAAAATCTCTCCATCCATCTCATTCAACTGCTCCCACCGACATCCCAACTCGGAGATCATCGCGTATATCGCTTCTGCGCGCGGTTGCCAACCTAATGATGGTCCTAATCGCATGCGTGTGTGCATCTTAAGCCACACCTTTTGACCCCGCGCGCCTGCTCCGCCCGTGCATCTCCGTTCCCCAACCCGCACCCCGGGCCCTCTGCCCATGGCGTCCTCCGCTCCTTCGAGTCTGCCCGCTTCTTTTGCGGCGCCGGACAGCACGCTCGGGGCCTTCCTGGTCGGTGTTCTATGCTCGGTCATGCTCTTTGGCGTCGTAACGAACCAATGTTACGCCTACTCGAGCCGCTTTTCGACCGACAGCGGCAAGCTCAAGTGTTTGGTGCGTTATCTGCCCCAGTATTCAGCGCCAAAGTTAACCGGAAGGCTTAGGTTGCTGGAGTTTGGTGCGGCCGGCACTCTCTCTCTGCTCCAGCGTCCACTGAAATCTCCTCAGGCTGTGTGAGCTCGCTCATGTTATCTGCATCACACACGCCCTCTACATCCTGGTCATCACCGACTTTGCCAACCCCGAGAACATCGCCAACATACCTCCATCCCTGGGTGCCTCCACGGTATTCAACGCCATCATCGCACTAGGCGGTGAGTACTGCATTGTACGAGCCCAACCTCAGCCTCACCGGAAACAGTCCAAGGATTCTTCTCGTTCAGAATATACCGCCTGTCCAAGAGCCTCGTCGTTCCTTTCATCTCATGGACACTCTCTTTTCTGTTCCTCGTCGCCAGCGTCGCCGTATTCGCTCTCGCCACGATACTCAACCTCACCAAGTTCGAGGAGGAATATGGCTGGTTGCTGGATACGACGTGGTCCATCGCGGCCGCGAATGATCTACTTATCGCCGTGACTCTGGTCGTTCAGTTTTATTGGTGGCGCCAACGAGACTCGGAAAAAACGTACGGGCCTCTTCTGCTTTCTTGACCTCGTACACTAATCCTATACAAGTACCACGGTCTTGGTCGATAAGCTCATAACATGGACGATTGGTGCGCTAGATAGATGATTACTGGCGAGATGAGAGCTCACCAGAAGCATAGAAACCGGACTTGTTACGAGGTAAACTGACCGCCTGTTGCTCTGCTCACGCTGAAGTGCTTCCCAGTGCCGCAGCCCTTCTAAATCTCCTCTGCGTGCGTTCCTTGTCTTGATCACCCAATGGTCGTTGACGAAGACCTTCCCAGTTCATGCTCATGAAAACTAACTGTAACGCTCGTCTGTCCAAACACACTCTCGTCGCTGATTATTTCTAGTCGTGTGGATCGCGTGGTATGTCGTGACGGCGCGCCGTGAGTTTCCCTCAGCCGCTTTCAATCCCTGCTGACGCTCCTCGAAGTCTACAGCAACTCGTTCCTTGCAAGGTCCATCCATCTCCGCTTCTCAAAAGACCCAAACTTGACGCGACCACCTTCCAGCCTCAACTCCCGCGAAACGCTCCGAATGATGAACCCAACGGACGTGTACACAAACCGCCCCTCACGATCGCGTACCCAAGCGCCGAAAAAATCATGCACGTGTCAATACGTCTCGCATGCCGAGTACGGGGACGAGAAGCGCGAATCCGACTCGGATTCGACGATTAGGAATAATTTTTATCCGACGACGGCGTACGCGGTAAGCAATTCCCTCTATTCAGAGGCGCTTTTGAACTGAGCGCCGGATTGCAGCGCACGGACGACGAGCATCCGTTCGACATGCCTATCCCCAGCCCGACGCGTACGATCATGCCCATCTCGCGCGAACCGCGGTCCACGTCCAATACGAGCTTCGTCGACGTCCCTGCACGATCGTGGGCCGCCATGAGTGCGCGAACGCGAACGCCGCTACAACAGCCGCCGAGTGCAAATCCACTGCTACGTGCGCCGATCCCCGCTGCTCTGCGGGAAAACGAGCTCGAGAACGAGCCGGTGTATGTGGTGCAAGGCGAGGCGTTCTAGTCGTGTTGTTCGTTAGTTTTTTTTTTGGCCAGGTACACTGTACTTACGTGTGTATGAGAAATTCTGCCAGTGTAGCCGCTCTTTTTTTGTGTACAGTATACCCAGATATTGGCTGGACGGATGCCTTTGTTACTGGAACGCGGATTATGTGTGGACTGGATGTAGGCTGTCTGGTCACGTGGTTTAGCTTGACCAGGGCCTGGAGTCGTTTGGCTTGTTCTCGGTAGATATGGGGCAAGAGAAATCCATGATACAAGTTACAAGACTCAGAGTCCTAGTTCATCATGCATCTACTCCAAATCAAAGAGCAGCACCTCCGCGGTCTTGTCCCCGATATTCTCCACCTTCAGCTCAACACCAGCATCGTCAAAATGAAGATACGCTCCATCGCCCTCCCTGAGCTCGGTCTCGACACCAGGAGCACCAACGACACGAACACTTGCACCGCTAGCCGCACCGGTATTATATCCACTCGTCTGCACAACATGGATGTACCCCCGCTTGCCACTCATCTTCTGCGCCAGACTCTTCCCATCAGAAAGCAGCGTCGCATAGAGCGTCAACGGGCTCTGCACCGGCGCCGGTCCCTGTGCCTCGCGCTCCGCCACAACACCCTCCGCTTCGACGGGAGCCACGACGCGCACCCACTGGTCGCGCTTCTCTGCGTCGGTGAAGTGGCGCGTGAAGTATTTGGGCGTGAGACGCGAGACCGAGGGGAGGGACCAGATTTGCAGGAAATGGACTTGTTTGGAGCCGTGGGCTTTCTCAGAGTGCGAGATGCCGGTGCCGGCGGATGTGAGTTGCAGGTCGCCGCGCTTGAGGATCTCGGTGTTGCCCATGGAGTCTTTGCTGTCGGAAAGTCAGTTTGAGGAGCACACGGAGGGGTGCGGAAGACGCACTGTTCAAGCTGGCCGGCGACGACATACGAGAAGATCTCGAATTCTTGGTGCGAGTGCGTGCCAAATCCCGTACGGGGAGCAACGCGGTCCTCGTTGATGACCCTCAGAGGGCCGAATTGTGCATGAGACGGCTCGTAGTACCTGCAGACCCATGTGAGATCTCACGAAACAGACAGAGAGGCCGGGCGTACGAAGCAAACGAGAACGTGTGGAACGTCTTGAGCCAGTCGTGGTCGGCATGGCCACGCTCTTGGCTGGGACGAGGGATTATCTTAACACCCATGTTTGTAGCGGCTAAACTCGAGGCGGGTCTGACAATTCGACGGAGGTTGGCGTTTGCAAGTTTGAGAAGAGAAGACAAGATGGTTTGTGGTGCAAGGTCGAGGTAGACGGCCGCACTTATATACAGCGGGACGAGGGAGATGAGAACGAAGAAGCTCGTTTCGGGGCGCATGAGTGAGCCATGTCGATGACCGTCGCTCCCAGTCAGCTCATCACGAGAATTTCCATTTCTGGGCCTGATGCGCCCACGGCGGCGATAGAACGACAAATCGTTACTTGGTAGTACGCGAAGAGAACTTTCCGTCATCCTCCGGGTACTTGCAGCACGACCCACATCCATACAACTTCTGGTTCAGCTCCCCCAAGTCACGATTCTCGGACGAAATCTACTTGAGCTCAGTTGGTGTCCTGCTTGGAGAAAGAGGCACGCACCCAAGGCGCGTCGTTGCCGGAATACTTGCGAGCCGGACGCTCCCAAGCGGATAGTGCGTCGAGCTCTTCAGACGTCTGCACAGGAAACACGACCCCAAGCTCAAAATTGTTGATCTGCGGAACGTTAGTGGGACAGAAGGACAAACAACGTCCACCACGAACCGTAAGAATTGGCGATTTGCGGGTTCCGCTCATCTTGCCCCATGCGGAGGGTGTGAAATTGTGGGAGCCGACATAGGTCCAACCTGCGGGCGATCCCTTCGTGAAGGAGGCCACGATCATCTGTACCGAATCAGTCGCTGCAGGCCGGGAGAAGGTCACCCACTTTCGTATGCATCAGCATAGTCCCGGCCTTGCTCTCGCAATCGTGGAACAAGTGGCGAGGGAAAACCACACCCTCCTTTGCGTTCGACTTGGCCCAATGTCGACGGATACAATGGAGGCTACCCGCGCCCTGCGAGCTTGAGTTCAGGAAGGAACAGTATCACGGTTCTACGCTTACATGTCCCCCAGACTCCATAACTGTGCGCTGAGTAGGATAAACGATCTTGACTTGTTCGGGATACTCCAGCGTCTCGCGTTCGTCTTCAGGTCGCTTCATGTGGCTGCGGAGATCTTCGTATCCTCCCGATGCAGACGCGAAGAACTCATTCGTCCAAGACCGTTGGTAGAACGGAATGCTCGATCCCTACGACGTGATCAGAAGTATTTTGAGTGTTTGGCGAATGGCACGCACTCCACATTCCATAGACAGTCGATGAGGCTTGTCGGCGAGCTTCATGGCGTCCAACGTAGCGGCAAGTCGAGGATGTCCTTGTCTAGTCCGTTTATTCAGCGAGTGCCCGTCGCCAGAGTCGCGATACGCACTGCTGAATCTGCGTCCACCCGTGATACTCGCCAGCGATGCTGGGCACCAACGCCGCACGAACGTGTTGCCAGTCCCATGAAGTAGACAGCATCGAAATCTTTTGCAGAGGAATATCCCGATGCTGCTGCGGTTGAGCATGTGTTCCGCGACGGACATTGTCTAGCGTACCGTTCTGCGGATTTCCTTCAGTGCCGGCTGGACGTTGATCGCCTTCAACGTGGATACGAGGACAGCGGCAAACTCGGATTGATCTTCTGAAGCACACGCGGCTTTTGGGAACACGTCTTGTATGAAAACGGCCTGCAAGACGAATGAGCGAGCTGTTTTGCCTAGCAAACCCCGTCGTACATTTTCGAGCACGCCCCAATCGAGCGGACACAGGTCCCCAGTGCCAACGACCACGCGAAGTCGCCCGGACTTGTAGAATAGCAGCATAAACTACACATATTCGGTGTTTGGGGCGTGTATGGAGGACACTAACGCACCTTCATATGGAAACAACCAGTTTTATCCATCGCAGGATGTGTTTGGACCCAGTTCTGATTCGCGAACATGCGGAATGCCTTGGCGTTGGACTTCTGTCGCTGTGTCGCGTTGACCACAATAACTGGCACCTCGGAGGGAAGGTGTGGCTCAAGCCATGCCCGGTCGAGATGGTTCGTGGACAGGATCACGAACTCGAGCGTGGCGTCCGACCCGTCACCTAAGCCAATGACCTCTGCGAGCGATATTGCGTCGCGTTCATCCGCCCGAGGGTTCGCGTAGTTGGCGAGGGTGGGCAGAAGTTGGCCCAACTCGAAGCGCTGGGCAGCGAGGGTGCTGTTTTTCGAGGGTTGAATGACTGGAATGGAGGCATGCGACGTAGCCTGAAAGGGATTTGAGGGATGGGGATTCTTTTGACGCTCCAAACGTTCCTCCTCGAGCTTCTTGCGGTCGCTCAACAGAGGCAATGCTCCAGACTGCGGACCAGTCGTGGTGCTGGCAGTCTTCAGTATCTAGAGCTATAGTAGTAGCTTGCAACGCACCGTTGTCCAGAGCCCACGATGTTCTCGACAGGAGCAATATCTTCTTCGCTCTCTTCGACATCCACGTCCATCCGTTCGACTGGATGCATCCACGCGTCCCGTTGTCTCGACCTCGGGATAAAAGCCAGCTCGTCGCTCTCATCGTGTTTCTTCGCTATGAGGCGGACCGGCCGAGACATGCTGCAATGTCGCCGGGACGCAAGGGACCATGGAGGTCGGGAGCAAGTTCTGTTGACACGGTCACGCCCAAGTCAGGCTTCGACGGAATTGGAAAGCAAGCCCCTATCGATATCATTGCTCATCTCGAACGCACACTTTCGTTACTCTCTTGCATTAAATGACTTAAGTGTTTCTCAACCTATCCCCCAGTTGATGCTGGTACTGTTTGTATTGAGACCAGACAAATCCAACAGCGACATTACTTATGCGACGTCGGCCCTAAAGTTGTACGCTGAATTGAGCTCAAAGTCTTCCGTCGGGTCAAGTACCACCGACTCTGGCCATACTGTCACCTCATCTGCGTCTGAAGCGTCGAATCGGATGCTGAGCCCCATTCCAGCCTCCATCAACCGCTCAAACCCTGCCGCCGCCCACTTGCGCGGGTGCCACACAAACGGGATATATGGATGTTGATTGGACGGCATGTCGAATACGAGATTGAAGCTTTCGAGAGCTGATGCCCTACTATCCAGCATCTCGAGAATCCGGTTATAATCCAAGTCGGCGCAGTAGCGGTTCACGTAGGTGATGGTCAATCTTCGAAGGCGGGGAAGCAGGGTCTCGTCGTCAAGAGCCACGACAACGGGAGTAAGTTGCCCCGAAGTCACACGCAGATGGATGTCCTCGACGTTGGCTACGCGACGCAGGTCGCCGGCAATATTTTCCGCTGAGGAAACGGTTACCGTCATCCAGAGCTCGGAAAGATTCGCGGAAAGTAGCTGCGGACCAGTAAATTGAAGCAGGTTCGTGAGGTTATGTCGCGCTTTGAGACATGTGAGGGCTGGAAGGCCGAGGTGGGCTAGCAAGCCGGGATCTTCGAGTGGCCCTTCAAGCTCGATGGAGCGAAGGTTTGCATGCTGCACTGTTGGATGAGTGGGGAGAACACATCCGCGATTACATCCAGGAACGAAGCACTTGAAGTGGGTGAGTTGAGGGCAGTCTCTGAGAATCCGCAGTGCCGCTTGGACGGTCATCAGCGACTCGATCTTCAGCTGCCGCAACACGGTCGAAGATACGCGAAAGTCGCGGCTGGTGACGAAGACATTCATTTCTGAGAGCTGTGGCGCATGTGCCAGGATGTCCGCCAGCTTCTGAGGGTGTAGTCGAGCAGACAAACAGCGGAGCAGAGGAAGTGGCGTTCGTAGCGGAAGAAAACCTTCGAGCCCCCGCCCATTGTGCGCTTCCGCGTCGGTTTCCAGCCTCCAAAGGCGAGCGGCGTTGATCGGGTCTCCCGCGTCCGTTTCAATATATTCGTCTTCCACGGGGGCTACCGCGTCGCGGCTGCCGAAATATTCCCGGCGAGGAGCCCAAGGCGCTCGCTGAGTCCAGGACAAAGGAACCGAACTTGAGCGTGTGAGCCAGATCGCAACGATGGCCGTTGGAACTTCAGACGGACTGCGAGGCCGGGCCCATTCTGAGGGGGTGTAATCGATCGATGACCACAACTGCGGGGTGGAGATTGCGACCTGGGTCCAATATTTGCAGACTCGGAGGAACACGATTGGCGGGCTCCGCGGCGCCGGTCGAACGCGTCCATGAGAGGGGAGCGTAGCCAAGAAGATGCGCGATAGAAGTTCGGGCGGGAGACTTGATATGGGAAACGTTATACGAGCAAGTCGCGCACAAACGTCTGCTCGCGAGGTTTCCAAGTGATGGATTTCCTGAGCAACATCCTTCGCCGTTGCTCGTGCGCTGGCAATCGCGCGGTCGAGATTTTCGAGAAAGAGTCGGTCCTGAGTGGGAGACGGCGCGGATTCGAGGTTATCCATGATGGGTCTGGTCAAGAAGGGTTGATCCATTGATCACTGATGTCTAGCTGCAGTCTAAGGTCTGTGTCCGCAAGAAAAGCTTCTACATGTGGACCTTGTGCCAGTGAGGCCTTGCCAAAATAGCTCATAAATAAACTCACATCGTCATTGCTCATGCGTGCAAAATTTTTCTTGCATGGCCCATGTCACCTTTGGAAACCCTCAGGCTAATTAGGACCACAAGGTTCATCGAACGTCTCGACCTCAGCCGGCTCGTTTTATCCTTTGTGCTGCTCCTCAACGTTCAATGCTTTCTCCCAGTCAGCTTGTAGGTTGAACTTAGAGGTCTCATAAAAAGTCGTTTAATAGCAAGGCGCAGAGGGCGCGCTGGACCAAAGTTGGACACGGAGATTCAGAACGAGACCAGTGATGTCATGCGCCCACGAGTTCCGCGTTCCTGACGGGCGGTGCAAAACATTCCAGCGCGGGCGCGGCACACCTCGACGGCGGGGCCGACCGAGGGGCCAGGTATAAGACCAGCGATTTCGTCGGACAAGAGGAGCTGAAAGGAGCAGAAATGCATTGTTTCCGAAAGACACCGACCGCATCGGTGTCTCGTTGGGACCTGTGGTTGTTTATAAAGGGCAACGATGTGCTCATCCAACCAGCCCCAATCCTCCAACGAACCAAGCATGGCCCCAACCCTCCCCGTAGAGATCCTGCAAGCTATCATCGAGACGATGTGGCATATGCCACTAACGTCCTCCGAGCGCACGACACTCATCACGTCCTCCGCGCTGGTAAACTCCATCTGGGCAGACATCTTCGACCTGGTCTCGTCGCGAAACGTGTACCTTACGAGCCCTGCTCTGGCCGAGCGGTTTCTTGAGCAAATCCGCGCTCCGCCCCAACCGACTCCCAAAAAGAAATCGAGCTTTTCCTTCTTGCGCCGCTGGTTCCGTCCCCAAAAAACGCACCGTCTCCCCAAGCGATGCCCGAACCTGGCTTGCAAGACGCTCACGATCGGCATCTACAACCCCCATGTCCACCCGCGCCACAAGATGCTCCCGCACCTGCCCATGGGCTTTGTCTTTGATGACCTCTTGGAGCATATCGACGCGCATTCGTTGCTGCCTAATCTCCGCGCACTCGCGGTCGAGTACGTCGATGCTCCATTCGAGGATCCTTTCACCCGCACGAGTTTCGCGTCGCTTCCGGACCATGTGAAGACGCTCGGTCTACGGTGGTCGTATAGCCCCGGGATGCCTTCGTGGCTTGCGGCAGCATTGAAAGAGAAACAAGGGCCGCAGAAGGTGCTGCCGTGGGGGATTCGGTCTATCGAGCGAGTTGTTGTTGAAGGAGCCGGCGAGAATGTCGTCAAGGATTTACGGACGGTGTTTCCGAATGCGCAAGTCGAGTGTAGCATGTAGTCGAGCCCAATCCCAGTCTTTTGCTTGTGGTGGTCCAAACGAACGCGTGTCACGAGCTTGCCTCCCGCCTCCATGGCTCTCCCAACGAACGGGCGCGTCATTCTCGACACGACTGTCGGCGAAATCGACATTGAACTCTGGTCTAAGGTTTTTACCAAGCCCTTTACTGTCGTCTCTGTCATTGAAACAACGCGTTCAGGAATGCCCAAAAACATGCCGCAACTTCATTACGCTCGCTCTGGAGGGTCTGTAAGGTCCCTGCTTCCTCTCCTCTGCCCATCTCAACGCGGATTTGTGGCAGGATACTACGACGGCGTGATATTTCATCGGTGAGCAGGTTGATCCCGGTGCGAATGCGTTGTCAGTGACTGGGCAAAACAGAGTCGTGCCGGGTTTCCTGGTCCAAACAGGCGACAGGACGGGTACGGGTGGCGGCGGGGAGTCGATATACGGCGGTGCGTTCATGTTCCCACCTTCCGCGGAAGCCAAACTGAGCGCAACCAGAGCCCTTCGAAGATGAAATCCACCCGCGTCTACGCTTTGCACACCGCGGGCTTGTCGCCATGGCTAACAACGGCACGAAAAACTCCAATGACTCGCAGTTCATCATCACTCTCGGTGCGTTGGGGTTTGCTCGAGGAATGCATACGCTGAAGATTGAGTGGGTGGATAGACCGCGCGGACGAGTTGCAGGGAAAGCATACGCTGTTTGGACGGTGTATGGGAGACACAATTTACAGTATGTTGACCTTTCTGCAGAACCGGAGAAGTAATAATCCCTCGCAGACGTCATGAAAATCGGCGAAATGGGTGCGCGCGACGCTCGTATCCTCGGTTTCCAGTATAACGTGTCCCAGAACTTGGAGAGAACGAGCGGCCAGTCTAGTATGCTTGCTTAGGTTGCAGTGAGAAACTGCTCATTGCCCTCAGTCCCCCGAAAATCAAGTCCATCCGCATCCTCGACAATCCCTTCGACGATATTGTCCCGCGCATAACAGCCGCCGAAAAACGCGCACAGCAACGCGCCCGTGAGCAGGCGCAGAAAGAGCGTGAAGAGGCGGAGCGCAGGAAGGGCGCGAAGAAGTGCGTTGGGTCGTTTTCTCCCAGGTTGTGAGCTAAGATGGCCGCGCGCAGAAATGTTGGCCTCCTTAGTTTCGGTGACGACGGAGAAGGCGACTCCGAGCCTGTGTCGCTGCCGAAGAAAAGTAAAGGCATCGCTCGACCAGATCGTGAGTGCCGCCGTTGTGTGGCCCTCTGCAGGCGATTGACGTGGTTTGCAGTTGTTCAAGACCCCGAGATCGCAGCGGTGCCCGATTTCGTCAGCAAAGCAGCTTCTGGGAGCTCAAAATCCAGCAAACTCGCTGCTTCTGCGTCTCAACCCGCCGAGGATCGTCCCAAGAAGAAGAAAGACGATGATATCACGAAGATTCGGGAGAAACACGCGCAGGAGGCGGCTTCTTCCGCGTCTGTCGCTTTCTTTCTACTATCCGACCAACTTTTGTTGAATGTCCCTCCAGGAACGTTCGCAAAACGGAAATCGCGAACCTCGAAGCCGAAATCCGCTCCCTTCAAAAACGGCGTGGTGGCGATGCCGACTCGGACGACGAGCTGGAGGCCATGCGAAAGCAAAAGAAGAGCAAAGGGTCGTACCTCGAGGAAGAGCTCGCGAAATATGCCAAAGGACGTGGGAGGCATAGTAAACGCGACGCGGGTGGGAAGAAGGTCAAGGACGAGAGCGATGTATTGGCGGCGTTGAATGCGTTTCGGGGCAAGTTGGCCAGCGCGCCTGTGGATGAAAGGGATGCGGGAGGGGAGGGAGATGCGGAGATGCGGGATGCGGATGGAGGTGAAGAGGGAGAGACGGCTGCTGCTGGTGGGGAAGACCCCGGGATCGAGGTTGACGACGACTCGGGGTTCTTGGGACATGCGCTGCATTTTCCGAAAGACGATGGGGAGGAGACGATGAAGGCAGAGCGAGATTACGAGGTCATCGACCCGAGAATACGTGGGGCACGTGCCAGGGAGGAAGAGAGGGAGAGGAAGAAGCAGCAGAGAGAGAAACATGGCAGAGGAGGTCGGAGGTACTAGCAACGTTTGAAAAACGATCTTGGATTTTGACGACAACTACAACACATATTCATACACTTTCTTGTGCGATTCTGCTTCTTTCTGAATGGACGTCAGACTCGCGACGAACAACCAACCAACGAGGTTACAGCAGCTCACTAGAGTCTTTCTTTTTCTTCTCTTCGTTCGTTCAAGAACATTCAAGGCGTCGGCGCCAAGAGCGCGACGGTCGCACACGCAGCGGAGCAGGTCCCGAGGGCGGCATTGCAGGCGAGGGCGGCAGCAGGCGCGGCAGCAGCAGCGACGACGGTGCCAAATGTGAGGCCCGCGCCAGCGTAGCACGCCACAGCGACGGTGTTGCAGCCTGCTCGGGATGGAGTGGTCAGCGTCGACAAACGGAAACAAAAACAGAGAGAAATGCGACGCACCGGTCTGGCAGATCCCGTACGCAAGCGGGCCAGCCTGCACCGTGCTGGCGACGGCGGCGAAGACGAGGGCAGTGAGAGCTTTGGTGGGGTTCATTGTGGTTTGTGTGGGGGGTTGTGGGGCGAAGCGAAGAGGGATTCTTGGGGAAATGAGCCTTTTTATCCGGGACAGGTGGTTAGGCGCCCATGGGCGCTTCTTTGAGGTAAGGACGTGATGCCGACGCGGATATTGAGGTAAAGTTGTGGAGGCGGCGCAAGAGCTTGGTCCTGCACGAGCGTAAATTACCGCCGTTGAGAAGCCCTTGGCAAAGCACTGCGTACCGGTTTGCTGAATTCCACCCAACAACAGGAACACAAAAGAAAGCAAGCTCGTGAATGTGCTTCATGGTGAGGAGGAGGCATGGACGCAGAGCGTAGTTGCAGGTCAGGCTCCATAGGACGGCAAAAGAGGGTCTATTTGAATTTATCTTCGTCGTCGTCACCGGATAGCCGCCCCTCACTCCGCAAACGTTCCTCGTACTTCATACGCGCCTCGCGATGTGCTTGCGCGAGGTTGTATGCGGAGGTCGGTAGACGGTCCAACGGGCTACGTGGATACAGGAACATCGGTAGGACTCCTGCTAATAAGGCCTGCGGACAATCCTGAGCTACACTTTCAAGCAAGACCGCAAAGCAACTCACCACAAACCCAAACGTCAGAATGACCCGATCCACCCAGCGGTCGTCCATCGGCCGATTGTTCCACTCTGCATACGCATACTCTGCTCTCCGTGAATGCGCATACGAGTACTCGGCCCCTCTCCGAGAATGCTGATTCGCGTATTGGTGCCTTGCTTGGGCGCGTTTCCGGTGGTTTATCTCTTCCCATGTGCTGCGTTCGCGTTCGGGGTATGCGGAGCGTGGTTTGCCGCGGAGAGAGTCGTAAGCGGCGCCGACGAGCTGAAACCTACGATGCCGCTCGTCGGGGGAAAGATCCCGACAAGAGGGTGAGTCGGGATGGTGAAGTTTCACTAGTTCAATGTCTGCCTATCGAATTAGACCAGGTAATCTCTGGATTTGTGGGTTCGCACATCGTCGCTTGATTTCCGCCGCGGAGGCACCACGATTGATGTGGAATATTTCATGCGGGGACGGATTTGGCTTGGTGGGGAAGGGGAACTGCACAGATGCGGTTGCGAATGCGTGGCTGAGATATGGGGGCAGGTGGTTGAGGCGCGCGCCTAGGCACCGCGCGGACATCATCGTAAGCGAGGAAGCCCGATACCGGTCACGTGGTTTTCCTTCAACCCAGCACAGCCCTGCTCTCTTCAACTACGCTGGCAACAGCTCGAAACGCTGCTCCAGGAATAGACCCCGAAACACTCACTCGTCTCCCAGCTTCAAGTCTACCCAGGCCTCATCAAGATCTTCGGGGATGATACCCAGCTCCAGGCTCCAGCTGATCTTCTTGCGAACAAACGCTTTGGTCACTTTTCAAGTCATGCGCACCGACCTGCAGACCGCTTCCTCCTTCACCCACATGGCGAGCCTGCTCTGGAATGGGGTCACCGTCGTCCGCGGGTCCTTGTTTTGACAATTTCCTGATTCCTCGAGCCGAAATAATTGGCTGTGGAAACCTCTCGGAAACCTGTCGTCATCCGGCGGAGCCGCACGACACTGCATTTCAAGGGTCACCCGCCCAAGCATCGGGCTGGCTTCCCGCAGGTGGGTATATAGGCTCGGTTGTCCTGTTACCACTCTGCAGATCCTCACCCTTCTCAACCCCTCCCATAATGTTGCGTCTCTCCGTGGTACTTGGGCTCCTGGCCTCGTCCGCTTTCGCGCAGGATCTGGGTGTTCCGACTTCATGGCGGGTACGTGCTCAAGGTTTTCTGTTACGCGTTGGCTGACCCGTATTTGCAGGAATTCAGCAATTCTCGTCCGCTTTCTCAGCGCATCACCATCGCCCAAACCGCGATCAACCAGATAACGCCCCAGCTCAACTCTGCGACGGGCGAGTTCAACGGCCTCACCTACTGGCAGTCTGGCAACGTCTGGTCCGTCATGGCGAACCAGGACCACTCCGCTGGCACAACCGTGAATGAGGCATCCGTGATCAACAACCTGAACCTCGTTTGGGGAAGATGGTCGAACTACGACCAGTTCGGGTACAACGACGACGCGATGTGGTGGGCGACCGCAGCGATATATGCGTACCGTGCATATGGCGTGAGTGCGCGTTTGTTGTGTCGCGAGTATACGCTGATAATGTTGGTTAGAACTCGCAGATGTTGTCGCATGCGGAGCAAACCTGGAACCATGTTACCAAGTAGTACGTTCCTAGCTCCTTCGGTCCGTTTTTGCAGTTGGCTGACGCGTCCCCTCAGTGTGGTCACCGCCGCGGATGCCGCTGCTGGCAAGAACCCGAATAAACCCTCCGTGGCCATCCAGTCGACCTGCAACGGCAGTCAGTACCCCGTGTTTTCTTCCAGAAGAGAAGCTCACCAAGATCTGCAGAGACGATGGCTGGCGCCGTCTTCTGGCAACCAGCAGCAACGAGCAACGCCATCAATTCGATTACCACAGGGCTTTACACGGCGTACGTCTGCCTGCGGCTCTTGGATTAACGGCCCTAACGCGTCCCTCTCAGCCTCTCCGGATTCCTGTACGAATACACGGGCAACTCGACCTACCTCTCCGCCGCCGAATTGTCTGCGACCTGGATCCAGCAGCACCAATTGAACGCGAACGATCTCGTCCTCGACACGACCAACGCAGATTGCTCGACCTCGCCGTCGAGTTGGCTGTTCACATACAACAGCGGCAAGTATATCGAGGCGTTGAGTGTGCTGTATGGTGTTACCGGGAACGATTCGTGGAACACGCTGTATGTTTTCCTTCCACCTGTTTGTGGGGTCCAGGGTGACTGACTTGCCACAGGATGGTGAACATCTTGAATGCCGCGGTCAAGACGACCGCATGGCAGGGTTCCAACGGCGTTATCACCGAAGGCGCGAGTCCCAGCTCTGACAACGACGACGTCGGCTTCAAAGGTCCGTTGCTCTACCCTATTCTTGCCTACCCTACACGCGCTCAACGTATCACCTCTAGCCATCCTCATCCGCGGACTACACGAAGCCTGGGAGCGTAACCCGACCTACACGGCGCTGACGACGCTCATCCACAGTTACGGCGACGTACAGTATAACGCGTTGTTGGAGCTCGCAGCCACCGGCTCGACCTACTCTAGCTCGTGGCTGGGCCCCCCGCAGGCGTTCACCAGCTGGGGCCAGCTCGCGGCGTTGGATGTCATGACGGCCAACATCGATACGAACTGAGAAGAAGTGTATGTATTTTTGGAGAAGAAGAAATTGAATGTAGTGTTTTGCTTGTTGTATTGCGATCCAGATTCCAGAAGGGTCGATGTGGTTTTGGCTCGCCCAGCACATGATTTGTGTGTGACCGCGTCTTCCTCGTCTGGCTCTGACTCTCATATCGCACGATGGAGGCTCTTCGCCCAACGAGGTACATTGATCCAGCCGCCACGAAAGTTATTCGAACCCTATTTCCAGTGGCCCGAAACCACCACCCGCCCAAACCGTCCCAGCCGACGGCGGGTCGGAGACGGAACAGGACACGGACGACGAGTGGCATGGCAAGGTGCTTGCGACAGGCAAGCACCTCGCGAGCAAGAAGGAAGAGGGCGCGGTTGCACCGAATGCAGGTAGTAGGAGGGCGGCCGCAATCGTTGTGCACGACTCGGACTCGGACGACTCTAATTCGGGGCTGATTCCCTCCAGACGACCACGGTCACTAATGGCGAGGTGCGTGCTCGAGAAATCAAGAATCTTCGTCTAACTTGCGCGTCGTATAGCCGCACGAGCGGTAAGGGCAAAGCGAAGGAGACAGTCCAGACCCTAGCGATTCAGTCGCAACCTACTCTCAGCACCCTTCCGAACCGTGCCCAACTCGAAGTAGAGCGTCTCGAACGCCAACAGAAACGCGCCTTGACGGCGGCCGGAGCGGACATCGCCCAGCCAGCAGCCAAACGAGCACGCATAACGCCAACGAGCTCTTCCTCCAACCCCATGGCCGCACGCAGATTCGAGTCCGGTATCCTCTTACCCACACCAACCATCCAAGAAAGTCCGCGCAAAGACGGCCGCGAGGTTATCACATTCGAAGAGCTACTCGGGGTGAACAGCAAGACGCCCGACACGACGCTGGAGCTTGCTGTGATCGCAGCGTTTGGGACCGATCCGAACTGGCTTATGCAGTTCTTCCCGAGCGATGTGCCTGTTATCTGTGGGATGGCGACGGGCGAGGAGGAGCGTGGGCCGACAACTTCGCGTCCGTACCAGAACCAGAATTGGGTGCAGACGTCGCCGCACATGAAAGCACGTGCGTGTATGCATATGAAGGTGCGTTGATTTCACCTCGTCTTCTATGAAGGTGCTCACATTTGTGTTTGTAGTACCTCGTTCTGATGTACAAGTCGGGGCGTCTCCGTGTCGTCATCAGTACAGGCAACCTCATCGAACAGGATTGGACGATCCTCGAAAATGTACGCCACCTAGACTACTTCCTTCTGCTTCTGAACACGATCCCTAGGCCGTCTTCATCCAGGACGTCTATCTCAAGTCCTCCAATCGAGTAGGCGACGGGTCGACCGCCAGCAGCCAAGGCCACAGCGCGACGGACGACAGCTTCGTGAAGATCTTGGAAAACGTTCTCGAGGTAACGAATGTTGCCCCTGCGCTGAAAGCTGTTCGAGAGAAGGTTTGCTCGTTTGTGCGTCCACGAAACGTCAGCTCATGTATCACTCAGCACCCACTCTCGCGCTTAAGCACCCTCTCGGATTTGTCGACATTATGGGACTGGACACATGTCCACGCAGAGCTGGTCGCCAGTATACCGGGCAAGTACCAAGGCTGGAAACAGATTCGCAAGTGGGTTTTGGTTAGAGACTGATGCTTCGTGCTAATTACGCTGCAGGACCGGACATCCGCGCCTCATGTGTGCCGTCGAGGCTCTTGGACTCGGTGTCAGTAGCGGCAGTAGCAAGACACCAGCACTATCATTGGAATGCGGGGTAAGCCCAGCCATTCGCTCCAGGTGTGACCGTCACTCACGCGACTCAGGGATCGAGCATTCCAGCCTTCACTACGCAATGGGTTAACCAGTTCTATGTCTCCGCCTTGGGAAATCGCAGCGCTCTGCGTGGTCACCTCTCGCTCCCGGAGAACAAACGCAAACAGGCGCCTTATCCTTCAGGTGTCAAGGTTATCTTCCCGAGCAAGCGACGCGTTTTGGAGGCTGGTGCTCGTGGAGGGGGGTCGCTGTTCTGTACGAGGAAGAAGTGGGAGGCGAAGAACTTTCCGCGGAACGCGTTTTATGAATGTCAGAGTCGGGCAGGGAATGCCCTGATGCACACGAAGGTGCGGCGACGCATGCGATTGTTGTTTTGAGCTCAGCGGTTGGCACAGATGGTCGTTGCCACATTCTCGGAAAGCACCCGTCGCTCAAGTGGTGCTGCCGACGCGGCGGGCTGGATGTATGTCGGCTCGCATAACTTCACATCCGCAGCATGGGGGAACTTGAGTGGGACTGAGGACGCGCCAGTGTTGAACGTGAGTTGGATCCCTTTTCCGGCGGCGATGTTCTGAATCCGAAACAGGTCAACAACTTTGAGCTTGGCGTCGTCCTTCCTTTGCAGACGCCGCAGGATATCGAAACCATGTGCGCTTGGGAACGCCCGCCGAAGAAGTATCGCGGAGATGATGTGCCTTGGGTGAGTCCCTCGTCCTTCTGCGCCTTCTGGGACGGTAGTAGCTGATGAGCGGTGTAGTTCTTGGACGAAGCTCGGACACTTTTGGGACAGTAGTTTCTTTGGGGATTGCCTCGCGTTCCATTTCTCGTGATCGCTGGTCTCGTGTGGACTCGGACTCGGACGTTGATTGTACTAGTAGCTGTTGTATCGCTCTTTGAGGACGATTACTGTATCGCTTTCTTGGACCCTGTAGCCTCTTAGGCTGTTGTAGCCTCTGCGGGAAGAGGGATGAATAGCGCGTTGCGAGCCTTTCCTATGCACTCATTTCCTTGTTCAAACCGCAAACAGGAACTCTCCAAACAGGGGCTCGGTTTCCAATCTTGTCGAAGCCTGACTTGCGCGTGACCGCGTCAACAGAACTTGCTCCCGACCTCCATGGTCCCTTGCGTCCTGGAGACATTGCAGCATGTCTCGGCCGGTCCGCCTGGTAGCGAAGAAACACGATGAGAGTGAGGAGCTGGCTTTTATCCCGAGGTCAAGACAACGGGACGCATGGATGCATCCAGTCGAGCGGATGGAGGTGGATGTCGAAGAGAGTGGAGACGAAGTTACTCCGGTCGAGAACATCGTGGGCTCTGGACAACGGTGCGTTGCTACCTACTACCAGAGCTCTAGACACTGAAGACTGCCAGCACCACGACTGGTCCGCAGTCTGGAGCATTGCCTCTGTTGAGCGACCGCAAGAAGCTCGAGGAGGAACGTTTGGAGCGTCAAAACAATTCCCATCCTTCAAATCCCTTTCAAGCTCCGTCTCACACACCGATTCCAGTCATTCGACGTTCGGAAACTAACACCCTCGCTGCCCGTCGATTCGAGTCCGGCCAACTTCTGCCCACCCTTGCCAACTACGCCAACCCTCGCGCTGATGGACGCGACGCGATATCGCTCGCGGAGGTCATTGGCTTAGGCGACGGGTCGGACGCCATGCTCGAGTTCGCGATCCTCTCCACGAACCATCTCGACTACGCATGGCTTGAACGACATCTTCCCTCCGAGCTGCCGGTTATTGTGGTCAACGCGACACAGCGACAGAAGTCAGAAGCCAAGGCATTCCGCATGTTCATGAATCAGAACTGGGTCCAAACACATCCTGCGATGAACAAGAGTGGTTGTTTCCATATGAAGGTGCGTTAGTGTCCTCCATACACGCCCCAAACACTGAATGTGAGTAGTTTATGCTTCTATTCTACAAGTCCGGGCGACTTCGCGTGGTCGTTGGCACTGGGGACCTGTGTCCGCTCGATTGGGGCGTGCTCGAAAATGTACGACGGGGTTTGCTAGGCAACGCAGATCGCTCATTCGTCTTGCAGGCCGTTTTCATACAGGATGTGTTTCCCAAAGCCACCTCTGGTTCAGAAGATCAATCCGAGTTTGCCGCTGTCCTCGAATCCACCTTGAAGGCGATCAACGTCGAGCCGGCACTGGAGGAAATGCGTAGAACGGTGCGCCAGACAATCTTTGTCGCGGAGCACATGCTCAACCGCAGCAGCATCGGGATATTCCTCTGCAAAAGCTCTCGATGTTGTCTACTTCATGGAACTGGCAACACGTTCGTGCGGCATTGGTGCCCAGCATCGCTGGCGAGTATCACGGGTGGACGCAGATTCAGCAGTACGTATCGCGACTCTGACGTTGGTCGCTCGCTGAATATGCGGACTAGACAAGGCCATCCTCGTCTTGCATCGGCTCTGGACGCCATGAAGCTCACCGACAAGCCTCATCGACTGTCTATGGAATGTGGAGTGCGTGCCATTCGCCAAACACTCAAAATACTTCTGATCACGTCGTAGGGATCGAGCATTCCGTTCTACCAGAGGTCTTGGACGAACGAGTTCTTCGCGTCTGCATCGGGAGGCTACGAAGATCTCCGCAGCCACATGAAGCGACCTGAAGACGAACGCGAGACGCTGGAGTATCCCGAACAAGTCAAGATCGTTTATCCTACTCAGCGCACAGTTATGGAGTCTGGGGGACATGTAAGCGCAGAACCGTGATACTGTTCCTTCCTGGGCTCAAGCTCGCAGGGCGCGGGTAGCCTCCATTGTATCCGTCGACATTGGGCCAAGTCGAACGCAAAGGAGGGTGTGGTTTTCCCTCGCCACTTGTTCCACGATTGCGAGAGCAAGGCCGGGACTACGCTGATGCATACGAAAGTGGGTGACCTTCTCCCGGCCTGCAGCGACTGATTCGGTACAGATGATCGTCGCCTCCTTCACGAAGGGATCGCCCGCAGGTTGGACCTACGTCGGCTCCCACAATTTCACACCCTCCGCATGGGGCAAGATGAGCGGAACCCGCAAATCGCCAATTCTTACGGTTTGTGGTGGACGTTGTTGGTTCTTCTGTCCCACTAATGTTTACCAGATCAACAATTTTGAGCTTGGGGTCGTGTTTCCTGTGCAGACTTCTGAAGAGCTTGACGCACTATCCGCTTGGGAGCGTCCCGTTCGCAAGTATTCCGGCAACGACGCGCCTTGGGTGCGTGACTCTTTTTCCAAGCAAGACACCAACTGAGCTCACGTAGATTTCGTCAGAGAACCGTGACTTGGGGGAGCTGAACCAAAAGTTGTATGGATGTGGGTCGTGCTGCAAGTACTCGGAGGATGACGAAGGCACTCGAAAGTTCTCTTCGCGTACTACCAAGTAACGATTTGTCGTTCTATCGCCGCCGTGGGCGCATCAGCCCCAGAAATGGAAATTCTCGTGATGAGCTGACTGGGAGCGACGGTCATCGACATGGCTCACTCATGCGCCCCGAAACGAGGTTCTTCGTTCTCATCTCCCTCGTCCCGCTGTATATAAGCGCGGCCGTCTACCTCGACCTCGCACCACAAACCATCCTGTCTTCTCTTCTCAAACTCGCAAACGCCAACCTCCGTCGAATTGCCAGACCCGCCTCGAGTTTAGCCGCTACAAACATGGGTGTTAAGATAATCCCCCGTCCGAGCCAAGAGCGCGGCCATGCCGACCACGACTGGCTCAAGACGTTCCACACGTTCTCGTTTGCTTCGTACGCCCGGCCTCTCAGTCTGTTTCGTGAGATCTCACACTGTGCTGCAGGTACTACGAGCCGTCTCATGCGCAATTCGGTCCTTTGAGGGTCATTAACGAGGACCGCGTTGCTCCCCGTACGGGATTTGGCACGCACTCGCACCAAGAATTCGAGATCTTCTCGTATGTCGTCGCTGGCCAGCTTGAACAGTGCGTGTTCCGCATAGCATGCTCCCTGTATTCCTCAAACTGACTTTCCGACAGCAAAGACTCCATGGGTAACACCGAGATCCTCAAACGCGGCGACCTGCAACTCACATCCGCCGGCACCGGCATCTCGCACTCAGAGAAAGCCCACGGCTCCAAACAAGTCCATTTCCTGCAAATCTGGTCCCTCCCCTCGGTCTCGCGTCTCACGCCGAAATACTTCACGCGCCACTTCACCGACGCGGAGAAGCGCGACCAGTGGGCGCGCGTCGTGGCTCCCGTCGAAGCGGAGGGTGTTGTGGCGGAGCGCGAGGCGCAGGGACCGGCGCCGGTGCAGAGCCCGTTGACGCTCTATGCGACGCTGCTTTCTGATGGGAAGAGTCTGTCGCAGAAGATGAGTGGCAAGCGGGGTGACGGGCGGTGGACGCACCAGCGCGTGAAAGACGCAGGAAGGCGCGTATTTTCGCGATTTTGTTTACTGCGCGGCGCTTTCGGTTTGTTTCGGGCGCGTCGGGGGGTTCGGATCGGGTTTGCGCGGGTCGGCCGACCCGTCCGGGGAACAATGGGTCGGAGTTTGAAAGCTCTGACAGGACAATGGGCCTTTGGGCCTCTGACGAGAGACGGCACACGTACCGTAGTTGCCTAGACAACCCAAAGAATATTTAGAGGGCCTGCATGTAGTCAGTACGGCAGTGAATCGCACCTGGTTACTCGCAGTTGCGCCCGGTTGGACTGGGTATTGGTTGGACGATAGGCTTGGAGCCAGAAGCAGATTGGACGTTTGACAGATTGACTGGGATTGGCTTGGCGCCGGAGGACTTAGACCCGCACACATCCCCGCTCTCTCACTCCCGCGTTTCCTTACACACACACACACACCCGTACACGACGGCCCCGGTTTGAATCGCAACGAGCATATACTTTGCTCCGGATCCCCGAACACGCACGCCCGGAACACGACGACGCGCGACAGGCTCGCAGGCTCGACAGGCAGGACTTTGGATTAACGGAGAGGACTACAGTACAGGTTCAGGGTTAGGTTTGGTTTGGTTGGGTGTTGGGTCTCGAGCTTTTCTCGTCTCGGCGCGTTCCTAGCGTTTCATCTGGAGCCCACCGCGAGGGGGTCCATTCAAGCTTATATTTTTCAGTTTTCTTTCGCGTTGACCGCGAACTGGAGTAGGGAGGTCTCGTGGGGACGGCGTGGTTATCGAGAGGATCAGCAGCGGAACGAGAAGAGGTTAGCAGGCGGCAGAGGGTCGAGCGAAGGGAACGCCACGCGCAGAGTTTACGCAGGCGTGGGTTATCAGTCGACGACGCGGTAGAAAGAGGTCGTGAACAAGCGAACGACTCGCAGGACGAGTTTATTTCCCGAACGAGCACGAGACGAGTACATTCCGAACGAACTTCCACCGGACTGGGATTCAGACTTGACGTCGCTCGTCGATTCGGACAACGAAGAACAGCAACAAAACACATTTATTCCTGCACCCCCGAGTACACAACAGACTACAATGGCAGCAGTGGCGTTCCGAGTACCGCGCCCGTGGGACACGAATGTACCGAAGTTCACCACAGAGGATAAGGATGATTTGCGGGATTTCTTAGAGCAGGTGGCGGAAATCATACGGCTGGGCGCGATAACGGATGAGCAAGAGAAGAAGGAGTTGGTGACCAGCTACTTACCGATGAAGAAGCGCGAAGCATGGCGCGCGCTCACTTCGTATCCCGCGACGGCAAACAAGACGTACATCGAGTTCAAGACCGACGTGCTGGCGATGTATCCGGAGGTCGCCGAGGAGACGGATGGGACGTTGGCGGAGCTGGAAACGCTCTGCGCAGCGAATAAGGGTATTCGCCGTTCGGAAGAAGGAAAGCTGAAAAGATTTGGGATTAAGTACAAGGCGTTGGTGCAGAAGCTGATGCTCGCACCTGCGGTAATCCTGAACAAGGAAGCCGTCGCGCGTTATCTCGGGACGCTTGAGAGCTCGCTTCGGACGCGTTGAGGATGTCGGTTAGCACGAGGGTCTTGTGGAAGGAAGAGTTGGCGCAGGTATCGGCTGCCACCAACGCGGCGCAGACGACGGCAACAAATGCGGCTGCGGCCGCGGCTGCCGTAGCTGCAGGCAACCCGGTACCAGCTCCGCCAGCACCACCAGCAAACGCTAACGCGGGACGGGACCGCAAAGAAGACCCGATCCAGCTCGACGAGTTGATCGAGCTCGCCGAGAAGTTGGCGCATCGCGCGGGTAGTGAGGCGGTTTGGAGCGACGCAGATCTGCCGGATTTGAAGCGGACGGACAAGTTCCCGCGCGTCAAGATCGAGGAACGCGATATGCGTCTCGAAGAACTTGGTGGTGAGGTCGCTGGGTTGCGGGACGCGGTTGTGGTCGTCCAGAAGCAGGCTCGGGCTTCGGAGCAGCAGGCGCGGGCGTCGCACGAGGAGATTATGAAGGCGGTGAATAGCTTGCGCAACGCGCCGCCGCCGCCGCCAACGCCGAACGAGTTTGAGCAGCGTAGCAATGCCCAGAACTCGTACGGGCAGCAACGCCAGTACGGAAACGGCGGCAACGCGGGGTATGGGGGTTATGGTGGTGGATCCGGCGGCGGTCAGCGAGGGAATGCGAGTTCGGGAGGCGGTGGTTGTTTCTACTGCGACGGCGACCACTTCGCTCGCGACTGCAAGCGCAAGACGGGCCACTTTGAGAAGCAGTGGATCGCCGTCGAGGACGGGAAGCAGAAGCTCGGGGATGGCAACCCGATTCCGCGAGGTCCAGGTTCGGTGGCGTCGAGGGTGGAAGAATACTGGCAGCGTAAAAACGCCGTCGGCCAGAATCTGGTGATGGAGGGTGCGGAAGACGAGGTGGATGTGTTGCGCGATGAGATTCGTACGCTGCGAGCCCGTTTCGTTCAGATAGAGCAACGGGTTCCGGCTGAACAGCCCGCGTTTATGATTTCGGCGCCAAACCCGCCGCAACAGTCCATCCCGGTTCCGGTGGCCAACCAAGCCACGCCAGCTCCGCAGTGGGACATGGAAGCGTTTGGGCGCGCGATGTTTAACGCGATGTCGGGTCGCGGCGAGGCTCCGGAGTCGATGATGCAGGCTAAGACGAGCCGATCGACGAATGCTGGGCAGTCGGGTTTTTGAAGGGTCCAGTGAAGGAGGGTGAGCCAAAGCCCCCGGAGGACGACGAGCCCGATATGGTGAAGCCAAAACGGAAGAAGGGGAAGGGGACCGAGGGAATGGACGAGGACGTGGTCGTCGAGCCCAAGAAGGCAGCGGCACGTGAACTGCCATACCGCTTCGTGCAAATCGGCGGCGGTGGGGCCCGAACTCAGCCAGCGCCGTCGACGGGCGCGAAAGCGAAGCCAGCGCGACGAGAGGAAGAGGAATCTGGGAAGGGGTATAAACTCCGAGCTCCGATACAACGGGAAGGGCTTACCGAAGAGGTTCTTGAGCGAATCAATGACACTGAGGTCACTATTCGTCTCGGAGACCTACTGGGCCTGAGCAAGGACTTGCGCGAGGGCGAGAGGCTTCGCTTGACGCGCGTCCGACAACCCGTGGACGTGAAAGACGCGCCGGAGTTGGTATTGAAGGCCGAGGAGAAATCTGGCGTGCAAGAAACACAGAACGCGAAGCAAGTTCGCTTCGAGTTCGATGTGGCCCGGGATGGAATGAACATGGAGGAGCTGCCGGACGTCGGCGGCGCGTTTGTGGTATCAACGGGTGAGGAGGGATTGAAGGCGGGGTCGTTGATCGGGCAGGACCCGTATCTCCAGTATCTCGAGGGACTTGGCGACGACGAGGAAGCAAAGCCCATCTACGTCGCGCGCGACTCGGTACCGCTCCGAGTGACGTTCCCGTACATCAACGCGAAGGGCCCGGTGGAGTGTGTGCTGGATTCGGGCTCGCAGATTGTGTCGATGGCGTTCGAGCAAGCGCAAGAATGTGGTTTGGTCTGGGACCCGAATATCAACATCTACATGCAGAGCGCTAACGGTCAGTTGGAGAAATCGATGGGTTTGGCGAAGAACGTACCATTCCGCTGGGGAGAACTACAGCTATATCTCCAAGTCCATGTTATCCGCGATCCGGCGTACAAAGTTCTTCTCGGTCGACCCTTCGATGTCTTGACGAAGAGCCGCACCGACCACGACGAAGGGCGTCAAATCTTGACGCTCACGGACCCAAATACGGGCCGCGCTTGGACCGTACCCACGTACGACCGCTCGCGGGACCCGTCGACCGAGAAGACCAGGAACGAGGGCCGTGAGGCCGCAGAGACCAACACACAGTCGGATTTTCGGAAGGCTTCGAGGATTTGGCCTGGTTGAGCCAAGGAGAAGAGCTGGCGGTGGTGGTAGGGTTTGGTGAAGATGGGGAGATGCGCATAGAGCGCGTTTTGCATCCGCGGGAAGGCGCCATGACCCAGGGAGGAAATCATCGAGGCTTACATCGCGGCCTCTGGGGATGAATGCTCAGTATTCGAGGACGCGAAGGCGCAGGCGACCTTCCGCGCCTTTCACTTGCGGGGGGTGGTTGAAGGAGAAGGCGAAGAGGAATATGAGGTGTGTGGGAACATAGTAGCGGAGGCGGAACGCGCTGGAGCCGCGTCGGGAAGGGTTCCGCGGGTTGGAGAAAGCGCAGGCGCAAAGACGCGGCACGGTGTTGGTAGTTCAGACCAGCGCTGTGTGTGTTGTCAAACAATTGATTTTATTTCGCCCGTCTGCGACGGCTCAAACTATTCTGGTGGGAATACTAAGGAAGAGGAGGATATCGAGGAGGTATCCGTGTTTGCAGGAAAAGAAATACAAACCCGTCGGACTCAAGGTCCGGCCCGTCTACACTGAACTACCCGACAAATATCGCATCCGGCGCGAGATTAAGGGCGACCCTCTAGAAGAAATGCCCGTTCTCAATCCTCGACCTAAACCCGTAGCGCCGTCGGCGCGGTACGACGCGGAGCGGATGGAGGATATGGAGCGGCGGCATGGTGGATTCCTGCTGCGGCAAGAGCTGGATCTGCTCCACGAGTTTGTTTATCAACATCAGGATGCTTTCGCGTGGACGGATGCGGAACGCGGAAGCTTCCGGCACGACTTTTTCCCTCCGATTGAGTTTCCCTTGGTCGAGCATGAAACATGGGTCGAACGGAGTATTCCCGATCCCGCGTGGCCAGCTCGAGGAGTTTTGCCGCACGATCAAGAATAAGATAGACGCTGGCGTCTACGAACCATCAAATGCATCGTACCGCAGTAAATTCTTCGGTGTCGTTAAGAAGGACGGAAAGAGCATACGGCTGGTTCATGCCCTTGAGCCTCTCAACGCCGTAACGATCGCCCACTCTGGTTTACCACCCGCGACCGAGGAATTAGCGAATCACTTTGCGGGGAGGGCCTGCGGCGGTTGTTTGGACCTGTACTCCGGATATGACCATCGCGACATTGCCGAGGGCTCGCGCGACTTCACAACCTTCCAAACCCCATTTGGCGCGCTTCGCCTGGTCAAGCTTCCCATGGGCTGGACTAACAGCGTACCTATCTTCCACGATGATGTTACATACATCCTCCAGGACGAAATCCCGCATACAACCATCCCTTACATCGACGACGTACCTATTCGCGGACCGGGAACGCGCTACGAGGATGCCGAGGGCAGGCCCGAGACGATCCCGAGAATGCGGGGATACGGAGATTTGTTTGGGAGCATTTTGAGAACTTGAATCGCGTCGTGCAACGCGTAAAATACTGTGGAGGGACTTTTTCTGGTGCAAAATCCATTCTCTGTGCCGGAGAATTTCATGTGGTGGGCCACTTGGTGCTCGTTCGAAGGACGTCGCGCCGATGAAGACCGAGTCGGGGTGATCACACGTTGGGGCCCGTTGAACAGCCGGTTCACTCGATTTTTCGCGAAAAGTCGGGGGTTAACCCAGTGGGCGTTGCGCGAAATTTCGGGGATCTACCCCTTCCTTATTAGGAAGCAAGCCAGACAATTCCGAGCAAGTCCCCGGCCCAAAAAGGAAATTTTCGAGCAAACACGGGAGAAAAGAGAAGGAAAATCGGCATGATAGAGGTTTGAACCCTTGACCTACAGTAAGTAGGCTCATAGGATATTAGCGTAGCACATAGCCACTACACCAAGTAGCAGTTGTTAAGTCGGCAAATGGAGCGTACATATTAGGGTCCGCATCAAGCCATCAAATAACATCAAAATACAGAATTATCACTGATGGCTGGTACTATCATGTAGCTACTGTTTTGCTTGATCAATTTCGTTATCAGTGTCTGTTGATGCAATCAAACAGCGCACAAATAAGCTGGAATCAGTGGCATCAATATTATTCAAGCATTCACTTGCATCAAAAGGTGACAGATTCATCAATTACTTATACTGAATACATTCTACCTTACAATACTTACCTTTATATGGCATTTGCTAACCACTTGGTAGCCAGATAGTGGAAATACTCTTGATAATCAGTATAGTACCTCCATATATACGCTTCAGAACCCTAGCTAAGTATGTCTTGTTGGTCTAATGGTACGTGTAGCTCTCTCGCTAAAAAGAGGGTATGCAGAGGTTTTAAGTTCAAACCCTCTTCTGGCCTTTTATTTCCGCTTTCTTTTTGGATTGTTTCCTAATAAGGAAACCCAGTGCTTTTCGCGCAACACCCACTGGGTTAACCCCCACTTTTCGCGAAAAATCGGCTGCCATCCCTGCATTGAAGGATGTCTCGGACGTGCGCCGATTCCTGGGCACGGTCGGCGTCTTGCGCATGTTTATCAAGAACTATGCGATCTTGGCCCGTCCGATCCAAAAACTTACACGCGGCGATGTCGAGTTCGAGTGGGGCGAAGAACAAGAGCTGGCGATGGAGAAGCTGAAAGAGGCACTGGTTAACGCGCCGTGTTTGAAACCATTGAACTACGAGTGGGATTCCGACATAGTAATGGCTGTGGATACGTCGTGGATGGCGGTGGGGATACAAATTTACCAGTGCGACCCCGCGGATCCGCGTAAACGCTACTATGCCAAATTCGCCTCAATTCCACTAAATCGGCGCGAGGCGGAATTCTCGCAGCCAAAGCGGGAGCTGTACGGGCTAAAACGCGCGTTGGAGGCAATGCAATATTGGTTATTGGGCTGTCGGAGGCTGGTGGTCAAGACGGATGCAAAATACATCCAGGGGATGCTGAATAATCCCGGGATGGGGCCGAATGCCACCATCAATCGATGGATCGAACAGATTTTGATGTTCCACTTTAAATTAAAACACGTCAAGGGCGCGACGTTCCCGCCGGATGGGCTTTCACGACGGGAGGCACAGCCGGGTGATCAGGAGTGGCCACCCGACGTGGTGACTTTGAGCCAAACGAGCCGCCGGAGAAGCACGACGAATGGGATTATTTTACAGAGCAGCCACTGGACTTCGAGGAGTTCAAGGAGGACATCGACACGCGCGGCGGTTATTTCCAGACGGTCGCGGGGCTAGCATTGGATGTTGAGGACTTGGAGAGGGAGTTGGCCTTGGCACAAATTGAAGAACAAGCTGTGGCGCGGCAGGTTAGAAAAGAATACAAGACGGCGGGCTTGATCATGCCGACTTACCTGCAAACACATACAGTCGAGGATAAGTTGCTTCCGGCGTTGGAAGGGCGTGACGATGAGGCCCGGCGCGAGCCATACAGCGAGGAGCATCGGTCGCGGGGCGCGCGGAACCAGGATGAGCGAATTCCATTCGTTCGCGAGTGGTTGGCAGACACACTGACGCGTCCTTCGGGACTTGAGAACGATGTCGAGTTCCGGAAGTTCTTCAGGTTCGCGTCGCGGTTCTTCTTGACGACGGAAGGGAGGTTGTACCGGCGCGGGAGCGGGTCACCGCACCGGTTGGTGGTCGAGAAAGAGCGGCGGATGTGGATGATGCGGGCGGCGCATGATTCACTGGGGCACCGGGGCGTGTTCGCGACGAAGGCACTGTTAGAGGTCAGGTTCTGGTGGCCCGACATGGAAGGCGACATACGTTGGTATATCAAGACCTGCCATCTGTGCCAGAAGCGCCGACTTGCCCTCATTCGAGCGCCGCCCATCGTCGCCGATACCCCGAGCATCTTCCAGAAAATCCACGCCGACGTGATGCATATGAGCGAGAAGTCCAACGGATGTAACTTCGTCGCCGACGCGCGATGTGCGTTGACGCGGTACCCGGAGGGACGGGCCTTGCGGGAGCAGACGGCCAAGAACGTTGGGATGTTCTTGCTTGAGGAGGTAATTTGTCGATGGGGGTGCCCGACTTGGATCGTAACGGACAACGGGACGCCGTTCGTGGCTGCAGTCAAATGGTTGGAGGCAAAGTACGGGATAGTTGGGGTAAAAATCGCACCTTATAACTCGCAAGCGAACGGTGTTGTTGAACGCGGGCACTGGGATCTCCGCCAGTCGCTATTCAAGGCGACGGGAGGCGACCTGCGACGCTGGTATTACTTCTTGCCGCAGGTTTTGTGGGCGGACCGGATAACGGCAAGGCGCGGGATGGGTTGTTCGCCGTATTTTGCGGTTACAGGCGCGCATCCCGTCCTACCGCTCGATGTTGCGGAAGCGACTTGGTTGGCGGAGTATCCAGATGAGTTGGTAACGACGGAGGAGTTGGTGGGGTTGCGAGCAAGGGCGCTCGCGAAAGCACGTAGCGCATGTTGATGAAATGCGCGTCCGAATGAAGGCTGAGCGCGTTGCAAGCGCAGCGGAGTACGTCGAGAAATACAAGCACATAATCAAGGACTATGTGTTTGGGCCTGGCGATGTGGTATTGGTGCGGAATACCGTCGACGAGGACTCCCCGAGTGCGCGGAATCGAGAACGGTGGTGGGGGCCTTTGGTCGTGGTTCGGAGAACGAAGGGCGGCGCGTACATTGTCTGTGAGTTTAACGGTGCGGTCTGGCATAAGAAAATTGGCCGTTGGCGCGTTATTCCGTATGAGCAGCGCCGGAAACTCACCTTGGGACCACGTATCGAGCAGCTTATCGACCTCTCACCCGACGCGCTCGACGAACTTGAGAACGAGCCAGAGGACGCCCTCGAGTATCACGGCGAAGACTACCAATTCGAAGGCGTACGATTGAAGCGGGGCTCGGAGGTTGATGTGGGTCCTAGCCAAGGGCCAGTTCTTGATACGACGGACGACGAGGGTGGAGTTGGGGCGGAAGAGGACGAGCCAGAGCCAGTTCCGGAGGTGGAGGAAGAACCGGACCCGGCCGAAGAACAAGAATCCGGTCTACGGCGGTCCAAGAGACCACCAAGACCTCGCGTCCGTAGCTCGTGAGGACGTAGATCCTGAATAACAGAGTTAGGTTAGTAAAAAGGCGCGAAAATGGTGGTGAATAAGAGAGGCAGGAGGGGATTGCGCGGAGATGCAGAGGGTGCCGCTCGTTGCAAGTGGAAGGGACGGTTGGGATGTGGTAGCAAAATAGGCGGACGTACCTGCTTCCAGTTCGCTGGGCCGGATACTCCAGCGAAGCTCGGGGGAGCTCCGAGAGCAGCTGGGTGGCTGCGTTGGTGTCGGAAGCACGACTCGGCACCGGAACACACCATAGTCGAGACCTGGCACGCGGCGGCGGCCTAGTCTCGAGCTATGGTATGCTCCAGGTAGCGGACATGGTGCCTAACGCTGTGAAATGGGTCAGAACGGGCACGAGACGCGAAACGGAGCGTGCAGGAACGCACCGAGAGCATCCCGGGGTGCCAGCACACCGCGCAAGAACAGCTTTGGTTCCGGACCAAAGCCTTTGAGACGGGTTGGGGGGGCTCGAGCGTCGACGGGGACGCGAGGACTGTGCAAGCCAGCCGAGTTTGAGGTTCGTAAGAGGATGAGCTGGTATGGGGGATAAGAAACAAGCAGGCGCGGAAGTGGTCACGAGGGCCCGGAGGTTTCGACACGAGCAAGGTTTTTCGAGACGGCGAGCTAGCGCTCGAATCGATTCAACGCAGGTCTACAAGTACGACGACTACCTATGAGTCCGGGGAGAGCAGCAAAGTGGATACAACGGGTACAATAACGGAAACACCACGCGTCGGCCAGCGACGATGGATTGGCAGGGTCAGGGGTTGAGAGAGATGTTTACTGGACGACTCGGTGACGACAGGCCAGCATCGGATGCCCGTAGCGACCGCAGAACGAACAGGAATCAGTAAAGCTGAGTGTCCAGTTAGCACGGGTATCACAATGGAACGGGAAAAACCACAACGACATACCTCGTTCGTGTTGGTCCGCTGACCGAAGATGGGTGCCGAGGGACGTTCGGGTGGGTCCAAGAGTGTCGTGAGTTGCCACGAAAGGCACTTGCGTTCGCAGGAGAGGCGGTGGATGGTCGTGTCCAGACAGGCAAGTCGTCCACGTAGGTGGGCCTCCGTCGCGACTGCAGCAGCGTGTCGAGGCGCTGGCGCAATAGCGCGACCTCGAGACGGATGGCCGACGCCTCGGCCTGCTCGCGATGCGTCCGAACGGTGTCCGCGAGGTTGGTTAACGAGGGTTGTTGGGGATTGATCTGGAGAAATAATGTGAGCAGAGGTATTTGCTTCCGCGGATGCAAGACGGAAGGACGGACCGGGATGGCGACGCGCCGAATTGGCGTCGTCCGAGTCGGAAGAGCACGCCTCGTGGCGCGTACGCTTGAGTGCCGCCAGGCGGTGCGCCCGCGGTTCGGTGGGGATGCGCTTCGGCGGGAGCTCGTGGTGGGGCTCGGCGTCACCAAGGGCGGCAAGGAGGCTGGAGTTGAGGGAGACGGCTGCAAGTTCGGCACGTTAGCCACAAGAAAATGAGTGCAGGGAACACATACGATTGGGACCGTCTGGCTGATACGCGACATGAACCGGGCGCGATCAGCCGCCAGTGAAAGATCTAGGGAAGGACATACTGGGTCAGCATGAAGATGGGGCGAGCTGAGCACGGAACAGAATACATACCCACCGCAGGGGAACCGGGTACGGGAGCAGCTGGGGTTCCTCCAGTGGACTTCGGCGCATCCTCAGCGGCTTGCCCAGGCGACGCGGCGTCGTCGACGATGGTGGTGCCGAGCGAGACCATCTCATCGTCGTCTTGAGGACCATAAGGGCCGAGCGGGTCAGCCTAGAGGAATAGTCAATATCCGGGCAGGGTCGCGGGAAAGAATGGAGAAAAACCCACCGCCCATTCCTTGTGGCGAGCGATGTACTCCTCGTTCCCCAGCTTCGCCTCGCGTTCGACCTCCTGCTGACGACGCCCGCGGCGCGTTTCTGTTCGGCCTTGATCTTTTGCACAGCCGAGATTGACGAGGCGAACGTAACAAGAGCGTCGTAGACGGGATCGTTCGTGCTGGGACGGGCCTCGGACGCAAGCAGGCGGGCTCGGAGTGTAAAAACGCATTCCGCGGCCGCGGGATGATCAGCGAACGAGGTGATTTTGGCCTGGTACGCAAGCTGAGAAGGAGCGCGTCAGGAAGAAAGCGGCACGGAGATAGGCCCGGTGGACTGCACGTACAATGCTTTGCGAGGACTCGAGAAGAAAGGCATAAAAAGGTCTTCGCGTCGTCGTTTGGAAAATCGTGAATGGACTTGAGCAGGGTCGCGATGGAGGCCAGCTCCGACTTGGTGAGAAGGGAATTGGTGAATGCGGGCATGTAGATGGAAAGTGGGGGTAGAGAAGTATGAGACGAAGGGCGACCGAGGTCAAAAACGGGGAAGAAAGGGGAATATGCGGAGGAAATCTGGGCACCGGGTTTTATGAATGGAGCAAGGGTGGGTACACGTCGGAGCCACGGTCGCTCCACGTACACCCGAGGGCGGTGTAGACGAGAAAAATGGGGAGGAGGACAATGAGAAAGACGCAGCGACACGTAGGAAGAGCGTCGCTGAAAAACTGGAACAATGGGATTTAGGAAGGGAGACGTGGCAAGCACGATTGAGGTGTAGGCAAGGAGGAAAAATAAGCGGAGAAACATGGAGGCAGGAACGGGACACAGAACTTGATTTGACAAAAACAATTGCGATTCACATTCAGCAACGACTATCACTACACATACAGCTTGGTGACTACGGTGGGACTACGACGACAGGAACAGGAAAGCGCGGTGTACAATCAAGAAACGGAGGAACACGGAGCGATACAAGAACTTGCGGAGGCTATGTACAGGGATTGGGTGTGGGGGTAACGAGTGTGGGGGATTAAATGATGTGAGGCGGGCGCGTCGCGAGCTGCTGGGTCAGCGCGGCCAGCAGCGCGATTAGGACGACGGTCAGAGACCGGCCCGGGAACGTGGGATCTGCACGATGCGGAGCGGGAGGCGCGAGGTGCGGGAGTTGGTGTTGGTGAATGTGCTGGGCGAGGATATGCTTAGCAGACTGAACACGCTGCACCTCTTGCTGGTACAACGTTTGGGGTCGGCCAGTGGGGAGGGTGCCCGCGACGGTCGCTTTGATGGACCAGACGATCGCGGCACCGCTCCAGAGCGTGCTCGAGGGCATGATCAACGACCTCGACGACGAGAGCGCGGGCGTCGGGAGCGCCATGCGGTCCTCCGTCCACCCGAGAACGAGGGACGCGAGGAGGAGAGTAACGAAAAGCGCTGCAACAGTGGAGAGCATCGAGGCGCGGGTTTTGGATCGTGAAGAGGTCGTGTATGGACGGGGGCGTGCACGCGTCGTAAGGGTCGTGGCAGGCTAGAAAGGGGTAGATGAGCAGCGGTTGGAGAGAGAGCGACCAAAAACACGAACGAGAAGGAGGAAAAGAACGGGTGGGGTGCAAAATCAACCCCACTGTCCTTATATGTCGCTCAGGAACGACGGTCCACGGCCTAGACAATGTCTGAAGCGAACAAGTGGCTTCGCTGCTTCTCTGCACCAAAGCAAAACACCAAAACGTCGCGGGTATCCTACAACGTGCTTCCCCGTCATGTAGAAGAAGGCGCCACTTGGGCAGTAACCCGCTTGGAAGAACGTGTGTGGAGGGTGGAAGTAGGCCCACTGGCAAGGCAAGCAAAGGGAGGAAGGAAAGACGGAAGGAGAAGACAGAACAACAACACATCACTGAGGCATCAACCAGGATGGAATTTTTGGCATAAAGAGGGTACAATAGTAAGGAAAGGCACAGGGCGGGAGCGAGAACTCGGTGGTGGTACACAGGATACAAGGAAAGTACACCTGGGGGGCTAATCCAGTCCATGGGTTTCTAACAGAACGAGCTGAGCGGATTCTTCGACGAGCTCGGCTCCGCGCTTCAGCGCCGCCTTGACGATGGAGGGGTGCAGGAAGCTGGACTCGGCAGCGAACGTCAGGAAGCGGCCAAGGTCGGCGAGACCAGTCGTCGCGTTGATGATCTGGCCGTAGCCACGGGTAGCGATGGCGGAAGTGGCACGAATATTGGACTGAGGCAGTGTTAGTGGAGGCGCGCAGAACAAGCAGATGGGCGTACCTCAAAACGGATAATCGCGCCCTGGACTGCGCGATTGGCCCACTCGAGGGCGATTTCGTAGTTGGCAACTGGGGAGAGTGGTCAGCGAGAGAAAAGACCATTGAGGGAATAAGAGAAACAGACTCACGGAAGACGGAAGCATGCATAAAGCGCTGCTCGATATAGCTGTGAAGATGGCGGACATAGTTGACCAAGAAATTGGTGCGCCAATGGGTGAGCTGCTCGGCGAACGCGAACGGGTCGGGTATGCTTGCAGCGGGGAGCGCCGCTGAGGATACAGAGGTCGCAAAAGATTCCGGGCTCGATGAAGTTGCAAGGCATGTCCAGGTCGGCACAGTTGGCGCAGCGGTCCACACCCTGGGGCAAAGTTGAGGTGGTCAACAACAGCGGGGGAGACCAATGGCCGAGAAAGAACGTACGTTGGGTTGGTGCTGCATTACGTCGTGGACGTGTCGACAGTCGACCGGGAGCGGATGCGTGCTGACACGCTTGAACGAGTATCCGCGCCCCTCCACCGGTTCCAAGTGGACGGCCTCAGGGAGGGGTGGCGCCACTGGGAGCAACCGGGAATCCGCCCGCGCGGCTGGTACCACCGGCGACGCGGAGCACTTCGGCCAGCCGGGATGGTGGTTCGGTTCGGCAGCCGAGTTCGTGGAATAACCCGAGTGGAAGCCTGGCGTGGAGAGGCCAGGCCACACTGGCGGGATTCGGAGGGAACGACATGAAGAGAACCCAGCCAGTGGGGATTGAGCAGCGTAACGGAGATACAGGATGGTCAAGACCAAAGAGGAAAAGATGCGGTCACGTGAGTGACCGCGCGTAAAGTAAAGCCTGCGGGGTTTACACCCTCCCCGCCTTTAAGAAAAAATCCTACCCAGGCAACGTGCGCTTCGCATACCTCGGCCCATGCACGAGGGTTACGCAGAGGTTCCCAGTCTCCTGCGCTTCGCCTTCTTCCGTGCCTTTCCTTCCACGCGTTGGGGATGAGCCTCCTTCCAAATTTTGAGGTGGGGTGAATCCTTGTGTAGTTCGCGTTCGGGGAGCCAACGGGCATCTTCTTGACCCCAGCCGGCCCACTCGACGAGGTATTCGGTCCGGTTGTAGCGCCATCGTTCGTCGACGATGCGCGCGATCTCGTATTCTTCATCGCCCTCGTCGTCCTGAGGGATCGCTGGTCCGGGGCGTGGGATGTGGCGATCTGGGAATAAGTTAGCATCGTTCTCGTGGTAGAACTCTACCTCGGATGTGTGGAAAACCGGAAAAACACGAGGCTGGTCGGGTAGATCCAGCGTAACCGTTGAGCAGTCCTTGTGGACAGCTACAATCTTATACGGGCCGTCGTGTCGGGGGAGAAATTTAGCACAGCGCTTTCCGTTTCCGGCTTTGAGGTACTTGTGGCGCCGGTGGGTGTTTGACAAGCGCACTCGTTGGCCCACTTGATAGTCCGGTGTTGGGTCGCGAGTCTTATTTGCCTGTTCCGCCTGGACTAGTTTCGCGGCGATCAAGTTGTCCTGGGCTTCGGCAACGTCAAGCTCGAGTTTAGAGATCAGTTCCGCCGCTGAGAGGCTTTCCGGGCTGTGTGCGTCCGCGATCCACGGTGGAGTCAGTCTCGGTGAGCGTCCCATGCGGAGTTGGAAACCGGAGAAGCCGGTGGACGCGTTAACTGTGTTCATGATCGCGAAGCGGACGCGGGGAAGCGCGCGGACCCATCCGGATTGGTTCGCGGCGACGTGGTAGCGCAGCGCCTGGATAACCGTCTTGTTGGACCGTTCACTCGCGCCGTCGGTCTCGGGATGGAATGAGGTCGACATTTTGAGTTTCACGCCCGTCAGGGTATGCAGGGCTTTCCAGAATTTCGACACAAAAAGTTTATCTCGATCGGAAACTATTTCCAGTGGCAGTCCATTCTCGCAGTACCATTTGTCAAAGAACACGGCGGCTAGTTCCTCCGCGGTGATGTCTGTACGCGTCGCCGCAATCTGTACATCAGCGCCTGATCTGTCCGTGAAGGTTGCGATGCAGTTCATGCCCTCATCCTCGGGGAGCGGGCCGACAAAATCTATTGCGACGGAGTCACCCCGGCGTCCGGGACCGGGAGTGGGTGCAGAGGGCCAGCGCGTCTCCTTGTTGAGTCCTTGTTCCGTTGGCAATCAGGACACGATGGTAGGTACGCGGTTTCGAGGTCCTTACGCATCTTGGGCCAATAGTAGTCGGACCTCAGCGTTGCGTAGCATTTGTCAAAGCCGAAGTGGCCGAGGGCGTCGTGGGCCATGTGGAAAAGGGTTTCGCGGATGTTGCCTGCGCGTGGAATTACGAGCCTGTCCTTGATGTACCAGAGTCCGTTCTCCGTGCGCAGTCCCGGAACCGAGTCGGCATTATCAATAAGCTTGCGTGCCCAGCTATCGGACTTGTATCCATCCCGGATGTCGGTCAGCAGGTCGTCATCCATTGCGATGCCTAAGACTGCTCCCACCGGGTATGAATCGGGCTTCGGCGGGCGTTCTGGGGTCGTGCGCGCCAGACCGCGAGCCGCCAGGTAAGGGCTCACTACGCAACCGACAGCATTTGTGATACGGCGGGCACGGATGATCTGTAAGGGCTCCTCGTTATCGGGGAAGTCCGTCCGGGATAATGCGTCCGCGGCGGCATTGTCCTCGCCGCGCACATACAAGATCTTCATGTCAAACTGGGAAAGGAATTCCATCCATCGTGCCTGCCTTCTCGAGAGGTCCCTTTGCGTGCTGAAATTTTCCAGAGTCTTGTGGTCCGTGTAGACGTATACTGGCGCGCCAATCAGGTCAACCCTCCATTTCTTGAAGGCCCTAACAATTGCCAGCATTTCCTTTTCGTGAACTGCGTAATTCAATTCGGCGCCCTTGAATGTCATGGAGTCAAACGCAACGGGACGTGCAGTGTCCCAGGAAGGGCCGTAGGACAACATGCCCCCCGACCGCGTGTCGCTCGCGTCCGTCGTTACAAAAATCTTGTTATCGCCTATGTTGGCATGGTCTATGGTCGTTAGACACTCGGCGCTGCACACCAGTTGTTTGATCGCCTCAAATGCGGTTTCGTGACGGTCCGCCCAACCCGGGAAGTCCTTGTCTGCCGCTTTGGTCGTTAGCTCTGTCAGGATCTCCGTGTGCTGGGCCAGGTTTGGGAGGAATTGGGCGACAAAGCGGACGAGGCCCAGAAACGCCCGGACGTTGGTTGCAGACTTTGGCGTCGGCCAGTGCATGATCCGTTCGATCTTGTTCTTGCATGGCTCGATGCCGCGGATGGAGATGTGGTGGCCTAGGAAGTCCACTTCGGTACAGAAGAGCTTGGTCTTCTTCTCGTTGCAGTAAAAGCTTCGCATCACGTAGCGCCGCGAAGATAAGGCGGAGGTGCTCCTCGTGCTCGTCTTCCGTTTGCGACCAGATTATGATATCGTCCAGGTAGACGTGGCAAATACGGCCTATGTACTGCCTCAGCGCCGCCGTGACTCTGCGCTGCTGGATGGCTGGCGCGTTCCTTAAGCCTTGCGGCATAACGAGCCATTCGTATAGGCCCAGCGGTGTCGATACCGCCGTATATTTGACCGCGTCGGGGTGTAGCCTGGTCTGGAAGAAGCTATCGGTAAAATCTATTACTGACCAGATTTTCCCTTTTGCGCAGTCGGCCAGGATGTCATCGATCCTGGGCAGCGGGAAGACGTCCTGTATTGTATTCGAGTTCAGAATACGGAAATCGTTTACCCAACGGGGTAGTGCGGTCTTATCCGCCTTTGGGGTCAGCATTGCGGGTGACGAGAACGAGGAGTTGGACGGGCGGATTCTGCCAGCGTCGAGGTGCTTCTGTATGAGAACGTTCCAAGCCTCGCGGTACTTCCGCGGACTGTTGTAGGAACGGCGTGTCAGCGCCTGCGAGGCGTCCTTCAACTTTATCTCGCATACGACGTCCGTCGGTAGGTCATCAACATGAGGAATTGGGTCGAAGATCTCTCTGAAATCGGACTTTGTAGATTCGCCGAGTTTCTGGATCCGTTCCCATTCGGCCAGAACCTCGATTCGTTCTCGGATGGCGGCGACGACATCGACTTGCTTAACGTCCTCGAAGAGGCCTGCCTGTTCCATCCGCGCGCGGCGCTGTTCGCACACGCCCTTTAGCTCCTCCGCCAGCAGCTTCCTCTGCGCTTGGACCTCGCGCAGGCGTTCCCGGAGCTTCTTGGGCTTAGGCGGCGGTTCCGGAATCTCAGGAGGGAACAGCAGATCGTAGCCGGAGCGCGCATCTATCACAGTACGGTTCAAATGGTCTATAACAATGGCATTGCGTTCAAGGAACGGCAAGCCCAGTATCACAGGTACACACAGGTTCGGGTACAACTAATGCTTTGACCACGTTGGACACCCAACGATGGTCTCGAGACACGGTACGTAGCTTCACATATTCGTCGATCGTGTTGGTAGTGTTTGTGGAGAGAGCGAGAGAGAAGGAAACGGGAGAATGTAGCTTTCGCGTCTTCAGTCCGGCGAGTTCAACGAGGTCGGCGTCGATCAATACTAAATGCGAACCATTGTCAATCATTGCTCGGACGGGCAGAGGGAGGTTGGTTCGCGAACCCTCAAGGAGGAAATCCCAGAAGAGGTGTTCGCCAAACACTGCAGCGCGCCTCGGTGCGCCCGAAGGCTGCGACGGCGAGGGCGCGCGCGTCGACGGTAACGGGGACGGGGCAGGTGTGGGAGTGGGGACAGTTACGGTAGGACCCACCTCACGGCTCGAGACAGACTCCTCGTCGTCGGACTCGTCCGACGAGTCGCCTCCCGAGGTCATGATGACGGCCACGGGCTTCTCGACGAGGTCACCGTTCTTGGAGAGGACCATGGGCGGGAGCTTGCGGAGCGCGCGAGCAGCGTTTGCCTCCGCCAGCGTGCGAGTCTGGTATCCGGTCCCGATCGCCGGCTCGCAGACCCGTTCGGTGCTCTGATGCGACTGGAAGAAAAGGCGGCAGCGGAAGCACCCCTCGTTGGCTACGAGCAGCTTGCGCTCGAGCTCCGTGAGCGGGGGGGGATAGTCTGCCTTGGGCGGCGCGCGAGGGACAGAAGACGAGGCGGCATTCGAGGAGGACGCGGGCGCGGAAGAGGGTGGGGCCGCCGAGGTACGGGCCTTATTCGACGGGCGCGGGTTGCCATCCGACGTCGCCGGGCGCTTGTTGGCGTTGTTGGCGGTCATGAGCGCGACGGCAGCGTTGGTAAGCGCGGCGACGCCGGCCTCGTACTTCGCAGCCCAGAAGCCCAGCTCCGCAATCCACTGATCCTTGGCCAGGGTGGGATCACGAAGCTTTGCGGTGTCGGACTCGTTGCTCACGTCGTAGAAAGCGGTGTTGAGGACGGGGTTCATATGCGAAAGGATGTGGTCGCGGCAACGTTCGTCGGAGACGGCAACGGTAGGTTCATCCTGGATCTGCAGCGCAAGTGCGAAGACAGCACGAGCAAACGTGTCGACACTCTCCGACGGCAGCTGGGAACGGGTGAGCAGGCCCTGGCGGGCCTTGGCGCGCCACCCATGCGGCAGCCAGCGTTCTTTCATCCACGCGACGAAGTCGTCGAGGGACAAGTCGTGCAGGGAGGTGTCGAGACGGATGGTGTCGTAGCAGACAGCGTCCATGATGCCGGGGAGTAGGGAGGTAACGATGTCGTCAGGCGCGACCTTGTTGCGCGTCAGCCAACGGTCAGCCTCGCGGTGGTAGAGCGTGGCGGCGTCGAGGGAGAATGTGCCAGAGGTGAGGCGCGGGCATTCTTTCCCCGCAGGTTCGACCCACGCGAAGGCGGCCGTGATATGGGCGGGACGGGGAATGGTCGACATGATTCTGGTGCAAGAAGATACGAGCCGGATATCTGCATTGCTCGTCAGCGTTGTGTGTAACGGTGAGTGCGGGACAAGTGGCGGAAGGCAGTTCGTTGGAGGGGACGGTAAAAACGGGAACAGTAGCGGAAGCGGGAACGGGAACGGTCGGGAACGGGAGGGTGTGGGGGCAGAGAGAAGGGAGAGTGCGTGGGTAACACCGTTGAGCACTCCGTCCGTCGTCGACGTAGTGGTCGGAGCGACCGGTGGCGGAGAGTTGGTCTGGGAGCCTGGTTCGGCAGAGGTCCGGCGCGAGTTCCGCGGCGAACCCGTCGGTGACGGAGATGGGGAAGGGGTCAGGGAAGGCAGAGGCGAGGAAAACGCCGAAACGTTTGGGGATGGTGTGAGGGACGGTAGAGGTGACGAAAATGGGGATGGCGAGGCCATACCTATCAAGAAACGAGCTGGGGGTACGTTATCGGAAGAGGGAATGCGATTTTGGTGCTGCGGTAGCGGATTAACGGGCTCGGAGCGTTCGAGGGGAGCGGATTAAGCGAGAGCGAGGCGGGGGAAAGAACGCTGGGGTGCCGAGAAATTTCGTTGGGGGTTATAAGGCCGCGTCGGCGTTGACTGTCGGCCGACGTTCGTTAAGCTTTCGGGTGGGAACCCGCGCGGATAACGCGGCGAGTACGCGTCTAGATGGCTCTAGAGCGTTCTGCGGAGTGCGGGAAGGCGGCGAGGTCGTGCTTCTGTTCGCCTCGAGTCTTCTCGTCGTTCGTGGTTTTGGGTTGTACTTCAAAAAAAAGTGGATAAGCTTTCGGGTGGGAATCCGCGGAAGAAGGCGCGGCGAGTACGCGTCTAGATGGCTCTAGAGCGTTCTGCGGAGCGCGAGGAAGACGGCGAGGATGTGGTTCTTGTCCGCCTCGTTGTCTTCTCGCGCGAGGTGTTTTGGGTTGTACTTCAAAAAAAAGTGGAAGCTTGGCGTGGAGAGGCCAAGCAACACTGGCGGGATTCGGAGGGAACGACAGCGAAGAGAACCCAGCAGTGGGGGATTCGAGCAGCGTACGGAATACAGATGGTCAAGACCAAAGAAGGAAGAGAGCGATCACGTGTGTGATCGCGTGTAAGTAAAGCCTGCGGGTTTACACCGAGGAGTACGACGAGGAGGACGAGCCCGACGCAAGCGACGGCGTGGACGGCGCGTCGAGAGCTGGACCACGGCGTGGGTCGCGGACAGCGGAAGTGGTGAACGTGGCCATGGCAGTGCGGATGGGTGGAAACGTTGGCGGCTGGTACGAGCAAGAGAGCGTTGGCGAGTAGGAAAAAGCGAGTGGTCTTGGTGGCCAAGTGAACAACGACCTTAAAAGTCTGAAAAGAACAATGGGGAATCAGACACTATACGTGGAGAACACGTCGGCGACACGCACCTAGAGCGTTCGAGCGAGCCACGCGAGTCCGTTGGAGAGGCCAAAGGTGTTGGTGGTTGAGTGGACCCGGCTACCCGCCCTTGTGCTGGGACGAGTAAGGCACGGCGCGACGAAGCGACATCCAAAAGAGAGGACGGTGGAAGGGGGGGAACAGTGGGTAGTGGGGAGCGAGAAGGCGCCACTGGCAGTGGGCCTTATATGTATCTGACAAGCCGCCGTGATGGTGATGGAAATTCTCCGCCGACGCCGGGGGCCAAGAATAGCTATCTATGACGCAGATGGGCCGCTAGCAAACCTGCTGGCGGCTCGTCTACGTCATCGGATGATTCGAGTCTGACCGAGGGCGGTCAGATTTTGAAAAATGGGGAGATGACGGGCGGTGGACGCACCAGCGCGTGAAAGACGCAGGAAGGCGCGCGTATTTTCGCGATTTTGTTTACTGCGCGGCGCTTTCGGTTTGTTTCGGGCGCGTCGGGGGGTTCGGATCGGGTTTGCGCGGGTCGGCCGACCCGTCCGGGGAACAATGGGTCGGAGTTTGAAAGCTCTGACAGGACAATGGGCCTTTGGGCCTCTGACGAGAGACGGCACACGTACCGTAGTTGCCTAGACAACCCAAAGAATATTTAGAGGGCCTGCATGTAGTCAGTACGGCAGTGAATCGCACCTGGTTACTCGCAGTTGCGCCCGGTTGGACTGGGTATTGGTTGGACGATAGGCTTGGAGCCAGAAGCAGATTGGACGTTTGACAGATTGACTGGGATTGGCTTGGCGCCGGAGGACTTAGACCCGCACACATCCCCGCTCTCTCTCGCTCCCGCGTTTCCTTACACACACACACACACCCGTACACGACGGCCCCGGTTTGAATCGCAACGAGCATATACTTTGCTCCGGATCCCCGAACACGCACGCCCGGAACACGACGACGCGCGACAGGCTCGCAGGCTCGACAGGCAGGACTTTGGATTAACGGAGAGGACTACAGTACAGGTTCAGGGTTAGGTTTGGTTTGGTTGGGTGTTGGGTCTCGAGCTTTTCTCGTCTCGGCGCGTTCCTAGCGTTTCAGGGGGTACATCCATGTCGTGCAGACGAGTGGGTATAATACCGGTGCGGCTAACGGTGCGAGTATTCGTGTCGTTGGTGCTCCTGGTGTGGAGACTGAGCTCAGGGAGGGTGATGGAGCGTACCTTCATTTTGACGACGCTGGTGTTCTGCTGAAGGTGGAGAATATTGGGGACAAGACAGCAGAAATCTTGCTCTTCGATTTGGAGTAGATATACGTTTTTGTGTCGCCGAACGCGTTGTGCCTTGTGCTATCAGCCTCCCAAGTCCGTTGGCACGATCACATGGGACATCGTCCTTTGCTCTGAACCACCACCATGTCCTCTCGTCGTGCTGCCCCTTTCGACATTGTCTCTGCATTCGCGAACACACCGTTTGGTGGCAACCCCGCAGCTGTCGTGTTCCTCGACTCCGAGGCGGATGCGAAATTGGACTCTGACACTCTGGCTAAGATCGCCCACAATTTCCAGCAACCGATGACCGCGTTTGTCTACAACAGCGACGAATCTAAATCTGAAGACGCCGAGACTGCGAAATACGATATCCGTTGGTTCACTCCAACCGCGATAGAAGTCGCGATATGCGGACACGCTACACTCGCTGCTGCTGCTGCCATCTTTGCGCGGGGGCTCGTCAAGACACAAGTAACTACTCTCGAATTCCGCGCCCGCAAGACCGGCACGATCCTCCGCATATTCAAACACCCCAGCGGAAAGTTCGAGATTTCACTCCCGAGGTCGAACACCATCTTGGAGGTCCCCATGGGAGACGAATTGTTCGGCATTACTGGCGTGGTGTTGAGCGAATTTGAGAACCCGGAGATTGTGTTTATCGGGCATGGGGGGCCGGGGTTTGAGGATTATCTTCTCATTGAGCTTGAGTTGAAGGGGAGCAAGACATTGGGCGACTACCAAGTGGATGCACAGGCAATGGTGAGTTGCACACCTCAAGCGGGATTGAACGACGGTGATATAACCACACCACTACCAGCGCTCGACGGGTTACATGATCAACATCGTCACCACCCGCTCGCCGACTGCCGACGCGTCCTTCGTTTCTCGGATGTTCTCGCCCAAGGCGCTCCCTGCTGACCGCGCAGAAGACCAGGTTTCCGCCTCCACCCACTCTCTTCTCGCGCCATACTGGCAGAGGAAGCTTGGCCTGGGGCAAGAGTTCAAGGCGAAACAGGTTAGCTCTCGCGGTGGAGACCTGGGACTGCGTCTTGAAGAAAACGCGGTTGTGTTGGAAGGAGAGACGACGGTTTTCGCGACAGGGGAGATATCTGTGTAGGACAAATAATGTATCTGGTCTCTTGCCAGGCGCCGGGTGAGAGGACCAGGAGAAGAGAACAAGGCCCATCAAATCACGTGTGGCTGGATTTCTCTTGTTTATGCCACCGTCCGGGACGCACAGACAGAGTAGCGTCGGGCCTGGTGGACGGCGCACGGGCATCGACAAGGCACACGTCCCGTTTCGGGGCAACGACCCCTCCGTCGGACGCAAGACCGGAATCCGTATCCAGGAAGTTGCCCGCAACTCGGACGGCTTCGAAGATTTTAACGGCTTTCTCGACCAGCAATACGTCGGCGTAGAGGCCCCCACGCAAAGGAAGACCAAAGGGAAGGGAAAGGCGAAGAAGGGCAAGGATGTGGATCAGGAGATGGACGACGACGACGACCCGGACGACGCGATGGACGTGGTCGACAGTGCGTGTATATTTCCCCCCTTTCGCGTATTTTCGTTGTTAAATGTGCTCCAGGCCCGGTGCAGAACATTCGTCCACCGAATACACCGCGACTGAGCCGTCCCTCGGCCCGAGCGTCGCGTGTCTCGCAAGTCGATTTCGACGAGGTGCCTTCGCCTCGCCCGCTGTCCCACCGACGCTCCACGCCGGGCCCCTCTCCGCTTAAGCGCTCTGCAATTCCACCTGCGCTCTCTGCCAAGGAGTATCTCCAGCAGGATGAGGGTCTGTCGGATGATGACTTTGCTGGTCCGGCGGGTGGGTACGACGACTATGGGGGCGGGCAGGACTACGACGAAGAAGATAGTAACAACAACGACAACGACAACGACGGCGAGCGGAACATGAGCTTCACGGAGATGCACTCGCGGGTCGAAACGGACGACGAGTTCGACATCCCCGAACAGCCTGTCCTGTCCTCGTCGCCCCGCAAGGGCAAACGCAAGGCTCCGAGCGACGACGACGACGATATGGAAGACGAGATTGCGCAGGGCATGCGCGACGTCGACATGGACCAGGACCTGCCCCCATCGGACGACCAGTCACCGACCCCACCTCCCTCCCCGCCTAGGAAGAAGCTCAAGACGTCGTCAAGACCGACTGCAGAGGAGATTTTGCCGCCTACAGACGAGGACGAGGACGACAACGTGCAGCAGTCGCCGCCGCCCAAGAAGAAACCTGCGAAGGCAACCAAACCCAAGGCTGACAAGCCCAAGAACGTTATTATCAAGTCGCGCGGGCAGAAGGAGAACCGCGACGTGCCAGAGGGCGTGCGCCGCTCGAAACGCGTGCCCATTTTGCCGTTGGAGTGGTGGCGCCTCGAAAAGTACGAATACGGCGGCCGGTCGGAGGTCGACAAGGACCACGGACCCGTGCTGGTACCGCACATTCGCGCCATCGTACGCGTCCCGAAGGAACCCGTCGTGCCGCTCGGTTCCAAGCGTCGAAGACGCCGCTCAAGTAGCGCGCCTGCTTCGACCAAGGGCAAGGTCAAGGTGGTCGAGAAGATTGTGGAGGTGCACGTGGACACGGAGAACCCGGAGGAAGGCTGGGACGACGAGACGGCAACGCAGGCATTTGTCAAGTCGTATCACACTGGCGAGCAGGTCCAGCGGCGGATCGCGTTCACGGCCAAGATGTTCAAGCCGACAGTAGGCGCGAACAGCCAGTGGTCGTATCAGCGGGTGTTTGGCGACGGCGATTTTATTGCGGCGGGCCAGATTGTGATCCCGCCTAATGGACGAAAACCGTCGAAGCCGAGCAAGGACAATACTTTCGTACGTGTTGCCGAGCATTTATTCGGCGTGTTTGGGACTGAATCCGTCTGCAGATTTTCTACGTTATCCAAGGCGCCGTGAACCTGAGGATCTGCGATACTTCGCTCATCATCGCCACGGGCGGAATGTTCATGATCCCGCGCGGCAACACGTACTTTATCGAGAACATTGCGGAGCGCGACGCCAAGTTGTTCTTCACGCAGGCACGCAAGATGCGTGTGGGCGAGAAGGACGGGGACGAGGAGGCGGAGGACGAGGAGGTTGTGGTTATCTCCGCGGGCAAAGGCAAGAACGGGAAGCAGCAGATTGTTCGGGCGGCGTCGTTGGCGAATCCCGCGCTTTCGTCGAGGGGGACGTCGAATGAGGCTATCTTGAGAAGGGGCAAGAGTCTGAATGTCTAGTGGATTGTACTTTTATTTCTCTCTCTCTCTCTCTTCTCTTTCTTGACTTTCCTCTGGAGTAATATCGTCAATGTTGTATTCAAACTGAAGATAGCTGGTTCGGGCCAGAATGCTGGGCCAGCGCCGAGGATTCGGAGATCAACTCAACCTCAGCTCTCTCCCGCCTGCATTGCGCTACTAAGTATGCATAGTGTATGTGCTTCCTCGCAAGTCTCTTTTGTTGAGCTGAGGCTTAATTATAAGCTATGTCCTCGACACAAGATCAAATCCCGTTTGCGACGCCGACCTCCCTCCGAAACGCAACATCGGGTTCCCTGGCTGTAGCATTTGTGCATGAACCGCCTTAGCGGGGCTCGGTATGTCCGCCGGGGCGAATCGTACGCTCGACGAGTCCGAGAGCCTGAGGGTGGATGCGGTGTCCCAATTCGAAATCCCAGCGGGGATGTTTTCAATGATGACGGAGTCACGGTTGTTGTCTTCCGAGTCCGTATGACTCTGGATTCAAACGGTCAGTTGTGAGTTATTGTAGAACAATTGCAGTGAGCTGATAATCGCTTACTCTGCTCGGACGCGCACTATGCGAACCTGTGCGATGGCTGTAGGCCGTCGACGCTGACTCCAAATCGGATGACCACGTCTCGGATCCAAAGCGGCTCGGACTCGGACTGGGAGACGATGGGATCGGAGTTGCTGCCCATGGCAGCTTCGCCATGGGTGACGGTGGGCGCGATGGTCGAGTTGAATTTGCGAGGTTTATGGTACGGAGGGTTTCGCGAGAATTCAGATTGGCGAGGAAGGAGTTGGAGTAGACTGAACAAGAGTATTATAAAATAGAATTTTTGGCATTTGTAAAAACTCACGCCGTGCGGTGATAACATACCAGGCAATCCACACGAAGTTGGATTTCATGAATGCAAACTGGGATGAAGTTGTTCAGTGCCAGTAGGAAACAGTGATGAAATCAAGCGCACACAAAGAAGATTTAGGACACCTGCAGCACTTTGACAGAGATTAGAAATGTAAAGAGCACTACAATACCTTACCTGGTGATTATCCCGGTCTCTGCAGTATATTTGTTAGATAAATGTGCATGCATGTTCACCAAAACCTGCCAATGGTCCAGGCAATGAGCTTATCGATCAATGCAACATTCCTATCAACAGAATAAGTTGTATTTTATATTGAAAAATCTCAGTAGACACACCAATTTTCAGTGTCCCTTTGATGCCACTGATGAAACAGCACTACCAAAGTCACGGCGATCAGCATATCATTGATGGCCGCAATGAACCATGTCGTGTCGAGCAGCCATCCCCACTGCTTTTCGAAGGCGGCAAGTGGAATATTCTCCATACCAATGACACATATTGCCGAGCTCGAAGCTAGGAACAGCAAAGAGAGTATCCATGAAACAAAAGGAATGAAGAGGCTTTTGGAGAGGCGATATATGCGGAAGGCAAAGTAGCCTTGTACTATACAATGAGATTAGATTTTGCAGATACAGTAGTTTGCTGGCTGCTTACCACACATAGCCACGATGGCATTGAAGACTGCAGATATAGTAATGGATACAGGTATGCTTGTAATGAGCTGAGGTTGCCCAAAGTCTGTGAGGACGAGTCCGTAAAGTGAATGTGTGATGCATATAACATGCGCAAGTTCACAGAACCTGAGAGCTCCATGTAGAGGAGCAAATGGATGGACTTGAGACACACCATACGCTGGCAACCTAATTTTCTGCTGTCAGCACACAGCGACAACCCACTCCCAGTGGACATACTAATATCTTGAGTCCCTGTCCATCTGCGGGGAAGCGGCCCATGTAGAGATAATATTGGTTCGTGACGACACCGAAGAGCATGACGGAGCAGAGCACGCCAACCAAGTAGGCCCCCAGGGTGCCGTTCAGTGAGATATAAGTAGGTAGAAGAGCGGAGGATGCCATGGACGGCCTGCGTGTTGGGTGGGACGAGAGTTGGGAGACCCAGGATCCCGCCAGGAGTTGTTGAAGAAGGATGCATTTTTAGGGACGCACTTCTCCTACGGAAGCACAGCATAATCACGATCCAGATAGTTTCGCGCTTTTTGATGGATGAGAGCCGATTTTGACACATACAGTAGCGTTTTGACGAGTCCTGACCACTTTGCGGAGAGCTTGTGCATTCTATAGAGAGGCTTAGAGCCCTGGGTATCGAGGAATATTTGAGGAGTGTTGCACCTTCGACGTGGACTGATGAAAGTCAGATCCAAACAGACTAACACTCACGTGCACGTGGGGAGGATCTTCGATCATCTTCGACGCAGGTTGCTGTGTTCTGCCATGAAACCGACTGTTAGATGGAAGGCATGTTCCCCCAATGCACCATCTTCTTTCTCTTGTGCAATTTTAGCCGTCGAGTAGCCGTTACAATCCTTTCCTGTGAAGCTACATTGTCGATAGATACAGTTCTACTACTACAGGCCGCGATTCGCCAGAATGTGAAGACCAACAGTTGCCTACTTCTTCGCTTTCTCTTCGGCGAACATCCCTTCCCATTTCTTCTCCGCGTCGTCGATACAGTCGAAACCGTAAACAAAATCTTGGACCTCGCGGTCAAGCCATTTGTCCGGATTAGGTCCGCCATTTGCAACCTGACTGAAGAACGATGAGCTCAAATTAGATCGGAGTATAAGACAGAATTACGCACCGGAATGCTTCGTCTCGCGCTGCCTGCGCTTCGGGGTCGGTCAAGTGGAGCGCGCGGCCTGCGACAGCGGCTTGAGAGACAAGGAACTCGGTTCGTGATTTGCGGAGGCGCTGAGTAAAGGTTATTATTGCTACGTCCCCTCAAGATCGCAGCGCGGACCTCGTAGACACGGAGACCGGCGTTGACGTCGGCCGGGTCCGTGAGCTTGCTCAGAATCCAACTGATAACAGCGCCGTCTTCGATCGCTTGAGCGGCCCCTTGGCCCAGGTGCTACCGTCGTTTAAGCCCTGGCACTGGAAAGAGAAGCAGCGCAGATACGCACCGGAAGCGTTGGATGTGATGCGTCTCCCAACAAGGCCACATTGCCGTCGACCCAAGTGCGGAGCGGGTTCTGCACGAGAAGCTTCCACTCGCACACTTCACCCTCCGGCACCATCCTAAGCATCCTCTGGACGACGTCGCAAAAGTCCGCGTAGACGGCTAACATAGCTGACTTGTCCGCACGAGTCGTATACGTCGCCGTCGGGGCTGCAGCGAAGTTGATATCCGGTTGAGTTGTGGAGATATTGAAGATGGTATGGTTCGAAATGGGATAGGCGATAACGTGCCGTCTGGGCCCGATCCAGCGGAAGGACGCGTTGGAATCGAGGAACGCGAGCAGGTCCCGATCGGAGGACATTTGCTCGCGAGTAAGCATAACGCGGTAGGATGCTTGACCGGTTTCTTGTGCCCTGTCTTCTTCTCCGTGCTTGGCCAGCATGCGCTTGCGTACGATGCTCTTGATTCCGTCCGCCCCCAATATCAGATCTGCAACAACCCAGTGACCGTCGCCTTCCTCTCCGCGTTGTTTGACGAGGAGCTTGGTCTCATCGAAGTCGACGCCGAGCACAGCCGAGTTGAAATGTACAGTGATATTTGGCATAGCGGCTTTGCAACCGTTGTACAGCGCCTTGGCCAGTGCTGAACGATGGGCAACCTATTGCGAATAGAATATCAGGCGAAGGACTGAAAGTAGCAAAACGCAGTCAACTCACGCGATGAGGCTGCCCATAACGGTCAGCAATATGCGTCATCTTAACGCTCGCGAGTATCTCGTTCGTCGCGCATGCTGGGGTCCAAGAAGAGTGAGCAAAATATCATGCTATAGAAGGCGCTCACCTCGCACATCCGCTTCCTCCAAGTCTACCGCATCCGTCGCAACATCATCCCATACACCCAGCCTCTGAAACTGCCTCGCAAGATTCGGGGCAACCTGGATTCCAGCCCCGACGAACCCAAGGTCCTTGGCCGTCTCGTACACGTTGATTTGCGTGAACCCGCTGCGTGCAAGACCCAGCGCCGTCGCAAGACCGCTCATCCCTGCGCCAACGATGACGATGCGGAGCGTCGGGCCCAAGGGAGCGGGGTCAGACATGGTCGTTCCGAGTAAACCACAATCCGATCCTCCGCGGGAAAGGCCCGTCGTAGTACCGGTTTACTGCGGCTTGAGTGGGTGCGAGGTGGACTCAAGGTGGACTCATGACCCGCAGGACGCCGAGATTACGGTGCTTTCGAATGTCCATCAGATCTTCGGGCAGACCAAAGAGCCAGCAAAAGAGCCAGGCAAGACCATGACCGTGGAGGGGAAGAGGCGGATCAAGTTGATGGATTGGGCGAACGAGTCAGGCTTGCTTCCGGACACCACAATGAAAGATGGTCTTGCGACTCGCAACAGAACTCTCGGCTTCCACTCGCACAAAACCTCTCCATCTTGAAGAGGATCAGCAAATTCCTCTTCATCTCAACGACCTGCCGCCGGAAATCATGGCTGAAATATTTCTCCGCTATCTGCCACCCTACCCGCTTCGCCCTCCACTTACTGGTCCAGGCTCCGCGATATTCCTGCTTGGGATCTCTCGGAAATGGCGGGCCATCGCCCTCCAAAGTCCACTGCTGTGGCGCGCAGCTATGTTCCGCTGCGTCCAAACCGAAGAGGATGCGCTGCGTTTCTGGTTTGAGCGGAGCGGCAACGCGTTGCTTTCGCTTCAGGTCAACACGAGGGCTTTGGACAATAAAGAATGGCACGACACGACGCACACGGACGCGTTATTGGCCCTTATTAGAGCCCATCGGTCGCGTTGGCAGTACATGGAATTCGTTGTTTCGCTCAACGATGTCGACGCCATAGATGGTCCAGCTCCGAACCTCATCCGACTGGAGGTTATGTCGGTCTCTTCTTCAGGATTTCGCTACCTCACCAAAACAAACACCTTTCGGGTGCACGACGCGTCATTGCTCCGTTCATTGAGCATGGAAAACATCGACTCCACGGTGGATTCTGTACCCTTCCGGAACCTCTCTTCACTGGCGCTTTTCGGCGTCGTGCTGGACCGGTATATACCGATCCTCCAAACGGCTGCCAATCTCACGCACTGCAAGCTCATCCTCACGGGTGCCTTCATCCGCCAGAGTGAAACGCGCTCCGTGCATCTCCCACTGCTCGAGGTGTTCATCATCGACACCGCATTCGAGTATGATATGCTGCAGCAGGACTGCCTGCGGCATTTTACACTTCCCTGCCTCCGAATGCTGGAGATCACGGAATGCTTTTTCGGGATTTATACGGACTCGGTGATACAACTTGGGGAGCTCATCGAGCGTTCGGGGTGTACTTTGCAGCGGCTGAGGGTGACCTCAGATCGGCAGTCTTCTGAGCCACCGATAGCGGTGGCAGCGTGTCGGATTGCGTTTCCAAGGATAACCGTCCAGGCTCACAAGCCTGGTTCCGCGGCTTACGATTTTCATGAGTGGAGGATGGAGGAATATTGGGAGAAAAGTTGGTTCTGATGAAGGCGAATGATTCCCTGAGCCAACGAATTCGGGATCGGGATCGGAACAGAGAACGGACTCCGAGTCGGACGGTGTTTGTTTTCATTTCCGATTGCTGGAGCGGCGGCTGCGGCGCCACCGGATGCGGCTTGTATTTATCCGTGTACGGACTCCGAACGTTCAAGAGGATTCCTTGAGCGCTGACTAATGATCCCCGTAACGAATAAATAGAGTGGCCTTCGTCCCCAACGCCCACCATCAACCCACCATGCATATTCGGCGTCTACCGGAAGAAGTCCTCCTCGAGATATTCAAGTACCACTCGCGGTCTCTGGATTGGGACGGCGGCCATCGCACCATGGACATGGCACGCATGGCGCAAAAGCCTCTCCGAGACCTTGCGCAAGTCTGCCCTCATTTCCGCAGAGTTGTCGCCAGTAATCCCTCTCTCTGGGCTTGCATAGACTGCAATGCGAACCTCTTGGTCTCGTATACCACCCAAGGGAGACGCACCGCGGAGCTGCTTGCGACTTCGCTGCGCCTCAGCGGTAACACGTTGCTTGACGTTCGGTTGCAGAATGCGAACGAGATTGCTCTG